>OW285242.1:46207939-46759630 GCA_935421215.2 Melolontha melolontha
GTGATCACATATATGTACGAGGTGTGCTCAAAAAATAAGGTGAATAATTTTATTGCGAATAAAGTAAAAAATAAGCTTAATAAAATTTGAATATTTCCTTCAAAGTACTCACCTCGGCGAGCAATGCACTTATCTCAACGTTTATTTTATGATTCGAAGCATTTCTGGTGCGTTTCTATCAAAAAGCCCTTCACCTGCTCCATCGTTACCCGCTCAACATCTATAATGATGTCAAAACGTTTTCCTTTCAGCACGGTTTTTATTTTTGGAAAGAGCCAGAAGTCGCCTGGTTCTAAATCTGGAGAGTAAGACGGATGTGAACAGACGAGAACCTTTTTGTCGGCCCAAAGCTCGCGGATCAAAAGCAACGTATGGCACGCAGCGTTGTCGTAATGAAGGAGGAAGCTACTGGCCCACTTTTCTGACCTCTTTCACTGTATATCGTTTCGTAAACGTTCCAATACGCCTTTGTAATATTCACAGTTTGCAGTTGTTCTCCTTGGAACGAACTCTAATCGCACTATGTCCTCGCTATAAAAAATGAACAATGAATATAACCTTAACTTTCGACTTTGACTGACGTGCCTTCTTAGAGCGAGGAGAGTCACTCATTTTCCATTAGATTTTTGTCTCAGGGTAATAGCCACACACCTAACTTTCATCTCTAGACATAATTTTCACCATGAAGTCCGAATCTGCGTCAAGATGATCCTTCAATTCCGTGCAAACTGGCGCACGATATCCCTTCTGTTCTCAATCAAAAGTCTGGGAGCAAATTTCGCACACACTCGTCTCATTTGCAAATTATCGGCTAAAATGCTTTAGATGGAAGCGTATGAGATGTTCACTTCTTTAGAAAGCTTTCGAATAGTTAATCGCTTGTTTGAACGCACCATTTTGACACTTTTTGCACGTTTTCTTTGGGTTTTGAAGTCGATGGACGTCCCGACCGTTGCTCATCATCAACCGAATCATTTCCGCTTTTAAATCGCTCATACCACTTGTAAATAGTCTTCAGACTCGCCAAATTATCACCATATACAGCCTATCCCAAAAACATACCGACAAACTTTAAGGGGTGATAGGGGACATCAAAACAAACATTTTCTGTTTAGTAAACATATGCCCGCGACTAAGCCTATTTTATTGCTCCGAGGTCGACGTTCATTCAGCCCGAGGGCCTCTGGCCCGAGAAATGAATGTCGACCGATGGCAATATAATTGCCTATAACGCCAGTGGTGGACACAAGGTTTTATTTTTCACGAAGAATTAGTTTCTTAAGCGGAAAATTCAAATTTCATTGGAAAAGTTCCGTGATTTCTGTCAACTGTCATGTTATTGACAGTCGTTACGAGTCATATAATTTTATTTTAAATGACAGTTGTTGACACTTTGAAGTTTTCAAGTTGTCAATGTTTAGATACTCTTACTTTTAATAAAGAAAGTCTTCTTTCGTTAGACTTTCTTAAAAATTCAAATTATTAGTTTTGTAAATTGTATATCCTTTCTTCTCGGGCCTTACTTATACTCACACAACATTAAAAACTGTGAATAAATTACCGGGCGATATGAGCCATATCGCCCGGTTATAACGCCCACGGACGATATGACCGTGTTTATGGTAACCGTATCCAAGGTGAAATTAACAAATAATACTTAAATGAAAAATAATGTTTAGGACATTAATAAATCACTTTTTGTTCATGTTGGACTTTGTTTTATTGACAAACAAATGATGGTTTACAAAAATTGTTGAAAATATTGACCATTTTCTTCAATACAAAGATTGAATCGTCGGTTCGTTGACTTCCAGACCCTATGGAATATTCTGGAAATAGTTCTTGGAATATATTCTTGCTAAGAGATTTTCCTCATTACGAATAGATGTTTCGTAAACTAAAGATTTCAGATAACCCCCAGGCGGTAGAGATCGAAAGAACGCGCAGGTCAAGCCAAAATGTGGAGGTGCTCCATCATGTTGAAATCACATGTTATTTCTAATGTTTAAAAGAACATTTTCCAATAAACATTTTGCCAATAAATGTCTGCATTCAAACGAGCAGGCATCAAGTGAACTATTAGATTCTCTCCAAAAATACCAGCCCATATGCTAACACTAAATTGCTGGTGTCTTCTTGAGACCACAGCAGCATGAGGATTTTCATCATGCCAAATGTGACTGTTTCTACTATTAAAAAAAATATCGCGCGTGAAACATGCCTCATCAGAAAACAATACTACTCTCCCGAAATCAGGTTCGTCATGACCCAAAAACCATTGGCAAAAACCCAATCGATTCAGATAATCTTCAGGATTTAAAGCTTATACACGTTGTAAATGGTAAGGGTAGAGAAGTTATTCATGAATGACGCGGTGTACCGTCGACTTGGAAGACTGCATATGATGTGCAATTACGGGAACACTTGTAGATTGGTTTTCTTCCACAGGTGTAGAACTTTTTCAAATTGAATCGTACAGGCTGTTCTTGGAGGACCACCACCACCACTTAGGTTCCCACTTTCCCTAAGGCGGCGACGGATGGAAGCAAAGGTTGTATGATGAGGTTACCGACGTGTTGCGTGTCTTCCATTACACTGTGTTGCGCTATAAGCAAGGTGCATATCATCAATTTCTTCAAATTAAAAATCAACAACCATTTTCAATTAAATTTTAAATTAACGATGAACGAAGTTAATGTTATGATGACAACTAAATGTCGCAAATAACTACTACGATCTCAAAATCGATATCTGTGAAATGTTTATTGCGATAAAAATGTTTCTACTGTCTAACAAAAACCGTATATTTAAAAAATATTTAACAGAAGACAGTGGCGTCCAACTAAATCAAGAATTACGTTAGTTATTTTTCGATATGATTTAAAACAATTTATTACAGCACAAACGGCTCATTTACAGGCATATGTTTATTAAACAAAAAATTTTTGTTTTGCACCTCTTCAAGTTAGTCGATATATTTTGGGACATACTATACAAGCTGTCCCGTATCGTTATGTTCAAATTTTAGGAGTGTAAAGTAGACTTCATTTTAAGTAACAAAAACGCAAAACTTGTATATCCATTTTTATTTGTTTCAAAGTCACGGATCTATGAATGTGATTGTCAGATCATGAAAAAAAATGTAATCCTAAAGTCACTAAAAACTGATTTTATTTAAAAAAGTTCAATTAACAATATTTTCGAAATGTCCACCTCTTTGTTGAATACAGGCTTGTGCCCGTAAGCCAACAGAAGAAGTACTTATCCGAATTTCATACTTGTTTTGATGGATTTGCTCGGCAGCCAGGTGAATACGATCCAACAACTCTTCTCTTGTGTTCGAAACTTGCGCGTAGACTTATTTTCATGTACCCCCATAAATAAAAGTCAAGGGGATTAAGATCGAGTGATCTGGGTGGCCATGCAACAGGACCACTTCGACCAATCCATCTTGGATAATTGACGTTAATCCAATTTCAGACAGCAATTCCGAAATGTAGCGGTGCCCCATCCATGTGAAACCACATGTCTCGTCGAACATTCAGTGGGACATCCTCTAAAAGACCTAGCAGTTCGTCAATAAGAAATTGAAGGTAATTGTCCGCATTTAACCTCCCAGGAAGAACGACAGGACCAATCAACAAGTCATCGATTAGGGCCGCTCAAACGTTATAGAAAATTCATGTTGAAATTTAGATGAGCGAATAGCTTTGGGATTTTCTGATGACCACCTGTGCAGGTTTCTCAGACTTGTAACACCACTTCTCGTCAACGTAGCTTCATCTGTCCAGAGGACTGTTCTGCAGAAATTAAAATGAAGCCGTGACTGTCTTAATATCCAGGTAGAATAAACTAGACGAGCATAGTGGTCTGCCTCAAGCAAACCGTGTGCCCTACAATAGTGATATGGATATAAGCCCTCACGTTTTCAAATTCGCCAAACTGTCGTTCGTGACACTCCTAGTTGTCTAGCGACTCGACGTACACTGAGAGTTGGATCCCTTGTAACAATAGCCACTGCTTCTTCCCCTAAATCTGGTGGTAAATTTACTCCTCGGTCGAAAAGATAGTCACGCAGTCCGCATTCCCGAAATTGTCTGTGTACTTCCAGAAACGTTCTGTAATGAGGAATGCAGCTATCGGGAAACCAATATCGGTATTCAATGACTGCTTGACGTGCACTGCCGTTACAGTAGTCATACACAAAATGCATATCCGCATACTCTTGAGAAGAAAATCGGTAAGGCATTTTGAATAAAGAAAACGTGTCCACTCGCTAATAAGCTGTTTTATGAACTGAAACGTAATGTAATCCTTTATTAAAAAATGCAACGTTAACAATCATCTGAACATTTGTTTATTGTATGATATTCATTATTCAGCACTTACGAAATAAGTAAGAACCTTCTTTATCATAAATCAATTTCCAGTACTCTTTTTTGTAGATCTCCAAGAAATTACTGTATGCACTACGACACGTGTTTATTTATTTTAGGATAACATTTTATAATGCGACGTTAACAATCACAGGCCTGTTATTGAATGGTATAACTTTTTTAAATAAAATCAGTTTGTATTGACTTTAGAATTACATTTTTTTGCATAACCTGACAATCACATTCATAGATCTGTAAATTTGAAAGAAATAAAAATGGATATACAAGTTTTGCCTTTTCGTTACTTGAAATGAAGTCTACTTTATACTCCTAAAATTTGAACATAACGATACGGTACAGCTTGTATATACTGATTTTAACATTTCATAGGTAAAACAAGTCACAACTTGTTCTAAGGTGGCACTGACTGTTGCTATCGGATTTATTTCAAATAAGTATAGCGTTTGCAGTTGCTGCTATAAAAATTTATTCGTCGTATTTTTTGATCACACCTCGTATTTACAAGACCACTGTATGAAATATAGCTAACTTTGCATAAATGAAAATACTGCTTATCTGTTGTCTTGTTTATGTTTATGTATATGCGTTTTATATAAAAGTATAATTATGATAACGTTGACAAAAATACTGATAACGTTGACAAAAATACACTGATAGTCATATAAAATGGAACATTTAATTATTTTTATTCCCTATTAAGACCGCAAAGCCCTCGACAATTGTAATTAAAGTAAATCTATTTAATAATATTTATCTATTATCTGTATCTTAGCTGTTTGGTAGATACTCATCCAGCGATTCACTCCACAAGACACTAGTCACTTTTTTCAAGGTTTAAAGCATGGAGTTAATTTTTAGACGCTTTTTGGAACGACTTTAGTCTCTCTAGATGCTGAACAAGCCAGTTGTTGTCAAATAGCGGTATTACTTTGCATTCTTCCTAGCTCTCCAGCCCCTTCTGGTGTATGCCTGCAAATCTCTTGATACCTCGACCATAAGCATCTTCAAATGCGATAGATGTCTTCATTACGGTTCTACCATGGCGCATTAACGATGTACGAAATACTTTTTTCCGAATATATTGAATGTTGAATTTCTTGGTGCAACCCCGGAATTGGATATCAAAAGTCGACACCAGCTTTGGAATTCGGTTTATAGAGAAACAAATTTGTTATGTGTTGACAACACAGATTAACATGCTAGAAGACAATACATATCTTTTAATATCAGCCTTAGTTGAAGTTTTTTCTTCATATTTGTTTTCCATATCGGATCCTTTGCTGACTGACTGTTACCGGAACATATTCGAATTTCCTATTGGTTAAATTAACGACTTCGCCTCATTTAGCTTAATGCGCCATTTCTTCATTCAGTTGAGGACATTATTGATCAGATTGAAGTTTATCTGTAGCTGACAAGATGTCTTTACTAGTACTGACTAGGACAGTATCGGCGACAACGGAACGTTTAATAAAAAATAGAGATCGACCAACTAACCAGAAAAACGAGATTCTTCGTTAGTTAATCGATTATGCCAGCGCTAGTCTCTTATTGTCTTTTTGCACCTTAAAGAACAGTACTGCGCTTTTCACAATACAATACAACTTTGCCAAATTTTATCGTGAAATATATTTGATTAAAATATTAACGCAAATGCAATATAATAAACTTGTTAGATGCTAGACTACAAAATACGAAATTTTAGTAGTACACCTTTCTCTACTAGAAATTAGATTTCCAGCTATGATGATTATAAATAATCCTAGGTAATAAATAGATTTGCAGGTGTAAAAAATTCTTAGAATTTAAAGAGAGTTTTTACAATTTGTATGTGCTACCAAAAATATATTATACAGTGGCCCAAACTCGAAAATTATCGTTAAATATTTATAAACTGGAAATTTTATGTTTGAATTCTATATCCTACATTTACTATAAAAAATTTTCGTAATTAAAATATTACAAAAGTATAGCTAATGTATCCACAACAGATGTAACAAATACAATATGATATTGTACTAACTTTTATCAGGATAAAATAAAACTAATTTTAATGAATTTCACTTTTTAATTGACACTGCAACGATCGTTTCGCTCCAACCTGAGCTTCATCAGACATATAACTAATTTATTTACAAATTTTATTTATTTGATATGCAGACAGTCACATATTGTATTTTTCCATAGAATTTCTTTACCTCCCTGTAATATAATGTAAACCCCTAGTTTTATTACTTAAGAACAGTATTGTATAAACCGCAGTTGAAAGTTTTGTGAATAGACATTTTAGTAATAAAAAGTACCCATTCCTTCAACTATTTAAAATAAAACATGTGTTTGTTACCGTATACTTGTGTTAAAAAAAAAAAAAAATTGTAAACAAGTTAGTTATATGTCTGATGAAGCTCAGGTTGGCTCAAATTTGCTTTATTTTATCCTGATAATAGTTATAATGGAATTTCATCAAGTAAAGGCTGAAACAATTATACCACGTGGCCCAAAAGTCGCGCAACGTGAAAATGAAATACACATGCGCCATTCTCCCCCTAATGCAAGGTTGACGGCAGTACAGCGGTTGTCTGTGTGTGAAGCAATATCTTCGGAGTTTGTAAGTGTGTGAACGCGTTATCATGGCAACAAGCCACATTATCGGTATATCGAAACGCAACAGGTATTCTTGGGGTCTTTGTACTATCGTTACCATGCTGATTATGAACACATCTTTTCTGATTTCGCGGTAAAATTTCCTGACTGTCAAGTTCCGAGGCGTGAGACTGTTTATCGCTTGATAAAAAGATTCGAAAAAAAAACGGTTCTGTGGATGATTCCAAGCGTACAGGCCGGCCACGTAGTCTGAGGACAGATGATAACTTCCAAACTGTAGCTCAGAGTTTTATTGAATCGCCTGCGAGATCTGTCCGAAAAACCGCAAATGAACTGGATATTTCTCGTTCTACCCTACAGCGAATAATGAAGGAACTAGGTTTGAAAGTTTACAGACCACGCCTCTTACAAGCATTGACAGAAGATGATCCGGATCGTCGGCTACAGTTCGCAGAATGGTATGTCATTCAATGTGAAGCCTTTCAAAATTTCTTCAAAACAATTTTGTGGTCGGACGAAGCTCAATTTAAATTAAATGGGCGCATCAATAGACACAATTGTGTGTACTGGTCCACTGAAAATCCGCATATCACCATTCAAGAAGAATTAAACGTGCCTGGAGTAACGGTATGCTTGGTGTTTGCGCCTTCGGAATCGTCGGCCCCTATTTCTTCGACAATACTGTAACAGGTGTTGCATACCTCGATTTGTTGATGGAACTACGTGAAGAACTTGCCAATAACCCAGTGTTTGCTGGTCAATGTTTAACTCTTCAACAAGATGGTGCTCCAGCACATTACGCTTTAATTGTTCGCGAATTTCTCGATGAATTTTTCACCGGATGGATTGGAAGAAGAGGTCAAGTCGAATGGCCTCCGAGATCTCCGGACGTAACCCCACTAAATTTCGCTGTGTGGGGTATTTTAAAGGATAAGGTATTCCATCATCGGTTGCCGGATATTGAGACCATGAAAATTTTATAACCGAAGAAGTCGCCAAACTCAATGATGACAAACAATTACTTCGGCGCATTTGTAACGCGGTTAAAAAGCGATGTCTGAGATGCATTGAAGAAGGTGGAGGACACTTCGAACATAAGCTGTGATCCCAAAGAGTCAGTTTTGTTCAAACATATTTGTATTATTTTTATTATAGAAGAATAAATTTTGTATTTGTACTACACAATTTCATTTCTTTTTTTTCATTCGGTTGTGCGACTTTTGGGCAACACTGTATATTGTACTAACTTGCTTAACTCTTTTGGAAATAAGGGGATTTTAATAACACCCAGTATATTGTACAAAGTTTAAGATTGCTTATTGTTGCAAATATTCCCAACTATTATTAAAAGTTCTCACATTAATTTAAATAAAAATTTGGTAAGGTAATAGCGTGTCTGTATATATTACATACGTAAATCTTTGTATGTTAATTGGAGAAAATTAAACAAAGCTCGGCTAAAGATATATATTTGGATTGTTAAAACATATTTTATTACAAAATGAATTATATAACATCACGCATAATTACTTAGAGGAAATAGCTCTGCCCATTTCTTATATCTCTCTTCGTTAAGATTTTCTTTTAGAACCAGTTTCTCTCCAATGTCAAGATATTTTGGCGAATTTTTTGAATACGGAGCCCATATAATATTATTCAAAAGTGTGGAACGTTTTGGAGTCGGATTTCTGTAAAAAAAAAAAACACTATATTATACAGAGTGTCCTTGAAATAAGAAAACAACATATGAAAAATGAAAAGCTGTAATTATATAGAACTGTTTCGTCTTATAAACGAAACGAATTTATATATCGTATAGTAAACATAAATATTATTAATTTTGTATTATATATTAAAATATAAGTATTATTCATTTTAATATTACACATTAAATTTAAAGAAATTATAGATTATAGTATTTAAATTATAAGAGTCAGAAACAAAATTAAAACCTTCTGTATATGTAATTATATTTTCTTATTGTATTAAGATGCAAACGTTTCACTATAAAATTTATGATACCGCGTATTACATATTTGTCATCAGATATGCATGCCCGGTACTTATGTATTTGTCGCATACATATTTGTCGACCGTTGTTTATGCCGGCGCTTATTTATTGGTGCATTCTCTAGATAGATACGTTTCAAAGTAGATTATTTTATTTAGTGAACGTGCCGCCACATGTATACAGTTAGATTCAAAAACTAGATGCAACGTTTGCTGGTTTAGTAAGAGTAAGCAGAATTTACACAAGCAAGGCAGTTCTATGTAGCTTGCCGACCTTTTTTCGTCATTTAGCCGCATGTGGCCTATTTTTGTTAATTGAAGGGAAGGGTAAATTTTGCTTACAATGTTTAAAAAGTTTTTAAATAGTTCTGCGCGCGATTACAACAGCAGCAATTCGCGAACGCAAGTCACTAAGACAAGTCGTCAGTAGCAATTTGCCACAGAACAACGTTCTTACAATACTCGTAAGAACAATGTTCAAGACAACAGTCTACATAAATTACTAACAGTCGCAAGTATTAACATAATAAAGTTCTAGACAAACAGTCGTAAGAACAATGTTAAAGACAGCAATCGACTTTTAATATCAAGAGACACCAGTCTCACATTTTATCAAAGGACAACCGTCTTTCATTATACAACAAATTTTATGTATGAAGTAATGTAAATATGTAAATAAAGGTGTTAAATTGGATGTGCCGCATTTCATTAATAACTGTCACCGAAGATTAAAAAATTAGTGCGTATACGGCCTTACAACCCGTGCGCGGTGAGTCAACATAGGAGCGACGACCAAATCCACTAGTTGCCCCAACAAGAACATTAAACCAAAATATTTTTCCAAAACTTCTTTTCATAAGCGAGAACAAAAATTATAAAAATATTTATAGTATATTTTACGAGAGATCAAAATGCGTTTTTTTTCATGCGGTGAGAATGTGTCCACGGGGAACGAGTGGGGCAATCTCACGAACGAAAAAAACAGTACTTCACCTGGTGTAGTAAATGCTATTTTTTCTACGATGGATATAGATAGAAGTTCAGTAAAATTGTAAATGAACTATCACAATATAAATTGATGCACCGATGGGCCAGCTTCCTATGTGAAAATTTTTCTGGACTGTCAGACGAAGTGACGTTCATTTGCTGCTTCAACTATGCTCGGTGGTTAGATTATGTATCATTAGTGTCAAAAATCCATCAAGTTTAGTACATCACTAACGAGATATAACGAGCGATCATTAAAATTTTCACTCGTAGCTGGCCGTGTATATAAAAATTATGTCGTAGCTTGAGTCATTAAGATGTTATTTCAAACATCTGTCAGTGTCAAATATATATTATAAAGTTTCATCAAAAGAAAAAGTAATGGCCTTTAATGATATGCATAAAGCGTTTATGGTAGAATGTTACTTCCTGACATCTCAAAAAATTGATTGTATTTGGCAGCATTCAATAGAAAATTGCCTTGCGGAGTTTGAAGAGAGATATCCAAATACTGTTCCTAGCTATAAAACTTTCCGTGATACGCTAATGCATTGTGTAAATCTTTTTCGTCAAACAGGCAGTATTTTAAGGAAAAAAGGAAGCGGTCCTCTTCTCAAGAGAAGTCGCAGCGTAATTGAAAATGTCAGACAAATTATTAGCGAATCTCCTCAAACATCTATTCGCAGAGTTTCGCAACAAGTAGGGCTTTCGATGGAACATGTCAAAAAATTTTAAAAAAGGACTTGCACATGTATCCATATAAATTAACTTCTGTACAAAATCTATTACCTACGGATTATGAAAAAAGAACACAATTTTGCCAATGGTTTATTCAAACAATGACAGACAATATTTTAAATCATACTTTTTTCACCGATGAAGCTTGGTTTTATTTGAAAGGTTATGTTAATTCGCAAAATATGCGTATGTGGTCCAGTGAAAATACTCATTTCTACAGAGAAGTTCCTCTACATCCAGAAAAAATAGGCGTATGGGTAGGTATGAGTCGTCACCGATTAATAGGACCAATATTCTTTGAGGGCACGATAACATCGGAGAAATATCGTAACGAAATTCTCAGTGTTTTTACTAATCAATTGACTAATGATGAACTCCAGGTCGTATATTTTCAACAGGATGGGGCTGCATCTCACGTTATACTTGAAAATATTCAGTTTTTGCAACAATTTTATGGCGATAGGATAATAAGTAGAAATACAGCGATTCCATATCCACCACGATCGTGTGATTTAACAGTCATGGATTTTTTTGTGTGGCCATATATAAAGAATATTATTTATGAAACACCAATTAATAATCTACAAGAGTTAAGACATAAAATCATAGAAAAATGTGAACACATCAATAACTCACCGCAAATACTGATCAATGTTTTCAATGCTCTACGAAATAGAGTGCGATTATGCTTGGTGGAGAATGGTCAACATTTTACACATTTTTTATAATATTCTATTACTTTGTATAAAAATTATAAATATATTTAATATAAAAGTCAGCATTTCAAATTATTTTTTAACAATCATGACGTTTGAAATTATAATGACAGATCTCCTCTAATAACTTAAGTTAGGACATACTTTTTGTGTACATGGCTTACTTGAGCGAAAATTTTAATGATCACTCGTTATGATGTATATTCATTTGTTTCATTTTCGCCTCTAGAATTGAAAATATTTTCATATCTAGAGTAAAACAATATCTCTTTCATGTAGAGTAGCCGGTAGAGAACTGATCATTTTCATAAACATGAGTAAAAAATAGGTACTTATCTATCAAAAGCGTAAAGAGGTTTTTATCACGCGAAGCATTATTTCTAGCCCAAGACGTTAAACGAGGGTTCAGGAAAGACTGTGGGGCCATAAAAATTTTTATTTTTTATTATTTATAGAATTTTTTTTTTTTAATTGTACTCTTCATTGAAATTTAGTTTGGAAAATTTATATACAAAATACAATTAGAACAATTTGCCATATTAATATTTGGAGGTGCAACTACTTGCTTGTAATTACACATAGAATTACTATTGTTAGTTGTTGCTATACAATTGGTTATGTTGGTAGCTGTTGATTCACTTTCAACTTAAGCATCGAATTGTAAGACCACATCGAAGAAGGTTTTCTTGATTTAGATATATATATATATATATATATATATATATATATATATATATATATTTATATATATATATATATATACAGTGTGTTTCACTTTTCATGGGGACACCTAAATAACTTTTTTATTTTGAAAGCAATCAATATAAAATTTTTATCAGTTGTGTAGGCCCCGACAACGCACCTTTTTGTATGAATAGAGTTTTTATAAAGTAAATATCTAGCCAACTATAATTAAAATAAAAAGTAGTGTTTCAAGTAAAGTCATGCTAGCGATTAAGATACAGCAAAAAAGTATTAGGAAAAGTTTTTGCAAATCACTCAAGAACCCTTAATACCAAATTTCGCAGAAAAATTTTCATTTTTAAATTCTTCTACATTTTTATGCTATCAGTAGATAATAGTTTGTTATTGCAATAATAAGAGTGCCATTAAGCAAGAAAATAATTCACAAATTTTATTCAACATTAATGAACAAACAAAACAAAAGCAACAATTTAACTAACAATATTTTAAATAGGATCTTTTTCCACTAAATCACCTTGAAGACGGATACATTTTTCCAATCGCCTTTTGTGGTTCAGTACAACCCGTCGTAATACTTCTGGAGAAATTTCTCGACAGGCTTGTCGGATTTTCTGACACAGTTCCTGTATGTTTTGAGGTCTAGATGCATACACAGCATTTTTAATAGTCCCCCCAAAAAAAAGTCGATTAGTGTAATGTCAGGTGATCTCGGAGGCCCTCTATTAAATGGGCTATTACGGCCTATCCATCTTAACGGAAAGTTTTCGTCTAACCATGCTCGCACTATTCTTGCGTTATGAACTGGGGATTCATCTAGCTGGAAGTGTAAATCTCGCCTCATATCCAATGGTAAATCATGAAGCACATCAATTAATTCAGTATTTAAAAAATTTAAAAACCTTTCTACATTTAGCGTATCAAAAAAGAAAAATGGGCAAATGATTTGTGTATTTAAAATTCCGCACCACACGTTAACTTTCTGCGAATATTGCCTTTTACAATTGATAACCGATTTTGGGTTTTCTGTTTCCCAGTATCTCAATTCTGGGATGAAACAATACCATTTGTAGTGAAGGTAGATTCATTTATAACATTTTTTTTTTAATTCTCTGTCATTTAGAAAATTGCCTTGAGCCCATAGACAATACTACATTCTTCTATTTAGATCACCTTCTTCAAGGGCGTGTAAATATTTTGACTTATACGGTTTCAATTTGTGACGACGGAGACATCTCCAAATTTTGGAGTAGAAGATATTTAAATGTCAAGCCATATCTCGTAAACTTGCGTGAGGATTATTACGATACGCTGCTAATATTACTGCATCGAAATAGTGTTCTCGATTGTTCAATTCATGTTGATGTGGTTTAGCAACATCTCCAGTAGTGTTGAAAATGTTATTCAAGTACGCAACAGTTCGATGACGGATGGGTAAAGTTCAGGATGTCTCGCGTTAAACTCTCTTGCAGCCTCTCGGGTAAAACGTACATTATCACCAACAATTCGAATAATTTCTACTTTTTGAGCAATACTTAAATGTCTATCGGCCATTGCTCAGCAAAGTTCGATAATTTCAACTGAAATAAACTGTTTAGTGAACTGACGTTTGACATTTGAACTGACAACTTATTTTCTTGCTTCATGGCACTCTTATTATTGCAATAACAAACTATTATCTACTGATAGCATAGAAATGTAGAAGAATTTAAAAATGAAAATTAAGGGTTCTTGAGTGATTTGTAAAAACTATTCCTAATACTTTTTTGCTCTATCTTAATCGCTATCATGACTTTACTTGTAACACTACTTTTTATTTTAATTATAGTTGGCTAGATATTGACTTTATAAACTCTATTCATACAAAAAGGTGCGTTGTCGGGGCCTACACAACTGATAAAAATTTTATATTGATTGCTTTCAAAATAAAAAAGTTATTTAGGTGTCCCCATGAAAAGTGAAACACACTGTATATATATATATATATATATATATATATATATATATATATATATATAAAGCGTTAACAGGCCACTTAAAAATTCCTCTCAATTAATCCCGACTTCTGGCCTTCATCCTCCAGTCCTGTATATTCTTTACCCGTGAGTCCTTTTCGACAACTTGCAGCCACCTAGTCCTTGGTCGCCCTTTTCGTATATTGAGCATAAGTCTTATTGTATTATTTGATTCACCAGGCGCTCTTCTTCTCTCCTCTCGATGTGTCCCAGCAATCTTATCCGTTGGGCTTTTACAAAATCCGTTATTTTCGGTTCTTGGTACGGCTACAGTAGCTCGTTGGTATTTCGTCTTTCCCACGCCTCCAGTTTTTCACTCTCTGCGCTGTTCATCACCTACATTTCGCATGCATATACTACTGTTGGTCGTAGAATCGTCTTATACAAATGTATTTTCGCTTTTCTAGACACATTTTTTGATTGTAATAGCTTGCTTAATGACCTCGCACATCTATCTCCCAGTCAGTCAGTCACGCCCCCAGATAGATAAATCCTTCCACTCTTTCGATGTTAATTCTCTTTCCTCCCTCTAGATCTACTATAAACTCTCTTTGTGCCACATATACATATACTTCGTCTTTTCCTCATTTATTTGTAAACCTACTTCTCCTGCTGCTGCTTCCAATGCTTTAAATGCTCTTTGCAGTTCTGTCTGTGTTTGCGCCAATATGACGATTTCGTCCGCATACGCCAGACATTGATGACTCTTAATTATTATCGTCCCAGAATAATTCACCCCACTTCGTCTAATAACTTTTTCCAAGACTAAGGTTGCGATTGCAGACCGTTTACTCTAACTTTATTATTGGTCTCCTCTGTTGTCATTTTTATTAACCTAACAAGTTTATTTGATACTCTCATTTCGCTCAAGGCATCATATAATTTATCCCTCCTTATTGAGCCATATGCTCGTTGAAAATCTATAAAAATTATATACAGGGTTGGGCAAAAGTAGCGCATCAATCGAATAATTCCGTAAATATAAACTTTAGAACAAAATGTTGTTAACAAAAGTTTTTTGACAAGTTATTTTGTATTGGCTTCAATCATTTGTTTTTTTTTCACGATGATTACATATGACAGCCAAAAAAATTTTTTTTTTTTTTAATGGAAGTAATATTATTTTTTAGACAATTCGGAATCTTTATTAAGTTCTGAATATGAATGCGTACTATTTTCATGGAGTTAGATAATAAAAATATTCAGAAAAAAAATAAAATTTAATAAAAGAAAACAAACTACAAAATTAAATTAAATGCTCAAAGTGACGTCCTTCTACGACCTGACAGTGTCCTAAACGTTCCCAAAAATGACGAATTGTATTTTGTAAACTATTAGGTGGTATGGCTTGTATCTCACGAGTAATTTTTGCTCTCAAATCTAGGTTTCTAGGTTTCTCCTTGTACACTTGCGACTTCAAGTGTCCCCAAAGAAAGAAATCCAATTGATTTAAATCGGGAGACCTAGCGGGCCAATCAATAAAACCCCACGTCCAATCCAACGACCGGGAAAAATTGTGCCTAAATACTGTCGAACATTAATAGCCTAATGTGGTGGTGCTCCATATTGTTGAAACCATAGATTGCGGTTTGGCATGCTTGGTTGATTGTCGTTAGGAAATAAAATCAACAGATCTGGTACAATATGGTTACGCAATAAATGTAAGTAACCATCAGCATTTAGGTTGTGTTCCAAGAACTACGGACCTATGATTCGTTGCCCAACAATGCCAGCCCACACACTAAGTTTGTGGCGATGCTGTGTATGATTTTCTCGCATCCAATGTGGATTCTCAGTCACCCAATAACGGCCCAATAATATGCCTATTAACAAATCCATTTAGACAAAATGTAGCTTCGCCAGAAAATACGATGTTGTTTAAAGAAATTGAATCGTTATTGGACAATTCCATTATTGTTTCACAAAACTGTAATCTTCTGTCCGGGTCATCTTCGTTAAGTTCGTGCAGTAAGTGTATCTTATAGGGCTTGTATTTGTTCGCTTTTAATATTCGTCTAATAGATCTGCTACTCATATCATTTTCTAATCCTAGTTGAGTGGTTGACGTAGTGGGATTTTCCGTTACAGCAAGTATAACATGAAGAGATCGGTTTTCATTAGTGATTTCTTTTGGTCGGCCACCTTTAGGTATATCTCTAACATCGCCCGTTTCTCTAAATTTAGTAACCAATCTCGAAACTGTTGATTGAGCTATAGGATCTCTATCCAAATAAACATTATTGAATAAAGTGCAAACTTCGTGATGTGAACGTTGCCTGTCACCATATCCGACCATCATAAGAATTTCTATTCTTTCTTTAGTAGTTAATTTGACCATTTTCACACAAAACACGTATTAAAAAAAGCAAGTTTTACGATGGAAACTATTTTATTGTGAAACGTTAATAATTCAATGACAGTCAAAAAATATCCAATTTCCAAAGCAATCTACAAAACACTGCACTAGTCCAAATTTATTAAATTTTTTTTTTCTCAATATTTTTATTATCTAACCTCATGAAAAAAGTACATATTCATATTCAGAAATTAATAAAGATTCCGAATTTTCTATAAGAAAATATTATTTCCATTTAAAAAAAAATTTTTTTGCTGTCATATGTAATCATCATGAAAAAAAAACGCAAATGATTGAAGCCAATACAAAATAACTTGTCAAAAAACTTTTGTTGACAACATTTTGTTCTAAAGTTTATATTTACGGAATTATTAGACTGATGCGTTACTTCTGCCCAACCCCGTATATTTGATAGATATGCATATTTGATAGATACCAAAAATAAACCAGAAGTCATTTCTTACAGTAGCAATTTTCGATTGAATCCTTTCTTCTGTTACACGATTTAAGGTATTCATTGTTATTTGATAAACTTCTATATATTTTTCTGGCAATCTGCTATAGTTCATTGTTTTTTTCGCAGATTCTTCAATTTCGTTCCTTTTTTACGCGATTTTTTTGCCACACAATTGAAACTTTTCAACAATATACCACGTCGAACAAAACTTATTTGAGGCGATTTAAGACAATACCTCTAATCAAAAAGATCTATCACTATATGACATTGTTATTTAACATTTCATTAAATCCCACGGGTTATAAAACATCCATGGGCTATAAAGAGACGTTTATGTTACAGAAGTTCGTGTATAAATATCAATTTATGATGCATCTGTGCATAAAAATATTTTTGTCACGCTACAGTGCGATTGACTATATTATAAAACGATACTTAGAAGTGAGCGACGATAACAAAAAGAATAGCTTTCTTATGGTCGATCTTGCTTTGAGTATCCTCTGCTGGATATGTTTTATATTTACGTCTTCGATTAAAAATAGAATGTTACCAAATAGGACGTTAAATGATCGTAGAGTACACATCTTACATGTCCTTTTAATATATTGTATTTAAAAATTGTAAAAGTAACTGAATAAATTTTACACGAAGGTATAAATTTTTAACAACTGACTTTCGTACCAGGTTATCGAACCCTTACCATAGAAAACTTATGCACGCAGCGTTTTTATAAACGTAGACATTGCAGCGTTTGTTTATTATAGCGGTCATTTTAATGTCCATATTATTATATATTTCTTACTTCTCGTAACAAAAAAAAAAACATTCACTAAATTCGTGGTCTTTTAGAACTGACATCATTTCATGTGAATGTATAAAAAGCTATGTGTGTGTGTGTGTATAAATTATATTGAATTCGTAGGCGTAACATGATACAATTTTCAGGGTTTTTAATTTTATGGTTCGCTTCGTAATTATCTTATAAGATTTTGGATTCGTATTCTATATACGATTTTTTTTATTTCAAGAACACCTGTACATTAACTGTTCCATAAATTCATTTATCTTTAATTTTAACATTTCCGCAAAATAGCGTGGTGGAAGAATTCACTAATTATATAAAATTATGGACATTTAATAACTAGCACAGTATATTAAAGAACTTACCCAGATTTTACAAAGTTGGTCCACATTTTTACCATCTTACTAACCGTATTCCACTCTTGATCGTCTTTATTAATATACGGAAACAAATTAGCCATATAGAATAAGTACATTAAATCATCATGATGTGAGGCACCTAAAATAAGTATTCATAATGAAATTTTAATAATTTTCTTTTTAATTCAAATCGTCTTACCAGCTGTTTGCGTATTGTTAGTATCGGGTAGATAAAAGTAACTGTATTTTCCGGCATAGGTGAAGTAATAGTAATATGTATTTTCTGTATTTTTTGCCGATATTAGTTTCGCTACCCTATTTATATCAAATCCAGTAAGTCCATCAGCATACAAGTTATCTATACCTTCTCTTGAAGTATTATCAACTTTCCCATCTCCAAAATATAATTGTTTCAAACCAGTGCTTATCTTATTTGATCTTTCCGTATTTCTTTCGTAATTGAATATGATAGGTAAAACTCTTTTATAATCATTCGTCAACCAATCCAAATAGATTTGATATCGAATCGCAACTGTAATAATATATACAAAGGTGAAGAGATGACCCTCTATTTTATATTAAGCATTAATTTTCAAATTCAATTTATGGCAGTGGACACAAACCAAATAAATCAAATATACTATCCCATTACAATACGAAAATTGTGCGTTTTAATTCGAAAATCATGCTAATTAACTACTCAATATTCATAATAATTAATTACTTACATTTAAAATATTGAATGTATTAAATAAGAATTGTAGAATTAGTATCCCTTTATGAATCAATATAATGTTTTACGCTAATGGCTAATATTATAAGAAATACTAACTGTATGAAACAAAGCCAAATTCAGTTTCAGTTATTCCTGTCATTACTGGAATTTTAGCAAAACGTCCGTTAAGTATTGCTGTTATAGGATGCTCGGTCAAAAATCGTTCTTGACCAAAATCTGGTTCTATTACACTTCTCCATATTAATACGGGGTCACCGCCAAGTTCCTGTATAAAGAAAATCAACTACAATTTCAACATATATATATACTCGTATATTATTATTACTGGAATGTATCTTTGAATAATTTAAACCATAGCAACTAAATTATTTGACATTTATATTCTGTCATTTATATTTTTTATATCCTTGACAAAGGCATCATTGCCGAAACATGTAGGGTTGTTTTTGAATATGTATATATACTTTGAAGTAATAAACCAGACCTTTAATCGCCGACTTATTAAGTTTACCATATCATACCAAGGTCACGAAGATATTATATATATATATATATATATATATATATATATATATATATAAGTGTTTAGATCATTTCTTAGCCGTTCATTAAATATAACATTTGAAAAATTATTGGAGTTTTTCGGCTCCAATAATTTATCAAATGTTATATATATATATATATATATATATATATATATATATATATATACAGAGTTAGTTAAAAGTATGGAGGCGACGATTTATTGTCGTTAATATTCATTTTAGGGAATTATGTTCATTATAAAAGTTTGTTAGGATATTTTGATCTACATTTGAGAATATTTAAATTTTTTTTTCTTCAATTGTTTTTTAGTTACGCCTGTCCGCGCAGTTTTTTTTAAATGGGAACTAGTAAATTTTACTCTACCATTCGATAGAGATTCTTTTTCTCTTTACAATAATATTTTTGTTTTTTTTAAATTCATTTTAATAACTTTTTTATAAGAAAAATTAAACAAATTAATAACAAAGTAAATTAAAGTAAGTGTTCAAATTGTCGTCCATTAGTAATTTGACAATGACCCAATCGATTTACAAAACCCCGAACAGAGTTCTGTAAAAAATCTCGGGGAATTTCTTGTATCGTTCTGGTAATTTGGATTTGTAAATCTTCGACGTTATCGGGCTTATCTTTGTAAACTTTGTTTTTTACGTATCCCCAAAGAAAAAAATCCAAAGGACTTAAATCTGGCGAACGGGCTGGCCATTCAATGGTTCCTCGTCTTCCAATCCATCTGTGGGGAAAAACGTTGTCCAGATATTGACGAACATTTACACTATAATGTGGTGGGGCGCCATCTTGCTGGAACCAGATACTGTCATTGGGCAGGTGTTCATTGTCTTCATGAGGATAGAACGTAGCACAAGCAGGTATCATTTCATTTTGCAATAACTGCAAATACAGAGCCGAAGTTAAATTGCCATTGATGAAAAAGGGACCGATAATATGACCGCCTAGAATGCCAACCCAAACATTAACCTTTTAGTGTTACTGCGTATGGTGCTCCAAAAATCAAGAGGGATTTTCCGATGACTAGTATCTGCAGTTATGTCTGTTTACTTCACCGGTACGGCAAAAAGTAGCTTCGTCAGAGAAAAGAATATTGTTGACAAAATTTTCATTATTATTGCAAATATTTAACATTTCTTAAGAAAATTGTAATCTCCTATCAAAATCATCTTCCGTTAACTCGTGTACATGGTGTACCTTATAAGGTTTATACTTTTCACTTTTTAAAAATGACACGATCGATGACTGTGAAATATTGAAATTGGCCGCTAATTGATTTTGATAAATGGGGATATTCAGATACAGCCAATAAAATATCCAGTTTGTTATAATCGCTTTTTTCTGTTCTAGGTCTACCACTCCTTGGCAAATATTTAACGCTACCCGTTTGTTCAAAGTGTCTTAAAGTTTTACCAACAACGGATTTAGAAATTGGATTTCTATTTGGATGCGTATCATTAAATAAATTACAATCGTCTTGTAAACTTCTGCGTCTATCTCCATAGCCTAACATCATAAGTATTTCAATTCGTTCATCTTCACTTAAACTCGCCATTGTTAATATTAACAGCAACAAATTGCACAAATGAATTATTTCTGTCAAAGATTTGACGTACACAATAACCACTGATAAAATTAGGTCGCTCAAGTTTGTTTATCGCTACGCTTCTGTCTATCTGCGATGTACCGAACATCTGTTAAACACATGAACCGGTCTTTTCTTATAAAAAAGTAATTCAAATGAATTTTAAAAAAAGAAAATTATTATTGTAAAGAGAAAAAAATTCTCTATCGAATGGTAGAGTAAAATTTACTAGTTCCCATTTAAAAAAACTGCGCGGACAGGCGTAACTAAAAAACAATTGAAGAAAAAAAAATTCAAATATTCTCAAATGTAGATCAAAATATCCTAACAAACTTTTATAATGAATATAATTCCCTAAAATGAATACTAACGTCAATAAATCGCCGTCTCCATACTTTTAACTAACCTTGTATGTATGTATATATATATATATATATATGAAAAATTTTGTGAAAAACTTATCTGCGCGGAATGTGCATATATCGATATTTCACTGTTTTTTACAGATCATCAGTGCACCTTACCGAAGACAGACATGATATTCACTTCTATACTACGTGTATATATACGAACTGTAATGAACTTCATGTGTATGAGAATTAATAATTATTAAATCTCATTTTACATGCGATTGTCGCTATAATTTGTTGCATTTAATTCTACAATTCGGCAAATCACTTTTGCCCTAGATTGTAGACGCAACAAGCCGCGACATCAACTGTACAAGTTGTCAGTACAAATGAAAAATTTTGTGAAAAACTTATCTGCGCGGAATGTGCATATATCGATATTTCACTGTTTTTTACAGATCACCAGTGCACCTTACCGAAGACAGACATGATATTCACTTCTATACTACGTGTATATATACGAACTGTAATGAACTTCATGTGTAGGAGAATTAATAATTATTAAATCTCATTTTACATGCGATTGTCGCTATAATTTGTTGCATTTAATTCTACAATTCGGCAAATCACTTTTGCCCTAGATTGTAGACGCAACAAGCCGCGACATCAACTGTACAAGTTGTCAGTACAAATGAAAAATTTTGTGAAAAACTTATCTGCGCGGAATGTGCATATATCGATATTTCACTGTTTTTTACAGATCATCAGTGCACCTTACCGAAGACAGACATGATATTCACTTCTATACTACGTGTATATATACGAACTGTAATGAACTTCATGTGTATGAGAATTAATAATTATTAAATCTCATTTTACATGCGATTGTCGCTATAATTTGTTGCATTTAATTCTACAAACAGTGAAATATCTATATATGCACATTCCGCGCAGATAAGTTTTTCACAAAATTTTTCATTTATACTGACAACTTGTACAGTTGATGTCGCGGCTTGTTGCGTCTACAATCTAGGGCAAAAGTGATTTGCCGAATTGTAGAATTAAATGCAACAAATTATAGCGACAATCGCATGTAAAATGAGATTTAATAATTATTAATTCTCATACACATGAAGTTCATATATATATATATATATATATATATATATATATATATATATATATAAGATATGTAAATTAACAAATTATAGACACTAGGTGAGACTGGTATTAACTTTTTCTTCATAAGCAAACGTTACCAACATTGAATATACTGTAAATGAGAATCTAGCGATTATTAAAATCTCTTAAAATGTCGCCTAATGTATCGCGCTAATTCTACAATTCGTCAAACTAAGTTTGCACAAGTATGCAGAACGCAACAGGTCACGACGTCAGCCTTCCTGGTTGTTAGGATAATTAAAAATTAGTGTAAGACACATCTATCCCGGAATGTGCAGGTGTATTTCATTCTTATTGGAACTAGTCAATACACAGTATCCTGGAGACAGACATAGTTAAGATATTAAATATACTGTAAATGAGAATCTAACAGTTATTAAAATCCAAATTCACATGTAAGCGTCGCCTAATGTGTATTTAAATGTCTTACTCGAAATTCATTTAGAGTATCAGCAATTTCCTGTGCCGGTTTGGTTTTCAAACATTTAATAATATTTGCTGGCGAATCATCCGGACAATTCACCAATTGGGCTTGTTTTTTCGCAAAATCGTACTGATTCGTAGGGATGGTGGCAGCGCCCAAAGGTGATGCGCTCATAATTATACCTCTATGAAATAAACCTGCACATATTAAAAAAATTAATTTGTATTACTAGAAATATAGACAGAATACAGAATAAGTACCTGTAGACATTGGCGATACCATGTGCAAAACTGTACTCACAGCACCTGCGCTGTACCCAGATAAAGTGACCATGTTGGGATTTCCACCGAACGCTTTTATATTATCACGAACCCATTTCAAAACTACGACTTGATCTTTAAAACCATTATTGCCAGGGGCTTCTTTAGTACCAGTGCTTAAAAAGCCTATGGACATTCTTTGTTTGAAAAGAAAACTTTTATAATGGATTAAATCTCACCTAAGGAGCCCAATCTATAATTTGCAGTAACTAGGACTATATTCTCATCTAATAGATATTCAGGACCGAATAAATAACTTGCCCCGTTAAAAGAATAGAATCCACCAGGATGAAAGAATACCATTACGGGTCTATTGAAATCGATATTATCTTTAGTTGGTAACTAACAAACGAAACAAAAAATAAATATTATTTTAAATAAGATATTTGTACTTTTATACATTAAGAGCTTTTGGTACTTAACTTGCTTTCTCCACAAAATATTAAAACAGTAAAATAACGTTTTTCTCTTTCATTTAATTAATATTTTATAAACTCACCTTGTTAATGTACACATTTAACATTAAACAATCCTCTGAAGAATTCGTATTATTTGGTTGAGGACAAACGGGACCAGGTTGAGTAGCATCGTATATATCATTCCATTTTTTCACAGGTACTGGAGGCTACAAAAATTACACTATTTATCGCTTATTCTTTTTTTTCGTTACTGTATTAACCAATTCATGGGTATATTTGCTGTATAACATATACCGGGTTCTTTTTTTACCATTACACATATATCGCCTTATGTGTAAAGCTAAAAAAAGAAAAGTCAATGCATTGATGGCATAACCGGCAACCAGTTATACTTATACACCAGTGTCGTATTTTTCCAAGTGCCAGATATTTCCGATTTTTGATTCATACTTAAATCTGAAAATACGAGTAGATTTGCTTTAACAGATTCCAAAAGTTTGTTGCATAATGTCTTCCCTTCTTCAATCTTTAATTCCAGTAGTGATGCTGTCAGATATTTGTACAGTCCACAAGTTATTGTGATTATTAAAGAAATAGTAACATATTTATTGCGTGCAAAAATTTCCTACTACTGCTTTTTAAGATAAATTTCTCCATTTTATAAAACCATTTATTCGTAAGATACCACCACGAGGTGTTATTTGTTATTATTGTGTCACTGAAATACCCCCCCCCCCCATACGTGGGTTACCTTCGGCAATACGTTAAAAGTATGATGTACCTAATCTGAGAACGTTCTACAATGATACAATCTCATAAAATGATAAAATCTATATGTACTTTTTTGTTATCAACGCTTTCATATTTTCTACCTTTTTTAATACACTAATTTTACTATCTTAGATATATTTCATCCTTAAAGCAATACTATCCATCTTCTTTGAATTTGTTAAAATTATTTAAAATTGTCTTCGCACAAGATATACGCGTGTTAGGATAATTAACTATTTTAAATATATTATCTATTTTTCAATAAAATATATTTAATTTGAAATTTAAGTATGAATGAAAAATGAGAAATATTTGATATTTATAAAAATATGTCACTGGTGTATAAATATAACTGGTTGCCTTCTATGCCACCTATGCATTGACGTTTCATTTTTTAGCTTTACACATACAACGATGTATGTGTACTGATAAAAAAAAGAACCGTTTTGACGTTTTGGTACTATATATAGTACCTTTTTCGAAACTGTAATATTGATTAAAATGTCATCAAATTGGTAAAAGAAGAATGTTAAATTAAATATATTAACATAAAATTTTTGTGTTCTTAAAATACCGTAATGTATTTGTTTCGCATTTCTAACTTGTGCATTAGCATTATTTTCGTTTTTTGACAGGAAGAAATGTTTTCAGTGCCATCATTAGAGAACGGCCACGCTTACCACCCAGTGCAGTACTGGCGAAAGGCTGTATTTCTAAAATATTTAATTTTATTTATATAATTGAAAAACGAACGGGTGGTGATCTATAAAATTACGAAATACATATTTATTTGTTGAAAAGTTGTATTTATAAAGTTTTTAATTTTATTTATATAATTGGAAAACAAACGGGTGGTGATCTATAAAATTACGAAATACATATGTATTTGTTGAAAAGTTGTATTTTTTAAGTTTTTAATTTTATTTCTATAATTGGAACATTTTTATTTGTTCATTTTGTCGTTCAAGTTGAGTAAAGGAGTATTAATATTGACTAGCAATAGTTTCTCAAGGTTTTCTTCTGTCAATTTTGTTCTCTTTGAATTAAGTACATCCTTATAAATAGAAAACGTCCTTTCTACATCGCAACTGGTTATAGGTGCATACTGGAAATATTCTTTTATTTCTTCATATTTAGCCGTTAGATTTTGTGGAATTGTCTCCATACATAATTGCTGCAATGTAATTAAATCTGGATTTCTTTTAAGAATTGCTTCAAACTTTTGCCGAAGGCCACATCCGAAGTCACTTGGAATACTTTTCAAATTATTAACAGCCACATCTAATGTGGTTAATCCGTCATTTAATTTGAGATTTCGATTTTCAAAATAAGTGATTAGTTTTGGCAATTTTCCAAAGTGTTCGTGAAGAAAGTACAACTGATTTTTTAAATTTGGGATTTGTGTAAGCTCCTTGCACTCACCAATACTTCTAGCATCCTCCTTTAGCAGTGTTTCGAAATGTTTTAGACTATCGAAATTCTCAGCATAATAACTAGTAGCTTCCAGCTATGTTCCCCATCTAGTTATTACTAGAGTGGGAGGCAGTGACAGAGATGGAAATTTTTCCCTGAAAAGAGCTACTCTCAATGGTGCTTTTCTGAAAACTTTTTTAAAAGCTGATACATGTCTATCAAGTTCCGGAAAAGTGTCTCTGATATATTCACAGATTCTGTGGAGAGCATGTGCTACACAAGTAATATGCAGCATATTAGGATATGTTTTCTTCAATAGTCTGCCTGTTTTTAACATATACGCAGCAGTATCACTGACAAATAAAAGTATTTTTTCTTTGTACGTGGCGTCCGAATGAAGCATTTTTTGCATATTCTCCTTAATGGTTTCAGCAACTGTTTCCGCATCAACTCTATTTATAACACTTGTTGCTATTACATATGAGTTATAGGGAATAGTTGAATGTAGTACACCAGCTACAACATTTACCACACAGCGTCCTAACATATCCACCGTTTCGTAGGCGCTTATCCATATGTATTGATTTAAAAGATGGCTTTTAAGGCGTTCTACTGTTCTCGTATAGCACCTAGAAACATAATATTTGCGTAAAGTTGATTCATCAGGAACATTTCGACCAGTATATTTTTTCAGAAATATTTTTAAAGTGGGATTGCTAAATTTATTTAATGGAATATTAGCCGCCATAAAAGTTTTACAGAGTTCAGATGTGTTTGCGATCCTAAGTGGCGAATTTTTGACGATATTTTACGGATTTTGTAATAAATTTAGGAAGCACTGACAATGGACATACAATCAGTATGACCGTCAATCCAACTCGCCATGCCGTTCTCGACATTCTTCCATATCATGTCTGAAAAAGTAACTTAAACAATGCTCTAGATCTAAATAAATGAAAACTAAAAATGTGTGTGTAAGTTATTGAAACTGAACGAAATTCAATGCACACTCTTACGTCGAAATAATTGGTAGAAATAGATTAAATCAAACGATATTAAACAGGATCTATCACAAAAATTAAGATGTAATTAACAGTTAAAACTATGAAAACAAGAAACTTTGTCACAGCACTTTATTTATCTTACGAAATATAAACTAATAAATAATACATTATAAAAACCCCGCTTCTATCTACGCTCATGAAAACACTTTAAAAAGTTATATATTCTCGGAATACAATAGCTGCCTTGTCCATTGTTATCGCGGCGAGACCAGGTGTCCGAGTAAGTCAAACAAATACTTTATTGAATTACGCCGGGATGTACTGAGCGACGTTATACACAATTCCAATTGCCGACTGCGTTTTATGGAAATTGCGTCCGTTCTCTAGTCATCATACATACATCATACATTAGTTAAGACTGTTCACGGACACATATTTTTTTATTTTTTATAATGTTTGTATTGTCACTATATAATGTTATACAATGGGCAGGTATATTGTAGAGAGATTATTTATGTCTGTTTCGTAATTTATGGAGTTTGTGTTTTTTGTATGTGGATGCTTTCTAATATATTTCTTACTTTGTTATTTTTCTCAGATGTAATTATAGAGGTTTTTCTAAATTGAAAGTGTGTGAATATTTATGTCCATTGAAATGTTCATGTAATAATCGTGTTGTTTGTCCAATGTATACACCTCTATAGTCGTTGTGTGGAATTTTATATATAACGCGTGTTTTCTTTGATGTAGGTATTTAGTCTTTTAATTTTGAATGTAGGTTATTGAGATTATTAGAGCTTTTATGAGCTACTTTTATATTATATGGCTTAAGAGTTTGGTTTTATTTAGAAATGCGAAACAAATACATTACAATTAGGGAATCCAATCCCCGCAAACACGGGATCCCGCAAATTCGGAATTACGCACGATTTTCGCTGTATCAGTAATGCGGGACTACACATGCGGGATCTGCGGGACTTACGGGACTGAATAAAAATATCCGAATTTGAAAAAATATATATGCCAATTTGTTATTGTATCTGAATTTGAAAAACAAACGTGTATCTATTTGTTAGTGTATCCGAATATGACTGATATCAACTATGAACTTCATTCTCATATTCTTTTACTGAGCTAGAATGTGCAACTTTGCTTGATCTTGAACGTGCTTTAGATCCAATTAAACTTGTTGTCAGTGTTTTGTGCCGCGAAGATGCAAAACAGGACACTAAGGAAGGAACTGGTAACGACATTACTACGTCAGCTAAAGGAACGCCGAACTTGAATGACAAGTGTGTTTTACTTAGAGAATCCAAAGAAATTTCTGGAAAAAGAAACAGACGACGAGACACGTTTTTTTTTATCCAAGCAAAGTGATCCTAGGAAAGGAAATTCAGAATTGAATCCAGCGGCTACTATTAGACGCATCTCAACCGCCAGCTCAAAACGACTAGGTTGAGCAAGTTAGAGACGCCGATAATGAAGACAACTTTCCTTTGTCCCATATGGTGACAAGTCGTGAAACCTCGCCGTGTACATTTAAATATAAATTAGAGCGCAGCTTTCGCACTGAATGGGTAGCAGAGACTTCATCTGCTTCTACACCCGCTCAAGTAAGCTCTCTAGATCTAGACCTTATAATAAAACGTGAGATGAGACTCTTGGAATGCGGCGGCAACAGAGGAAAATATTTAGAAGTTGCTTTTGTAAAGTCGAACAAGCATCGAAGCCGAGCGCGCGATTTCTGCCGCTGTGTCCTTCTGCAATAAAATCAGGTCAAATTTACACGATCAAACTTTAAATACTTTATCATTTGTCCGAAAATATTTCCAAAAGAAATCTCAATAATTTTTCTTAATTATTTTGAATAATAAATGCTACTGTTATTTTCAATTTAGTTGTCTTTTATTGCCTAATTAACTTCTGGTACTTAATTTTCATAGGAACTGAAAAAAGCGTTGTGATAGTTTGTAATCTCGCAAATCCTGCGGATCCGCGGGATTGATGACCTCAGTCCAGCGGGCTTTCGGGATTGAAGTTTTGATGCCGGATTGGATTCCCTAATTACAATATTTTAACAGCACAAAAATTTCATGTAAGTATATTTAATTTAACATTGATCACTTACCATTTTTTCTACATTTTAATAAATTTTACAGTTTTTGAAAAAGGTACTGTATATAGTAGTGCATTGTCAAATTAAACATTATTTTAATTACCTGGCCGCTACTCCTAAGAAATACTTATATATATATATATATATATATATATATATATATATATATATATATATATATATATACTTATTTCGTGACCTTTGTATGTTATGGAAAATTCAATTTGTTGGCGATTTAAGGTCTGGTTTGACTTCAAAATGTATATATTTAAAACAATCCTACATGTTTCGGCAAATGATGCCTTTTTCAAAGAATATAAAATAAAAATGACAATATATTAATGTCATACATTTGTAGTTGCTATGGATAAAATTATTCAAAGATACATTCCAATTTAAAATAATAAATCATGCCTTAGTATTCTAAAATAGATAGACAACAAAAACAGCGAAACGCAAGACATTATTATTTATTATTATTATTTATTATTATTATTTATTATTAGTTATTATTATGTATGCGCCCGTGGAGAGACTTAAGATGTTAAGCTGTCGGCATTCGCCTTAAACAAGAAGGAAAACTATGAAATCCTACTCGGACAGCCAGACAGGAATCAAGACAAGGAATTGTCAGCATGATAAGCAAATGTTTTTAGATATTTAAATAACATAAGATATATAATTATATAACAGCAACATATATTATAATGGTAAAATGCTTTTTTCAGTTGCTAAGAAAATTAAGTACTAGAAGTTAATTATTCAATAAAAGACAACTAAATTCAAAATAACAGTAGCATTTATTAATTAACAACAGAAGTGATATAAAAAATTTAAGCAGTATGTACTATTACTTAATTATGTAACGATCTGCAATTTACCATCATAATATAACAAGTGTTCATTTGAAAAGTCAATCTAGGTTACTTTGAAATTTTGATAAAATAAGACGCAAATATATTAGTATGTGTTTGTTGTTCCGTAAACGTAAATCCAAATGACATTTGATAATGTCAATCACAAATATCAGTTAGTGCATAAAATAATCGTGCGTTCGATTCTGGTTTAAATAAATTGCTTCTCAGTTTTAAAATGGCTTTCACTTTAGAACATAAATTTTTTTTAGTCCAGGCTTATTTTCAAAGTGGTAATAAAATTTATGGTTTATGGGTTTATTCAAGTTGAGTTTCCTCATTTTCTAATAGATTATATACAATTTAAGTATACTTTGGATAGAACTTTAAAACTTTTTTCTGAAACTGGTAGTCTCTTAAGAAAATCAGGCAGCGGAGCAGTTAAGAAACGTACACCTCAAGTTGTCAATCGTGTTGAAGAAATAATGGAAAATGAACCACAAACATCTGTTCGACATTTGAGTCAACAAATAACCTTTCTGTTGGTACAACTCACAAGTTATTAAAAAAAGATATGCAACTTTATCCATATCCGGTCACAGCAGTACAAAAATTGTTAGAAATTGATTACCCACGTAGACTACAGTTTCGTAATTGGTATGTAAATATGAACAATAATGGAAAACTTTCGCAAAGAGTCATTTTTACTGATGAAGCATAGTTTTATAAAACGGGATACCTAAATTCACAAAATACAAGAATTTGGAGTAGTGAAAATCCACATGTAATTAATGAAGAATCGCTACGTCCAGAGAAAATTGGTGTTTGGGCAGCGATAAGCCAAAGGCGAACCATTGGACCAATATTTTTTCAGGGAACGTTAACTACTCAAAGGTACCGTACGGAAATTTTACAACCATTTGTCAATCAGTTGCATGATGATGAACTACAAAATGCATATTTCCAACAAGGCGGAGCACCTTGTCACTGTACTGCAGAATCTTTGGTTTATTTAAGAGAATTATTTGATGAGCGTATAATTAGTCGAAATACTGAAATTGCCTGGCCTGCACGTTCATGCGATTTAACACCTTGCGACTTCTTTTTGTGGCCTTATCTAAAAAATAACATATTTCGAACACCTATATTGAATTTGAATGATATGCTACAGAGAATCGAACAGAAATGCATGGAAATTAATACAATCCAGTAATGTTGCAGAATACCATCAGAAATTTTGAACGGAGGATTTTAAAGTGCATTGATCTTGAAGGACAACATTTTCAACATTTGTTATAGTTTTCAATAAATACCTATTATTTGTTATTTATTTGTATGTATGAAACTGTCAAAATATACGACTTCGTAGGTTAAGTAGTAAATTTTAATTTACGACATACTTCAAAATGTTCTCAGTAAATCACATGCTACTAGATTGACTTTTCAATAGAACACTTGTTATGTTGCTGTTATATAATTATATATCTTATGTTATTTAAATATCTATACATTTGCTTATCATGCTGACAGTTCCGTGTTTTAATACCTGTCTGGCTGTCCGAGTAGGTTTTCGTGGTTTTCCTTCTCGTTTAAGGCGCATGCCGGCAGCTTAACATCTTAAGTCCGCTCCACGGGCGCATACATAATAGTAACTCATGTCTTGCGTTTCGCTGTTTTTGTTGTCTATCTATTTTAGAATACTAAGGCATGATTTATTATTATTGGAATTGGAATGTACCTTTGAATAATTTTATGCATAGCAACTACAAATGTATGACATTAATATACTGTCATTTATATTTTATATTCCTTGAAAAAGGCATCATTTGCCGAAACATGTATGATTGTTTTAAATATATACATTTTGAAGTAAAACCAGACCTTAAATCGCCAACAAATTGAATTTACTATATATATATAATATTTTCGTGACCTTGGTATGATATGGTAAACTTAATAAGTCGGCGATTGAAGGTCTGGTTTATTACTTCAAAGTATATATATTTAAAACAACCCTACATGTTTCGGCAATAATGCCTTTGTCAAGGATATAAAATATATATATGTATATATTTTATATCCTTGACAAAGGCATCATTGCCGAAACATGTAGGGATGTTTTAAATATATATACTTTGAAGTAATAAACCAGACCTTTAATCGCCGACTTATTAAGTTTACTATATATATACAAATATATATATATATATATATATATATATATATATATATATATATATATATATAAGTGATTAGATAATTTCTTAGGCGTTCATTAAATATAACATTTGATAAATTATTGGAGGTTTTCGGCTTTTATATGAAATATTTACAAATATCAAGTTAGTATGTATGTAATTGCAAAGTAAGGGGGGATGCAAACATTGCTGTCTACAAATTACAAAGCAAATCATACGAAATTTTTAATTGAAAAAATGTCTATGTTGGGACTCGAACCCAAGCCTACAGCTTGCCGGGCTGTCGTCATTACCACTAGACCACAATAGACCCAGGTTCAAGTTATTCAGAAATGCATTATAAAGTAACAGTGTTGATGAATCAGATGTCAGTTATTGAATGTAGATGTCAAGTTGAAGGCAGAAGTCAGTTTTGAAAGCTCATGTCAGTCTTGATAGCAGATGTCAGTTAGTGAAAGCAAATGTTAGTTACTGAAAGCAGAAGTCTGTTTTGAAAGCAGGTATCAGTTATGAAAGCAAACGTCAGATTAGAAAGCAGATGCCTATTTTGAAATTAGATGTGAGTTATTGAAAGTAGATGTCAGTGTTTTGAGAGCAGATGTCAGATTTGAATGTTTGAAAATGCTAATTATTACTCCAAAGCTATATGAGTGATTAGATAATTTCTTAGCCATTCATTAAATATAACATTTGATAAATTATTGGAGGTTTTTGGCTTTTATATGAAATATTTACAAATATCAAGTTAGTATGTATGTAATTGCAAAGTAAGGGGGGGTGCAAACATTGCTGCCTACAAATTACAAAGCAAATCATACGAAATTTTTAATTGAAAAAATGTCTATGTTGCGACTCGAACCTAGGCCTACAGCTTGCCGGGCTGTCGTCATTACCACTAGACCGCAATAGACCCAGGTTCAAGTTATTCAGAAATGCATTATAAAGTAACAGTGTTGATGAATCAGATGTCAGTTATTGAATGTAGATGTCAAGTTGAAGGCAGAAGTCAGTTTTGAAAGCTCATGTCAGTCTTGATAGCAGATGTCAGTTAGTGAAAGCAAATGTCAGTTACTGAAAGCAGATGTCTGTTTTGAAAGCAGTTGTCAGTTATGAAAGCAAACGTCAGATTAGAAAGCAGATGCCTATTTTGAAATTAGATGTGAGTTATTGAAAGTAGATGTCAGTGTTTTGAGAGCAGATGTCAGATTTGAATGTTTGAAAATGCTAATTATTACTCCAAAGCTATATGAGTGATTAGATAATTTCTTAGCCGTTCATTAAATATAACATTTGATAAATTATTGGAGGTTTTCGGCTTTTATATGAAATATTTACAAATATAAAGTTAGTATGTATGTAATTGCAAAGTAAGGGGGGATGCAAACATTGCTGTCTACAAATTACAAAGCAAATCATACGAAATTGGTTAGCTTTCAAAACTGACTTCTGCCTTCAACTTGACATCTACATTCAATAACTGACATCTGATTCATCAACACTGTTACTTTATAATGCATTTCTGAATAACTTGAACCTGGGTCTATTGTGGTCTAGTGGTAAGGACGACAGCCCGGCAAGCTGTAGGCTTGGGTTCGAGTCCCAACATAGACATTTTTTCAATTAAAAATTTCGTATGATTTGCTTTGTAATTTGTAGACAGCAATGTTTGAATCCCCCCTTACTTTGCAATTACATACATACTAACTTGATATTTGTAAATATTTCATATAAAAGCCGAAAACCTCCAATAATTTATCAAATGATATATATATATATATATATATATATATATATATATATATATATTTGGATTTCAGCTTTAATAAAATACACTACTATTTAACGTTTCAACAATTTATTATCTTCTTCAGATAAAAAATTATTAATTATATAATAGTAGGTGAGTGGATCATTTAATTTGAGCGCTTCATTTTTACAATTTAATCTATTATATACTATTATTACAATAAATTATACATGTTTTTACATTGACTTATAAAATAGAACTGGTACCGAACTGAACTTTAAAAAGCATAATGCTTGTGTTTATCTTGTCAAAATAAATACCACTACTACAATTAATAATTTTTAATAATATAATAATCGCGACTCCTTGTTCAACTGCAATGTGCTTCCAACAAACATAACTAGATATCGTATTTAATTATTGCGTTAGTAAAGTGAAGTCCTAATTGATTGTTCTCTATATCTATACCTATGTCAATGGAATATTGTTATTTATTATCATAATTAATATCATTCAAAATAAAATTTTATAGAAAATTACAAAACACAATGTTTCTTCTGTTTTATGAAAAATTACCTGAAACCTCAGTTCATTTACAGGTGCCTTTGCATAACGAATACTTCTGAAAGAATAGATATCCTTCCCAAGTCGAGATTTCAAAATAGAACCACGAATCTTTCCAAAATTAGTATCCACAATAGGTGAATGACATTCAACTTGCCACACCTTTATAAAAATAAATGCAAACAATGCCAAATACTCTACTTTACACATATTCAACCGAAGACTTTCCAGATATAAACTAGTTGAATATGAAAAAATCGTGTACTTAAATACAAAATTCATAAGAGATAAAGATAGTTTCAGGTCACATTTATGTATTACATATGTACATAATTGCTCGTATATGTATGTAAGTAGATGCTTGTTGTGGTAATAAGTTTGCACTTATACCGCAAAATGCGATAACTACTGGAATAACCATAAGTAATGCAACAGCTTGATTTATGTTATTAGAAATTATAATATTAAAGTATTTCTAAAGAAGCAATTGCATTTGTTATTGTTTCATCTCCTTGTTACGAAATTCATAGCTTCTAAGGAATTAATGAGATTGTGTCATGGGAATTTATATTAATATATGTTTTAGGTATAATAAAAAATGAAGTGTTTATAGGAATATTTAGGTAGCGACGTAAGTTCCAAATAATTTTTCTATTTACGCACAAACTTCTTGTGGTGTTTTCCACAATAGACCATAAAGGGATTTAAAAAATTTATTCGTTCGTTCTACGTTACAATTTGTACAAATGTTATTACTAACTAAATTACTCTAAACTAATTAATCTTTTATATTAAGATTTATCTTAGCTTGTATTTCACCTTTCTACAGGATCATTGGTACGCCCCTGCTGGAGAAGAGACAATCACAAAAAATAGCAACTTCGCCGTCTCACATAAATTATTAAGACAGAGCGTAGAAGAATATTCAGCGCTATCTACATAAAAACTGCAGAACTAGGAAAGTGTTTCCATCAGACAGTAACAACCAGTGGCGGCTCTTGATGACGTACGATGTGCGCTGCTGCACGGATGAGACAACTTCGAACTATTTCGGAAGATTTCGGTACGGTTACTTGCTTCTCTGTATATATGAAAGCTTAAACGAAGCAGTCTCGTCCGTGCAGCAGCTCACATCGAACGTCATCAAGAGCCGCCACTGGTAACAACTGTATCTGCAGAAACTGTATTACTGTGTCTTCACTCTTTAACGGACGATCTGTATGCGTACATAACAAAATAATTTGAAACATACTTGAGTAGGTAAAACCTCACCTATTTTGTATAATACAAAAGTATTTTTAATAATATAAAATATTATTAAAAATCGAGTGAGAAGAATACAATACAAGTTCAAATATTTGTGAATGTATCTTCTGCAGAGACGTAGATACGTATTTCATCTTAACCCTATATTGCATTTTGTGCCCATTCGGGAACACCATCAATTAAACATTCTAAAAACTTTATTTTCAAAGAAATAACATCGGTATGCACATTGGTCCCACTAGGGAACACTATCCTTTAAATTGGGCTACTCAGCTACAGGTGGCAGCACAGTACTACGACCAAAATTATTCAAACAGATGATCATATCAAGCAGATTTGAGGTTACCTGTTGTCAACTTTGGTTGGTGATGTTAGTTTTGCTATAAAGTCTGCTTCCGAGTTCAAAAAAATTCTGTAAGGTGTGCTACAGTATAGTAAAGGTACGTATTATTTGATTTTTGTTATATCATATATACTTACCTGTAAACATTGACACAGGTATTTGTTCCTTTTTGGGAACACTGTGCATAAAGTGCACAAAATATAAAATGGATGAAAAATGATTCTTACCAGCTTAGAGATATTCCTAGTGATAGTGAAGATTCTGTTCTAGCAGATGATATTGAAGAAATTCAAGAACATCGGAATGTGATTGAAAATGAGGCTAATAATCAAGAAAATTTAGACGAATTCGATTCTGAAGACGAACAACCATTGAGTACCTTAGCAAATATCCAATTTTCTTCTAAATCTAAAAGTCAGAAATTAGTGTGGAAGGAGGAAGAGACTTTCACAGAAAACGACAATGTACGGTTTTGCGGTAACACTGATTTACCAGACGAAATTTTAGAGCTTGTCACTCCTTACGCCGTTTTCAAACTATTCTTCACTGATGAATTTCTGAAGATGATAGTAGACATGTCAATGCTTTATTCTGTTCAAACTAATCCAAATCGCCCTTTCGTCACTACAACGGACGAAATACAAAAATTTATTGGCATTTTACTGTGGATGTCAATAATAAAATTGCCCAGTACAAGACAGTACTGGGGTGCAGACACGCGAGTACCCCAAGTTGCTGATGTTATGCCGGTCAACCGTTTCCAAGAAATAAAAAGATACTTACATTTCAATGACAATAGGCAAATGCAAAATAAAACTAAAAAAATTCAACCTGTTATTGATCATATTCAGTCCGTGTGCAGTAAAATACCAATGGAAAATACCAATTGTCTTGTGATGAACAAATAGTACCCTTCAAGGGTAGAATTTCATTCAAAACATACATTCCAAAGAAACCGCATAAGTGGGGTTATAAGTTGTAGGTTCTTTCTGGGGTCAGTGGTTTTTCATATGACTTCCAAATGTACTCTGGACAAACAGAAGTAGCAGAAGGGGAACAAGATTTTGGTTCCTCAAGTAATGTTGTTGCTCGAATGAGTCGCCACATACCCAAGAATCTGCATCACAAATTGTACTGTGACAATTATTTTACGAGCGTTCCTTTGTTCTCCCATTTGTCACAAAATGGAATTGATTGTGTAGGAACTGTGAGAACAAACAGGTTAATGGGGTGTAGCTTTCCCACGGAAAAGACTTGGAAACAAAAAGGTAGAGGTTCTTTTGTAGAAAAAGTAACCAAATACAGAAACCAGCAAGTGAAGGCTGTACAGTGGTACGACAACAAGGTGGTCACGCTGCTATCCACTTTTGCTGGCAGTCAGCCATCACACAAGGTTCAAAGATTCTTCAAATCTGATAAGGCTAGGAAGGATATTACCTGCCCAGACGTTGTAAAGGTGTACAACAAACACATGGGAGGGGTGGATCTTCTGGACTCCCTACTTGGTCTGTATAGAATTCGAACCAGATCCAAAAAGTGGTATCACAGATTATTTTTCCACCTGATAGATGTCGTTGTATGTAATTCATGGCTGTTGTACAGAAGAATAGCACAACGTCACAGTCGGGATCAGCCTCAGAGATATGGAGAAATGCCTCTCCTACAATTCAAGATCGAATTAGCAAAAGTGCTGACCACGATAGGGGCAAGTAATGTATCAACTAAGAAACGAGGGAGGCCAAGCAATGCTTCATTTGAGCCACAGCAGACGAAAAAGAAGTGTAAAGGAGTTCAACCTCCTTTTGAAACCAGAACTGATGGTATTGGTCACTGGCCCCTACATTCCGAAAAACGCAATCGTTGCCGTCTGGAAGGTTGCAATGGAAAAAGTCGAATATATTGTATCAAATGTAAAGTATATTTATGTTTATATGAAAAAAAGAATTGTTTCTTTGATTACCATAATGTAGGATGTAATAAATGAATACACAAAATTTTCGTACAATATTAGTGACTGTGTCATGTCATGTTGGCACAATGTTCCCAAAACCAGTGGAAAATTTTTGAAAAATCAATTTAATATTTTTTTTGTTATTTTTTATGTGTAAAGGACGTTGAAAAACTTTATATAAAAAAATTATTTTGCAAAATTAAATTTCGTGCAATATAGGGTTAACATTCTGAAAGTTGTCCCCAAGGCAAGAGAAGCTAACACTGCTTCCAGTTTCACTTTCACTGGTATAGGCTTCTCGCATAAATGTATCACTGCGTTGAATTTTTGGAGCAATCAGACTTAAAAGAAAATCAAATTGCTGAGGTGTAATCCGCATAACAGCTCTGTGTATCTCGTGCATCATTACTGTATAATTCTCTCATAATCATAGGGGTTGCTCCTAAATTTCTATTTTGTAACCATGTACTGATCCAGCCTTTCTTCTTTCTTTCTCGTATTTTTATAATTCTAATCAACTCTTCGCCAAGGAGTAAGGCTGTCGATCGTATATTTTCACGAATTATGATACACTGTTGGTCATCCATTTTGTCGGCGAGTTTACTATCCGTACATCCAACTGACCCCATCAGAACACTAGACGAGAGTAGGAACTGTGGAGGTGCGTTGAAGACAGCTGCTGATCAACTGACTAGGTATGTACTTTCCGCCGTAAAAACACCTCAGGCAAGTACAGTAACTGTATAGACAGTAGAACAACAGCTACTGGCTCACAGCCGGTCAGTAGCTTGCCTTAACTTGTATGTTCTTTTTCGTTAGTTTCCTTCCTGCGTCTTAGTTCTTAAGCTTTTTACTTATTTACTTTTCAGTGCTCTAATATTGTAATTATTTAGGTGTACGTTTTACATAGAAACGAAACTTAAAGGGATAGGTAAAATAGTCCAGCATAAGGATCATTAATAATTTTCTCAAAAAGTAACATTTTATCATGCATTAGTTACATCTACCGGGTGTTCCACAAAAATTTCCGAAGGCTATTACGTATTTATTTATTATTTAATTTTAATAATCTATACATCAAATTAAACGGTTTCGGCAAGACTACATGCAGCATTGCGAATATCTTTTTGTCACATATAATTTACCAGAAACATGAGTCATTTTTTCCCTTTCAAATTGAGCTGTTTTATTTTTCTTGATTTTTACAAAAGAAAATTTTCTACAGATTCCGGTAACGTAATAAAAACACATCCAATACTTGGGTAAAGAAAAATGCAAGATAATCAGATTTTTTTGCAAATTTTTGTCACTCAGTGGGCCATGAGTTGGTGTAGACAGTTGCACACCTGCAATTCTCAGCAATAAAAAAAAACTTGAATAAGGAAGAAAGAAAGAAGAATTTACTAAATATGAAAGATAAATACAATAAAATAAACCTTCCTTATAGTGTTATCTAAAAAAAGCAAATTAAAATATAGAAACACTTTTCTATAGGTAAATATTGCTCGAACTGGGCACAATTTCGACCAATGCATAGTCTGCACATCTTTTCTATAGAAACGATTGCATTTAATATGATGTTGGGCGTTATTTATCAGCAAGCATTAATAATTCTATTTCTTAGATCATCTACGTTTTGAGGTTGTGTTATATAAATAATTTCTCTAATTTGGTTCCATAGAAAGAAGTTTACAGAGGAAAGATCTGATGAACGGGTTTTTAGTACATAACTGTCATATTTATATTTAAGATATAAATAAGACAGTAATATACTGTCATTTTTTATAATTTAAAATTCTTTTAAAAAGGCAGTAATTTCCGAAAAATGTAAGAATTGAATTATTTTAAATATATATAGCAAGCGCCAGATAAGTTTGCGAGCGGAAGGGTAAGTTAATATTTGTATTTAGTTTTACATCAATTTGCAAGATACCATAGGCGGCGTAAACCACACATCTATCACTTAATAAATTAATAATTTATTAGAGTAATATATATAACGTGGACGTTTATAAAAACGGCTTCTGCGCACCCCCTCCTCTCGCCATCTCATTTGACGCTTGCTATACATATTGAAGTAAAACAGACCTTAAATCGCCGACTAACTAAATCTCCTATATATATATATATATATATATATATATATATATATAAAACAATTGATAAATTATTGGAGTTTTTCGGCTTTTATATGAAATATTCACATATATCAAATTAGAATGTATGCAATGGCAGAGTAAGTGGGGATGTAAACATTGCTGTCTACAAATTATAAAGCAAATCATACGAAATTTTTAATTGATATAAATATTGTCTATGTTGGGACTCAAACCCAAGTCTACAGTATGCCGGACTGTCGCAATAACTGACATCTACTTTCAAAATAGGCATCTGCTTTCAAATCTGACGTTTGCTGTCATAACTTACACCTGCTTTCAAAACAGACATCTGCTTTCAATAACTGACATTTGCTTTCACTAACTGACATCTTCTATCAAAACTGAAATCAGCTTTCATAACTGACTTCTGCTTTCAACTTGACATCTACATTCAATAACTGACATCTGATTCATTAACACTGTTACTTTATAATGCATTTCTAAATAGCTTGAACCTAGGTCTATTGTGGCTAAGTGGTAAATGCGACAGTCCGGCAAACTGTAGACTTGGGTTCGAGTCCCAACATAGACAATATTTTTCAATTAAAAATTTCGTATGATTTGCTTTATAATTTGTAGACAGCAATGTTTACATCCCCACTTACTCTGCAATTACATACATTCTAATTTGATATTTGTAAATATTTCATTTAAAAGCCGAAAAACTCCAATAATTTATCAATTGTTATATATATATATATATATATATATATATATATAAGGAGTAAAACATGAATATATATATATATATATATATATATATTGTACCAACGCTGAGGGCTGATATAAAATGTAAGAGATAATTAATGTAATTGCTGATAATATTAAATAAATTGGGCGCCTTTAAGAATTTTAAAAAATATCTCTTGACTTATCAGCTGATTAGTAGCAGTATCAACAGCTATACATATATGTCGTGGAGAGCATGATATTAATAAAGAATATTTAAACTTTCTTATCTCGGGGTATAGTCGGAAGGGACAGTCAAATATGGCTGTAAAAATGCCACAAAAATTAATAATAATATCGATTTCGCTGAGCATGAATAAAAAAACACCACTTTTATATTTTATATATTGAACATTTATTGGATTAAAGAAAACCTTATACATATGGTTAAATACTTGGACTCTTTCGGTCGATTTGTGAATTATATCTTTGTGATGAAATAGAATTAATACTAATAATAGTATGGTTATGTTTATAAATCAAATACCAAGTAAACTAACATTATTGTTTAAAATGTGCAACAAATACAGTTAAATAAATTTATGTAGATTTTAAATAAATATTATTCCTTATTATATTATCTTTAAACGATTACTATTTCTTAGTTAAAATCAAGATTCTTTTTAGTTATTTGTAAATGTAATAATATAAAATAAATATAATTGCTTTAAATATAACTAAGGACCTATGATTATAGGAGTTGCAGCAGGCGAGAGGAAGGTGGATTTCGGCTTGAGTCGCAATTTGCTGCTAGGAGGAAAAAGGTTCAGGTATTTCCAGATTAGAGAAATCGGATGGTTTTCTTTTATGTCTGGTACGGTGTATATTATATTTGGCACTTAGGGTGTGTTTCCAGGTACGTTTTACCTTTATTTCGTTGTATAAACTCGGTCACTAGGGTGAGTTTCACCTTATGCTGCTTTGACGAATATCTCGTAGAAAAATTAGTTTATGCTGATAAAAATGTGTTTAAACGATGATCTAAAGGTTTATGCACTTTTCTAACCGGCAATTATATTGAAATTATTGTTTTAAACCAAATTTTTATGAATTATAAACGGACAAATATATTTTTTAATGCGAACAATATCAATTTCGAAAATAGACACCAATTGTCCATTGTTTATTTCAAAGCCTTATTTTATGCAAATTATCTTGAGTTTTACCTCGAAATAAATTATTATTTAAGTAGAATTTTGAATGTAAAAATCGTTTAAATAGATTTATAAAATTATTTTTAGAATTTACAAGTATTACTGCATGTGCCTTAGATAGTAGGTTATGTAGGCTGCGTGTATTACAAACTGATCTATTCGCGCGCTTTCCCGTTTTAAAATATGGGCGTGTCTAATCTAACGTCGATACAAATTTGAATGTAATTAAATTAAATATATTTTTATTATCGCATTTATGAATTTAATGACTTTAATAAATGATTCAAAATGAAAAGTAAATTTGGAAATAACTATAATTATGCGTAAAATATCAGAAATTGTCGAGATATTAATTTATTAACAGTTAGACAATAATTTTCACATGTTGCGTCCACATACAGTTGCGTTACAATATGTTTTCACCTTTCCTCATTCCCAGGTAATCTTTGTGCACACGTAATTAGAACTACCTCAACATATATATATATATATGGGTACATGCATTTTCTTTACCGACCAGGTAGATAAACCGTGCGCAATAGTTGGGGCATTTATGGCACAGAATAATTGGATGCCGATTCCATTTAGCGCAATCTTGGTATCGTAAAATTCAAAGGTTGGTTGATACGTATATCTCTGACGAATCACTTTTTCCGCCTTCAATCTGGGCAGAGCATTCAGCTGCCTTAACTCGAACAACAAATGCGTGTGAATCCTTCCATAAACATTTTAACGAGTCGTTGTACAAGGATCATCCAAATTTATTTGTTTTTATAGAAAAATTGAAGGAATTTCAAATAGATACCTATATTAAAATACAAAGTTTGCATATGCCTACAAAAATTCACAATCGTAAAGTTAAAAAAAGGCAGCAATTTATTGAGTCTATGCTTACACAATACCAAAACAATGAAATAAGCAGGTTACATCTAGTTAAATGTCTCTCATATCATTGTTATTTTACATAAAATGATGTTTTACATATTTTTTATATAGCTCTGTACCTATGTATATATATTTGAATAAACAACCTTGTTTTATATAAATTGTTTCGTTTCATTTTCAATTGCTAAGTACCTACTTAATAAGATAAGAAAATGGTCGGTGACGAAAATGCATAGGACGGTGACGAAAATGCATGTCCAATTATCACTTTTCTTACCTTGGTGACGAAAATGCAAACACCCATATATATATATATATATATATAGTAAACTTAATAAGTCGGCGATTAAAGGTCTGGTTTATTACTTCAAAGTATATATATTTAAAACAACCCTACATGTTTCGGAAATGATGCCTTTGTCAAGGATATAAAAAATATAAATGACAGAATATTAAATATTCTGTCATTTATATTTTTTGAAGTAATAAACCAGACCTTTAATCGTCGACTTATTAAGTTTACCATATCATACCAAGGTCACGAAAATATTATATTTATATATACATATATATATATATATATATATGTATATATATATATATATATATATATATATATATGTATACATAATAAATTTTAGAACGTTTTGATTTACTTTATAAATAAATATTTATTTGATTAGAAATTTAAACTTAATTATTTAATTTCTAAAAGAAAACAATAATTAAAAAGTAAATAAATTTATTAAAAATAGAAGTAGATATATAAAGTATAGTTCGTTTGAAAATTAATTTTTTTGAAGAACTCACAAATCCAAGTTTTTTATATTACATTTAATCATATTATTTTTGGAATCGCAGCATTATGTAAAATGAATCAATTTTTTTTTTGCTACCAAGATGATGCCACTCGATTTCATATTAACATATTTTAGAGAATATTTTAAACACCATCACTACTAAATGGTAAGAATAGGAACTATAGTATAATCGTCCAACACATGCAGTAGCAAATTAAGGCATCCTTGCATTGACATCACATTAAAAAGTCCTACTCAATCTGCTTAAATCACATGTGGTTGATATATTACAAAAATAATAACCTAATTTCGGATGTCATATAAATGAAAATTCCAAATGAATACTAAGATAATCTATTTCTTATTTTCTAAAGTATATCTTGTTGCTTATAATTATACATCAAAATATAAAATTATATTTTTAATAATATAAAATATTATTAAAAACCTGGTATGAAGAACACAAATACAGGTTCACTATTAATTTTTTTGTGAACGTGTACGAAAATATCTTTCCCCAGAGACGTAGATACGTATTTCATCTTTCTACAGGCTCATCGGTACGCCCCTGCTGGAGAAAGAATATTTCCAGACACATTCACAAAAAAGAACCACATCACCGTAATTATCCAGACCGGGCGTAGAAGTAAACAAAAAGTATACAAAACTGGTGGGGTTTACCTACTCATGTATGTTTCAATTATTCTGATAAAATTATATGTAGTAAATAAAAAATACACAATTTCTTTGAGAAGATTTAATATAAACACGGTCATTAATTCCATCATGGAAATCTGAGAATAATTTATAACGTTATTTTCTAAGAAGAATAAGAAAGCATTTGAAATTGAGCAAGTATGTAAAACTCATGTTCTTCCATATACAATTCGTATAAAAAATTTCAAAATAAGCTAACATGAATTATAATAAAATATTTTTATATATTGTACGTTTTAAAAAATAAATAAAACAATAAAGTAATTAATTATTACAGGCATTAGATACACTTAAGTGTCATCTTTAAAAAGAGTCTTCTTCACTATTAGATGATGTAGACGAATCATCATTAGTTGTAATGATTAACGGCTCAATGCGTATATCTATGAGATTGTCAAGTTCCCACATTTTCTTCTCTGTTTGAATAACATGTTTAATAGCATTTTGCCAATTTTCAACAGAAACATTGTCAATACCTTGTTGAAATAATACTTTCACGTCTGCTAATTTAAATGTGATATTATGTGTCACAACATATCCTTTGGCTTGTGCCCATATTAGTTCAATCGGGTTTAATTCACAGTGATAAGGAGGGAGTTTTAGTACCTTTCTGTTAGTATTTTCTATTAATTCATGAACAGCATATTTTCAGGGGTCAGTTAAATTTTAGCTGTCATTTCTACTATAACAATTGTAGAAGTACTAGGTTATTCTTGAAATGTTTTAAATATATTCAAAACCTTATTTTTAAAATGTTTTGGAATTCTCTTCTTAGGAGGTGAGTTTTCCATAGTGTGTAATATACGGTGATATATCAAGAAAAAATGTGTATAACCTACAAAATAATAATATGTACTCTATGCAACTTTCTTATGTACGTTTACTTACGGCTGGACTAGAACGATGTCTAAGTAGTGTTCAGAAGAAATGGTTGATGAAATACAATAACTCCTCCTTGCACAGCAAGATATTGTCCTAGGCGGTCGTAGAAATTAGTTCTTACATTTGCTAACATGTCGGCAGTTAATGAATTCGCAGCCTCAATTATTTTTTCTCTCAAGGCAACTAGATTTTCTGCTCTACCAGCTTCATGAGTATAAACAATATTTTTTAGATATACCCACAAAAAGAAATCATTTGGAGATTGATCAGGAGATCGCGGGGGCCATTTAATGTTTCCTGTTCCAGTAATAAGACGGTCAGGAAAAGTATTTCCTAGAAACTCCTTTACCCTCACTGCATTATGTGCTGGACAGCCATCATGTTGAAACCAAACGATTTCCTGATTTATTCCAATGTTTTGAATGGCGGGAAGTATTTGATTTTTCAGTAATTCGAGATACTTGTCGGCATTTAATATACCATCAATAAAATAGGGGCCTATAGAATGGTCACCTAAAATACCTGCTCAAACGTTTTTGAGGATACTGAGTGCGATTTGCAAAATGCCTGTGTTGATTTTCCGAAGCCCAATATCGAAGAACAGAGGGATTGTGCTTTCCGTGTAATGCAAAAGTTGATTCAATGGTGAAGAGAATATTTTTAACGAAATTTTCATCTCGATGTATCTTTTCCATAACGTCTTAACAAAAACTCCATTCTCCGGAAATTGTCCTCGGGAGATATTTCTTGAGTTTTCGAATATTTGAAACATTTTAAACCATTACGTTTCCAAATACGTGAAATAGTTGTGTTACTTGTACCCAATTCCTTGGCAGCACTTCTAGTAGATCTCATGTTATAAATTTCCACAATACTACAAATTAATACATCCCGCCGTTCTCTTTCCTCAATTTTTTGTGGTGATACCTCTCTTGGTTTGCATTTCGTACAGTTATTGAGACAGAAACAAGTTTCAAAGTTATTTGTAATATTATAAATTGTTTGTCTGCAAGGTACAGTCTGCAAAAATCAGCGCAAACAAATTCATGCACTCCATTGCAGACTTGCCAACATAAAACCATTTTACTAACTGAAGCTTTTCAGCGGGTGTATAAAGAGCCATTATACATTAATTTTATTGTACGCTTTCAAACTGTAACGGCAGCAGCTAGACTGAATGCAAAATTTCCAATCAATCGGTATCGGAGACAATCGTCAGTCGTCGCGGTCTTCGCTGGCATTGGACTGGCTTTCTCATGTACGTATACATTGTATGTACTCATACGTTGATTCTCTATGCCTAATGATATTTAACACATACGGTATACAAGTTGTGTCCCTTCATGTAGTTAACTAAATTGTTTGAAAATGATAGAAATACCAAGACAATATTATTATACAAAAACAAAATAAAACAGAATATTAATAGATTGTTTTTATAATTTAAAATTTATTAAAATTAAATTATACAGTGATTTTTTTAGATTTCGGCTACTACTATGTGGTAGAAGACATAAAATTTAAAAATAATAAAATAATAAAACATTATTGTTGAAAATATTTATAAATAAGTTTTTTAACAATTCCCACATTAATTAAAAATATATTTGGAAAGGTTAAATAGCGAGAAGAATAAATTTACTTTCTGTTTTTATACGTCTTACACCCATAGGCCTTTGTATGTTAATAGTATGTTAATCTGAGAAAATTAAACTAAATTCAAATGAATACATATTTGCATTATGAAAGTATATTAGTTTACAATAACTATATCTAAGACTAAGCATAATTACTTAGAGGAAATAGTTCTTCCCATTTCTTATATCTGTCTTCATTCAGATTTTCTTTTATAATCAATTTATCACCAATGTCAAGATATTTTGGGAACTTTTTTGAATATGGTGGCCATTTGACATTATTCAAAAGTTTAGAGCTTTCAGGAGTTGGATTTCTGTAAAAGAAAGAGAATTATTTTGTATAGATCGTCACATATGTCTTGCTCATAGATTACGAGTATACAAAATAATAAATAAACTCTCAGAAATATACAAAACAAAATTACACAATTGCAATTGATGTGTGTATTGATGAACTTACCCGGTTTTTACAAAATCAGTCCACATCTTAACCATCTTATTAACCGTACTCCATTCTGGATCGTCTTCATTGATATAGGGAAACAAATTAGCCATTTGAAATAAGTACATTAATTCATCATGATGTGAAGCACCTGAAAAAAATTTCTTTTCAATAAACTTAATTAATTTAATTGTCTTTGTGATAATGGCCTTACCAGCTGTTTGCGTTCTGTTAGTATCGGGTATATAAAAGTAACTATATCTTCCAGCATATGTGAAACAGTAATAATATGTATTTTCTGTATTTTTAGCCGATATTAACTTTGCTGCTCTGTTCATAGCAAATCCAGTAATTCCATCGGCATACAAGTGTTCTATTCCTTCCCTGGATGTATTGTCAACTTTACCATCTCCTAAATAAAATTGCTTTAAGCTTGTGCTTATCTTTTTTGATCTTTCTGTATCTCTTTCATAGTTGAATATGATAGGTAAAACCCGTTCGTAATCGTTTGTTAACCTGTCCAAGGAAGCTTGACGGCGAATGCTAACTGTAATAATAAACAGAAAAAAATATATAAATAAGGTAAAATCCTTTTGTAGTCATTTGTTAATCTGTCCAAAGATATTTAGGGTCAAATCATATGTGCATTGGGATATAAAAAATTTTTATATGTATAGGGTCCGGCAAATAATGCCATTATTCCGGGTCCGGCAAATAATGCCATTATTAATTTAAATACTGTTCTAATCTAAATTTTCTTCAAATAAAAATTCTTTAAGTTATAATTTGCCATGTTTTGGTCGAGTTTTTGTGGCGTTATTTTTTTCGGCGTCGTTTCTATGGCAACTAGCTTTTGTTTTTTAAATAGTAGCATATGTTTTTTAAGCTATTTTAGCAATCTACATCTACTTATAAGTCCGCTAGTATAAAATTTTTAATGGATTACATAACAAAGAATTCAAAAAAATTAGTAGTTTCTTATTACAAAATGACAGTAATAATACACAATCATAAACCATAACGAGACTGCGGAAACGACGCTATCCCGTATCGGGTGTGATTCATCGGTGCCGACAATGTACAATCGATCAACTTAACATGTATACATGAATGTTATAGCGAGATGGTATTGATAAACATTGTCTGTTTATACGTCTTTTATGCAAACAGACGGAGTTGTGAAATATATTTCGCTAGAGTCGGAATAAAGGCTATGAAATGTATATACGGAAATTTATTTTTACGAAAATAAATAAAACACTGAAATTAAATTAATTTAAATTAACTTGAATTGAAATTAATTCCAGATATATATACAAAATGCATTTACTTTACACAGTGAGAAAATTCAAAATATTGAAAAAGTATAAACTTGAAATGAATTATATCACCTATAATTAAAGTGAATGCCACACCACAGTAAACATTTTTTATTCACATTATTACAATATATTCTAAACTTTGTTCTGTAAAGTGCGTTCTTTTATTAGAAACTATGTCTTTAAATATAGAACTTCGCTCAATATCAGAGTTAGTGAGTGGCGCATAGAAATAATAATCTTTAAATTTAATATATCTACCGGTGTCCGTATTTTGAACATTACTACAAAAGCCTTTCAGGAGATTAAAATCAGGCTACGAGCGAATATTGCATCAATCTTATTGAATAATAAAATTAAAAAAATTAAAAAACTCTTACCACAATAGAATTTAATGATTCTAAATACGTATTTCCACACAACCACGTTGTCATCTTCAGTAGAAAAAACAGTGTAACACTTGAACGCACAAAAACACTCACAGAAGGATTGTTCTGAACGTCTTCTAGTTTAACACTAAAATCTTCAATCTTAAATGCTACAAAAATTACCTACATTTTGGTAAACCCCACCTATTCACGCAAGAGCATTAACCCATTATTTGTAAATTCTATAGAAAAACCGTTTAGAAATATTATAAAAGCCGTAATTTAACATACATTAAGAATCCAATTATGAAACTAATCCTTAAATTATGTTGAAATATAAATTTGGAAATTAATGTTGAGTCAGAATATTTTAATGGCAAATATTGTAATGAAACGAATTTAAAAATAAATTCCATGAATTCGAATATTTTTTAATGGTTTTCCTATTTTTCTTGCTTTAATAACATCTAACTGTCAATTAACTAAAATAAAGAAGAACCTTGTATAGGACCCAAATCTGCGTTAATTACGTTATTCCTATTTTTAAAAATAGTTTCATAATTGGATTCTTAATGTATGTTAAATTACGGCTTTTATAATATTTCTAAACGGTTTTTCTATAGAATTTACAAATAATGGGTTAATGCTCTTACATGAATAGGTGGGGTTTACCAAAATGTAGGTAATTTTTGTTGCATTTAAGATTGAAGATTTTAGTGTTAAACTAGAAGACGTTCAGAACAATCCTTCTGTGAGTGTTTTTGTGCGTTCAAGTGTTACACTGGTTTTTCTACTGAAGATGACAACGTGGTTGTAGAAATACGTATTTAGAATCATTAAATTCTATTGTGGTAATGGTTTTTTAATTTTTTTAATTTTATTATTCACTTATAAGCCACAGTCTCCGATGTGTTAGTTAATCAATCTTATTATTTAAGCGAAACCGACTCTGTCTCTCCGCCTGCATGACTCATTAGAGGATAGCGTCTGTTCCGTAGTCTACTCATAACCATGAATACAAGTCAACGTTTAAATTAATTTAATGTTCAATGTGACGTCCACTTTTCTGTATGCACATTTCTAGTCTCTCCCTGAAAGAGCGCCTGACATTTTCAAACAAACACATTATTTTCTTTGTCGCCATTTCACGAATAATTCTAATTCGAAGATTACATTGTTCGGCCGCTCCCTATAAACTTTATTTTTTATGTAACCCCATAGGAAAAATTCACCAGGGTTTAAGTCTGGAGATCTGGCCGGCCACTCTATTGCCCTTCCTCATCCAATCCACCGGTTCGGGAAAACATTATTCAGATAATTTCTGCCCTCTAAACCAAAGTGTGGAGGGGGGTCTTGTTAAAACCACAGGTTATTGCTATTAGAGTAAATGGGTTGTAATGTCGGAACTAAGTCTTGAGTCAATAAATTTAAATATTTCCCGTTAAATATTTCTCGTCTGTTAACGTGCCATCTATAAAAAATTTTCCAATAATATTATCATTGATAATTCTTGCACAAACATTCACTTTCTGAGCCCAATATCGACAATTCTCTCTGTTAACATATCCATTTAAGATAAATGTGGCTTCATCAGAAAACAAAATGTTATTTCCGAAATCTGGATTTTATTGGAATGCATCTCTCATGATTTCACAAAATTGCAAGCTTCTATCGAAATCATCTGCCGTGAGTTCTTGGATTAATTGAACCTTGTATGAATTAAATTTCTCTATTTTAAGCATTCTACGAACAGAACGTTCAAAAATATTATGTCACGTTGTACATCATTGCACGATGTCCGGGGTCATTCGTTCAAGTCAACAAAATATTTAATGTAACATCACTACCAGTTGCAGTTTTTGGTCTTCCCGTCTTTGGCTTTTCCTTTACGCTTCCGGTGTCTGCGTATTTTTTAATTAATTTAGAAACAGAAGACTGCTTAATAAGAGTACGTTTAGGATAGACGTTGTTGAATAATATGCATATTCTTGTTGTGTTCGTTCTCGATCACCATATCCTACCATGATAAGAATATCAATTTTTTTCCTTTTCTGTTAAGTTAACCATTTTTAACACACGCAAATGTAACTAATACACAAAAAATTTTCAATAGAGAAGCTAATTGTCAAAAAATAACACCTGCTAAACAATCGAAAATCGCCAACAGGCCTAGGCAACGGTAATTTCGTTGTGACTATCACATTAGATCCGATTATTTTCGGAAATGTCATTATGTGGCCCCTTGTAAAATGTAACTATTTTTACGTAGAAAAATATGCTGATTCAGACAATAAATATAAAAAACATACGTTAATATTTAAAAAAGAAAAGTTGATTGCTATAGCAACGACACCGTAAAAAATAACGCCTCGAAAATTCGACCAAAATACGAAAAATTATAATTTAAACAACTTTTATTTGAGGAAAATTTAGATTAGAACAGTATTTAATTAATAACGGCGTTATTTCCTACTATTGCTGGACCCTGTATAAATAAACATGTACTAAAAGTCCAATAAAAAAGCAAGGGGTGTTCAAATTTATTCGAATTTTTTTATACAAAAATATTACAGTATTATAACAAAGAAAATTTATATTATTTTTCAATAAAATCTCTCTGTGCAATGATACAATTTCGCTGGCTACATATTCACTCTTTAACAGCTTCTATAGTTTTATCATTTAGGTGGAAAATTATATTTATTTGTAAAGCAGAAAAGATGTATAATATAAATAGTATTTCTCAGTAATTACTTAAGCGGGGATATTTGGACAGCTTGCATGAGCAGCGAGCGAAATTAGTTCGGATGTGTTCGGCTAGTCAAGGCCGTCACCATTGTTTATCAGGCATCTTGTAAAATATACTAAGTTTAGTTACGTACGAGTTTTTATTGCGTTGATAACGATCAATATTTGATATTGCATTGTAGCGTAATTATGAGTGTAAAATGAAATAATACAGACTGGCTTGCGCGAACAGAGGAAGTAAATTTATCGGACAATTCCCAGACCTAAAATACAATGATGCCAAACTAATTCGTTACTGCTTTAGACACATAAATACAGAACGACACAAGCAAACAAAAATCATTCGATATTTCAGAAAGAGTTTGTGTTACATACGATTTATATGTTGACGGCTTATAATCTATCATTTAGATTAGTGGGCAAGGCACCTTTTCATGAGGTTTGGAGTAAATACAATGCAGACAACAAATTTCCAAGCGCTCGAACGTTAAGAAACTATTTACCTATTGCACGCGAAGAAATTGTTACCAGTATTAATTAAATCAGCTCTAAGAAATAGAAAACTGTGGTTAAGTTATGATGAGACTACAGATTGTAAAAAAAATAAATTCTGAATATCATAGCACGTACACTGGAAACTCTTCAACAGTCATCTTCATTTTTATTAGCTAGTAAAAAGTTGCGAAAGTGTACCGTAAAGCTATTCACAGTGTGATACTAAGTACTCTAAAAAAATTGAAACAAACCAAGTAGTGATGTTTGTTACTGATGCTCGTCAATGCTTTCTGCGGGACATTTTCTTAAACATTGAGTGTCCCACTTCACTACATGTAACTTACCTGTGACATGCATTACTGAGTGCGGAAAGTCACACTAAATTTGTTTATGATTTCAGTTGTCTTTCGTGATATGCACTGATATCCTAAAAACAGTCAAAGTAGTGGTTTATCAATTTTTCTAAACAGCATAAACTGTTCCACACAGCTCAGCATGGTTATCTTAAAAACTAATCGACCACATCAACAATGGTGGAAGTGCTTGAGTATATAGCGAAAACATTAGATTATCATGAGGACGTTGTTTTGACGAGCTTTGGTATGAGAAAGGCCTTTAATACCGTAGACCATTTTACATTAATTAACAAACTCGACTTTTATGGAATTAGAGGAACGCCGAATAAATTGATGCGTTCATATCTTAAAAATAAATTTCAGGTTGTACTATGGAACAATCACTGTTCAAGACCTTTGCCCATCAAGTTTGGTTTTCCTCAAGGATCGGCTCTTGGTCCCGTTCGTTTCTCCTTTCATGTAAATGACCTGTCTAGCAACGTTTCTGCAGGTAAAGAATTTAATTTGATGATGGTATGTCGATACTAGCTAGACCGAAATAAGGAAATGATGCTGTACATGTAATGAAGGAAATAATTCTCTGAAACTAAATAAATAAAACAAAAGATTTTAGTAACGACGCAGTAAGAAGTTACCCAAAACCTACACAAGTTTTTGGGAATGCATGTTACTAGTGACATCAGCTGGAATTGCCATATAGACCATCTTTTATTAAGCGATAAGAACTGCTTATTTCCGCAAGGAGTTGGGCATCATATGGCATTTAATTTTGGGGAGGTTTCATGTAAAACCGAAGCAGTATTTAAAATACAAAAAGAGTATCAGAACCTTAACAAGAAGAAAACGCCGTAAATGATTGTAACGAAATTGTAGGTTTACAAAAATTATATTTTTCTATAATATAAACATATTATATATAAAGTAAATATTAATTTCAATGTCAACACTTTAAAACTACCCATATGAGGTTGAAAGTAGCAGGTTACAGGCAGGGGTAAGCACAAGAATTTTAAAATAAACGCATGCATTAGGTCTTTTTAAATCAGTTTGCTTCCATACTGGTGTATGGGTCAATGTGCGCAGAAATAAAATGTAAATACATCACATTTACATTTAGTTACAATAGTACGAAACAGTAGAAAATGCATTCAGCTAAAGTACCATACAACGTATAGAATTACTGTATTGTTAGTTTAAATTTACACTTAGAGAACCACTTAGTATTGTAATCGATATTTTTTTCTGATGAAGACAATAAATGTCGAATCGTTAAAATGAGTATGTTTATTTGAAGAATAATTTATTAAGCCGAATTCTAAAAAAATATTAACCATTTATACTGTGATTACTCAGGTATACCATACACAACTGACGAATCGATCACAGAAGAAAGGCGAGAATCTTCATAATTTCATGGAACACCTGACTGTCCAGACGTTCATAGATGTCTCCGGGATATTGATACGCAGCAATCATTAAAGTTGGCACGAAAACCCTGATCCATGCTTTGGTGGCGCACACGCTTGAGTTTGAGACTGCAAAACAAGCCTCTCGGAACCATGCTAGTGTGTGTACTGTTAAGTCAGATCAAACCAAGCCAAAGAGTACTGCGATGCTGGAATTGCGGAGAGATTTGTCATATTCGAAGTAAATGTGGTAAGGTGTCCAAGAAAACATCGGCTGAGCAGCAGGAAAACTAAAGCGGGTCGATGAGCGGGAATAATCATCGGTCCACCATCAGGAAGCCCCGCTTGGCCAAGTCGCATCCTTACAACATCCAACAAACGGCCTTTACGTGGACACTATTATGGAAGGAAGGATCTATATTTGCTTGCTAGATACTGGATCGACGAAAACGATCGTGCGACCCGATTTGATTTCCAGGAATAAAAAATTACTTTCTATCAAATGGAGACTTAGGACAGATACTGGAGAAGCAGCATCTGTGGCAGGTGAAGTAAATGTCAATTTTATCATAGGACCAACATCAATCCGATGCCGTGTTCTCTTAGCCGACATAGAAGAAGAAATAATCTTGAGATTAGACATCATGAACACCTACGGCTTTCAGTTAAACATGAAAGAAGGCACTTTCAAAATAAATAATGAAGAATTGTTTCTTAATGGGAAAGATTGTGGGCATGTACAAGTAATTACAGCAAAGAATGTTGTTCTGAATGCGAGAAGTGAGACATTTTTGATGGCTTATATGGAAGGTGATTATCTGGAAGGAAACGTTACAATGTTGGAACCAAAGGCTGATGATGACGAGGTAGGCCGAGGAATAGTAATTTCCAATATGCTGGTTAAGACTCAGAAGACTGTACCAATAAGGGTAATGAATGTGAACTATTACACTGTTTCATTGAAGAAGAGTACTCTATTTTGTGGTGGTGTTCGCCAGCGTCGGCCGTCGTTCATCGTGTAGAGGCGAAGAAGAATGAATTCGTGTAGGTTCTTGAGAAATTTTCCAAGATAATCGACTCAGCCCGTCGAGGATTAAGCAAGAAAGAACAAAGCCAAGTTAAGGATCTAATCAAATATTATGAAAACGTCTTTGAAACTGAAACTGGTACGAAAGGAAGAACCAATATTGTCATGCACAAAATAAATACTGGCAATACAAGTCCAATACGACAAGGACCAAGAAGGTTACCACTGGCAAAACGTGAGGAAGCCAAGCAGATTATATAAGACATGAAAAGCCAAGGAGTAATTGAACATTCGAATAGTCCATGGGCTTCATCAGTGGTCCTTGTCAGGAAGAAGGATGGATCTACCAGATTCTGTGTGGACTATCGTCGTCTGAAAAGTGTGACCAAAAAGGACAGCTATCCTTTCCCAAGAATAGATGGTACACTAGACACCTTGGCAGTAGCAAAATGGTTCTCCACTCTATTTCTATTGGCTATCAGCTATTGGCAAGTGGGAATGGACCCCAATGACAAAGAGAAGACTGCCTTTAGTTTAGGCACGGGACTTTGGCAGTTTACAGTCATGCCATTTGGATTATGTAACGCTCCAGCTACTTTTGAGAGGCTCATGGACACTGTACTGAGGGGACTGTCTTGCAATACTTGGTGTATCTTGATGATGTGGTAAGGAAGACCTTTCAAGATCACATGGAAAATTTGGAAGTAGTATTCCAGATGTTGCGAGATGCCAACCTGAGATTTAGCCCAAAGAAGTGTCACCTTTTCCGCAAAGAGGTAAATTACCTTGGGCATGTGGTTTCTCTGAATCCAGAAAATGTAAGAGCTGTGGCAAATTGGCCTGTGCCCAAAGACAAACATCAGCTAAGAAGGGATAATGCACGTATTATCGACGGTACGTACCTGAATTCTCTAACATTGCGAAGCCACTTACCCGTCTAACAGAAAGTCGAGCATTTATTTGGAACAACAAATGCCAAGCGTCCCTTGACTTGCTAAAGTTAACTTTGATAAGTGCTCCAGTCTTAAGCTATCCACTGCAATCTGGAAGGTTTATTCTGGATACGGATGCCAGTAACGCCGAAATTGGTGGTGTACTCTCCCAGATCCAAGATGGGCAAGAAAAGGTCATTGGATACTTCAGCAAGACCCTATCCAAACCAGAGAGTAACTATTGCGTAACCAGACGAGAACTACTAACAATAGTTAAAACCATTGAGCACTATTACAAGTATCTGTACGGGCAGAAGTTCCTATCATGCTGCTTTGAAGTGGCTCTTGCAATTTAAGAATCCCAAGGGCCAGGTAGCCAGATGGATTGTGAGACTACAGGAGTATGACTTGGACATTTAACACAGAGCAGGCCTCAAACATCGAAATGCAGATTCCCGAATGCCCTGTCCAGAAGACTGTCGACATTGGAACCGAATCGAAGACAAATCAGCCAACGCTCTTCGAACCACCGTGGTTGATGACCAGTGGCAACTTGACAATTTGGGCCCAGATCAAGAAGCTGATCCGGATCTTGCAGTCTTCACGGCTTGGAAGAAAAATGGGCAAAGACCGACCTGGCAAAAAATTGCTCCCCATTCACGAGAATTGAAGTCATACTGGGCACAATGGGATTCCTTAACCATGGAAGACGATCTCCTTAGACGTGAAGTTTAAAATCACGATGGAAGCGAGCGGAAGATACAAATAGTGGTTCCCAAGAATATCAGAGATATTGCGAGAACTTCACAATGGTGCTTCTGGGGGACATTTTGGCGTCCATAAAACACTGTAGAAGGTGCACCAGAGATGTTACTGGGTGAATTGTTCACGAGATGTGAAAGAATGGTGCCGAAAGTGAGCTAATTGCGCCGGAAGTAATGGTCCCCAGAGGCGTCGACGTGCACCCATGCGATACAATGTGGGAAGCCCATTTGAGAGAATCGCCATAGGTGCCGCCAATCCTTTTCCAGAAAGCGACAAAGGAAATAAATACATAATAGTGGTCATGGACTATTTTACCAAATGGGTTAAAGCATATGCTCTACCAAATCAAGAGGCTAGAACGGTAGCAGACGTGATTGTGAAGGAGTTCGTCAGCCGTTTTGGTGTGCCCCTGGAACTTCATTCCGACCAAGGGTGAAATTTCAAGTCCAGTCTGTTCGAAAAGATGTGTGGACTTTTGAGCATACGAAAGACGAGATAAACTTCCTTGCATCCACAATCAGATGGGATGGTAGAGCGAATGAACAAGACCATGATCAGACACATATCCAAAGTTGTCTCCGAACATCAGAGAAATTGGGACGAACACTTACCAGCATACCGGGCCTCTGCTTGCCAATCACCAGCAAACGTACTATTCGGGAGGGAACTCCGACTACCCTGTGATTTGAAGATTGGGAGCAAGCCTGGTGAAAATCTTACTGAAGAAGATTATGTCAGCACTCTCAGACGAAGACTGGATAATATCCATGATCGAGTAAGACATAATATTCAAGATGCCAGTGACAGAATGAATTACAGCTACGACATCAACGCCGAGAAGGGTGGTTACCATGAAGGCGATCGGGGTTGGTTATATAGTCCACAACGTCGACGGGGCCTGTCTCCAAAACTTCAAAAAAATTGGGAGGGGCCATACGAGATGTTGAAAGCGATGTAATATACCGCATAAGGCGAACACCTCATGCTTAGCCAAGAGTCGTACATTTTAATCGATTAGCCCCATATTCTGGAGACAGTAATGACAAAGCCACTGACTCGCTCCGATTAGATGGCCACCACCAGGAACTAACCTTCGAAGACTTTATGAAGGAGTATTCTAATTCGAGAAAAGCTCGATTTGGGGTGACCATCGAGAAACAGCGAGATTTGTTCACGGTGCCGCAGACCACGCGCTTGCTCATTACGTAGCCCGAGATCTGCGAATGGCCAAAGAAATTGCCAGAGAATCGGAAAACTAAGGCAGCAGGGATCCGCAATTGGGAAGAGTCTCCAAATAATAAATGAAGAACAGTCCATATTTTATTTGGTCACGAAAGAACTGTCAAGCCTGAAGCCAACCTATCGTGCTTTATGGGAGGTTGTGGTCCATTTACGTGAATAAATGTTACGAGACATTTTGAAATTAGCAGTTCCAAAATTGGGTTGTGAATTGGACCGCCTGGACTGGAGAATTGTAAGAAGCATGTTAGAAGTAATATTTCAACATACTTGTATGGAAATCCTGATATGCAGTTACCGGCCGGAATATTCCCTTACACCCAGGCAAGATAAAACCGTGGTCTGTTACTTCGATATGACGTCGCAATGTAACAAATGTCCTACCTGTAGATTTCGTCATCGTTTGAGGAACCAAACCATGACATGATTTGAGACGAAACTTCATTTTTAGGAAGGGGGCAATGTGATGACTCATACGGCGATGCGTCAAGTCCCACACGGCCTCGCACCTTCTCGGAAGATATCGAAGCAGAAAAATCTAGAATAAGAAAACACGAAAGAAGTACGGGAATATTACTAGAATATACTACGGCTGATATATAAGCCGTCGAGGAAGTGGTTGGGGATCATTCAACGAATATACGTCACCGTATATAAATGCAAATAGATGTTGTTACATAAATATTGTGAAAATAAATGTGATTATTATTATTAGTAATTAGTTTTTAAGTGTATTCTGTTTTTATTGTTAATATAGTGTGTGTTTAAATTACCGTTAGTTTTATTTAAGAACCCCGCAGAAAGACAAAAACATTGCAATACTTAAGAGAACAGCTAAGAATAATTAAAAAAGTATGTATTTATTTGTATGTATATATATATTGTAGTGATTCAAGCCTACATAAGAGGATGCCTAGAACAAAAATATAGAGTTAAGATATTAATTGTTAATTTTTAGAATAAGTCATTGTCAGAACTGCATTTTTCTCATGCCAAATCAATAAAGTTAATACCGCGTTTTTAATTTATCAAATTTGTATAACACACTCATTGTATTGCTTGTAATCTATAACTATAATTATTTTCATTTACATATTCATGTCACCGAAGATATTTAACTTAATTGATTGGAATTATATGTCATATTATGGACATAGCTGTACTTTATTTTTGAATCAGATAAGGCGGGAATAATCCCTAATGTAATTAAGGTATTTTACGGAGATTTAACATTCAAAATATATTTTTATAAATTGTAAAATTAAATTATCAATTTATATGAAATGTCAAAACGATTGGTAATAATAATTTTGATTTATCAATTAACATAATTAAATACATATAAATAAACATTCAAAATAGAAAGCCTGGAAAATCAACAAGAAAAACAGAAGAGTGTGGGGAATAAAAATGGATATAACGCGTCGAATTCATATAAAATTAATGAAGCAAAAATTAAGTGAAAAAGAGTAAATAAACTAGTGAATTCTCACCAAAATATATATTCTACAAGTTTCCTATTCACCAGAGATAGTTTTACGAAGTTTAACCAAACCTGGACTTGCCAAATCGCATATTAAAGAATATCCAGTTTCGAGGGGACGCTTAACCCGACTATAACGATACCAGCCTTTTCTCCTACCTTTGAACCCGTTTTACCTGCCTATAAAGTCCTGAATTCCCATTGATCATCCTGGAGAAACCATCAACATCAATTTTGAGTATTTGTTTATATTTTATTTTACCTAAAACATAACCATATTTTTTTTTACACGTAAAGAATAATCGTTCATATTTCATATGGATACTAATATTGTTAGTATTTAGTTCATTTATAGTAATATAGGAAAAATACAGTTCTTTTCCGTTCTTTTAAAGCTAAATTACCTCAACCTAGTGTTTATTTGAGTTTTTGCTATTTCAAAGAGTATATTTAACCTTAAATTAACTATATCAGATCACGTGACTTTGCATGCATTTATTATTCTGTTATATCATATATTTAAACTTACCTGTTGCATTAAAATTCAGATTAAACTTGTGATTTCAACAGTTAATCCTCTTGTTTTATTATTGTTATTTATAACGGAAGGTTTTCCACTTCGAATAACTTGTATTGAAAGTTTATACCTATATTTGATCAACGTACCGAACCTACTAATTATACATACGTTAATCGTAATCAAAATATATAAGAGCTAGCCGGTGCATTGAACAACACCAATAAAGTATTTAATAATAAGTATATCACACAAAGGAGATTAGTAAAAGTTAAGTATAAGTTGTTGTTTTTATAATATCCATGTTAAAATATATTGCACTTATGTCAACTGTATCAATGCAACGAAGCGCCATCTATATATATCATCTATAACTCCTTACGTGTATACTAAAATAATTGGTATTTTCAATGTAATCAATTTATTTACTTTATTTTTCAAAAGAAAACCATATCTTTTGGTCCTATTATCTTAAGGACTCGTTGGAGTTGTTACAATATTGCCAGCCCAACGTGAGACTAAGTTCTGTTACAATATTGGCGCCGTACGTGGAAGCCTGTTTACTTGGTTTGTTACAATATATATATATATATATATATATAATTATTTCGTGACCTTGGTATGATATGGTAAATTCAATCACTGATTGAATTTACTATATATATATATATATATATATATAAATCATTATTTCTTGACCTTTGTATGTTATAGTAGATTCAATTAGTCGGCGATTTAAGGTCTGTTTTACTTTAATATGTATATAATTAAAAATATATACAGTGCGTCCATAAAGTATGGACACAAGCCCGTAGTAACGTTATTGTGCATTATTTGACAAAATGCAAAGACATGTCGATTAATGTTTTTTATTAGCTATATTTAGATACTACCATTTTGTTTTTTCTGTCGACCTTGAATAAGTTATGAACGTCATTGATAATTTTTTAAATGTCAACCCCATTTTTTTATGGGTTTTGAAAGCTTTTACAATTCTTATTCGATCATGTAAAAATTTTGGTATGTTACATTAGAAATTTTTTGTGTAAATTATGATCTAATTCTAAGTTTTATTTTTGACATTTTCAGTATCAAATTTATAACAAATGCTCAAAATGTTTTCCTTCATTTTGTTGACAAAATCCTAAGCGATGATAAATTCCAGTTCGCACATTCTGGGAGTGATTAGTCTGGTTTTGTAAATGATGCGTTGTCGTAAAACGTGCAAATTTTCCGGTTGTGTCGCATAGACTTTTGATTTTAAATAACCACACAAGAAGAAGTCCAATGGAGTTAAATCTGGCGATCTAGCTGGCTATTCAATTGCCCCTCTTCTTCCAATCCATCTGTTAGGAAATGTATTATTGAGGTATTGCCTTACTGGTAGCGTATAGTGCGGAGGAGCACCATCCTGTTGACACCAAATTCTAAGATCTGGCAAATGTCGATCCTCATTATTTAGAAAAAGAACCGCTAAAACGGGTATCAATTCATTCCTCAAAAAATTCAAGTGTATTTCCCCAGTCAAGTTTACATAAAAGAAAAACGGTCCCACAATGCGATCGCCGATAATCCCTGCTCATACATTTAGTTTTTGCGGGTATTGGGTATGTGTCTTTTGCATCCAATGAGGATCATCAGTCGACCAAAATCGGCAATTTTGTCTATTCACAGTGCCATTCAATGTGAAAGCAGCTTCGTCAGAAAACAAAATGTTGAAGAAAAATAGAGGGTCATTATCACAAATTTGCATCAACCGTTCACAATATTCCAAACGCCGATCAAAATCATCCTCAGACAACTCTTGAACTAAATTCATTTTATAGGGATGATACTTTGATTTATGCAAAAGTTTCCCGACTCTACCCCTTGCTACGTCAAATTCTCGACCTAAGTTGCCGTGTGCTTGTATGAGGACGTTCTTGAACTGTTAACAAAATGTCAACTTGAGTGTCTAAGGCCGTTGATGATCACTTTTTGGTTTATCTCTAAAGAACCCTTCTTCCAAAAATTTTCTGTGGATTTTAGTTACAGTTGAAAAATCGATAGGGTCCTGTTCAGGATGCGTTTTATTGGTTTATCTCTAAAGAACCCTTCTTCCAAAAATTTTCTGTGGATTTTACTTACAGTTGAAAAATCGATAGGGTCCTGTTCAGGATGCGTTTTATTAAACAACTCCGCTACTTCCCTAACATTTCGACGTCTATCTCCAAACCCAATCATCATGAGCACCTGAATGCGTTCCCGTTCAGATAAATGCATCTCAGAGAATGAATAATTAAAACACTTTACACCAACAATTAGGATTAAATAAAAATGTTGTGATTCGGATTATTTACAATCTGTGAAAAAAATTACCTTGTCACTTTGGGAATGACAGAAAGTTAAAAATGATTACTCAAAAATTTTTTAATATAACATACCAAAATTTTTACATCATCGATTAAAGAATTGTAAAATCTTTCAAAATCCACAAAAAAAAGATAGGGTTGACATTTAAAAAAATTATCAATGACGTCATAACTTATTCAAGGTCGACGGAAAAAACAAAATGGTAGCATCTAAATATAGTTAATAAAAAACATTAATCGCCATATCTTTGCATTTCGTCAAATAATGCACAATAACATTATTACGGACTTGTGTCCATACTTTATGGACGTAAATGATTACTCAAAAATTTTATAATGTAACATACTAAATTTTTACATAATCTAATAAAGAATTGTAAAAGCTTTCTAAATCCACAAAAAAAATAGGGTTGACATTTAAAAAAATTATCAATGGCGTCATAACTTATTCAAGGTCGACGGAAAAAACAAAATGGTAGCATCTAAATATAGCTAATAAAACACATTAATCGACATATCTTTGCATTTTGTGAAATAATGCACAATAACGTTATTACGGACTTGTGTCCATACTTTATGGACGCACTGTATATTAAAGTAAAGCAGTCCTTAAATCACCGACCAATTGAATCTACTATATATATATACATATATATATAACGGGTGCGGCAGTGAATCGGGCGATTATGAAAGCACTGAAAGTAACTTTAAAAAAGGAGATTTATTAATTTAAACAATACCAATTGAAACTTACACAATAACATTTATTTAAAAATAACATTCCGAAGATGTCCTCCATTTTGTTCGACACATTCCAGCAATCTTGGGCGAAGGTTATTCATCACATTTTCAAGTGTGGCTCTAGGAATTCGTGTTATTTCTTCGCGAATCCGTTCTTTAAGTTCCCGGAGATTTCGAGGCGTCGGTGATTGAAAAACACGTGATTTCAAGTATCCCCAGAGAAAGTAATCACACACAGAGAGATCTGGTGATCTTGCTGGCCACGGAATGTCTCCGTTCTTGGAAATTACGCGATTAGGAAATAAGCGTCGCAGAACAGCCAGTGAAGCATTTATGTATGGCAGGTTGCCCCGTCCCGTTGGAAAAACATGTCTTGGTAAGCAGGATTACGAGCTAATTGAGGTTGAAGAAAGTTATCCAACATGTTAATATAGCGCAGAGTATTCACTGTAACTGCTCGTTCATTTTGGTCCTCAAAAAAATATGGTCCTAAAACAGCTTTTGATGAAATTGCACACCATACTGTCACCTTATCACTGTGAAGCGGCTTTTCGTGTATTCTCTGTGGATTTTCTCGTGACCAATACCGAAAATTCTGCTTATTGACGAACCCCGAAAGGTGGAAGTGCGCTTCATCACTCATCCAAATATTGTTTACAAGTTCTGCATTGTCATTCATCATGTCCAATATCCTATTACAAAAAGCAAGACGGGATGCGTGATCACCAATATTCAGAGCGTGCACTACTTGAATTTTATACGGATGATAGTGGAGATCGTTGTGTAAAATCCTCCTCACACTGCGATTGGAAATGCCGAGAGATATTGCGTGCCGTCGAGCTGAACGGGTGGGACTTCCTTGCATAGCCGTTCGCACCCTGTCAACGTTTTCAGGTGTATGGATATTTTTTACGTGGCCAGTTCGTTTCTTAAGTATTGAGTCTGTTTCTTCAAAGTTCGCAACCCATGTTTTTATTGCATGGGCAGAAGGTACTGCAACATTACGCGGTATGTTAAAATGATTGCGAAATACTCGCTTCGCGGACACGTAACTGTCATTATTTTTATAATAAGCTTTGACAGCGTACGCTCGTTGTGCACCACTCCACGGCTCCATCGTGACTAAATGGTAGGGCATACGCTACAAGATGGCGGTAGTCCGGTTCACCTACCTCGACCACAACACACTGTTTGCAGTGTTGGAAAATCGCCCGATTCACTGCCGCACCCCGTTATATATATATATATATATATATATATATATATATATATATATATATATATATCTATATATATATATACACATATATATATATAATTTAAAAGAAATTATCGACCGTAATATATTGAATAAAATAAATTGAAAGTGGGCAAGCGGTGTGTCAATTAAAAACTCATTTATTAATTATCCCTATATTTCGCAACAACTTTGTGGCTTCTTCCGGAGATAGAAATGTAGAATTCAAAAAAATAATAATTTTATTGTCATATGTCACTTTTATTATTTTTTTGATCTCTATATTTTTATCTCCGGAAGAAGCAACAAAGTTGTTGCGAAATATACGGATAATTAATAAATGAGTTTTTAATTGACAGACCGCTTGCCCACTTTTAAGTTATTTTATACTCTATATATATATATATATATATATATATATATATATATATATATATATATATATATATATATATATATATAAAGCGTTGCTCATAGCAATCCCATGCAATAGTATTGGACAGTCGAGCAAATAATATTCAGTATTAATAAACATGTTGATTAACAATAGCATATCCTACATTGATAACTTGCATATATTACTGGTTTAAATACTAACGATACGAAACGAAACCAAATTCAATCTTATTAGTTCCAATCAGTACAGGTATTTTGGCAAAACGTCCGTTAAGGGCTGATGTTACTGGATGCTCAGTGAGAAATCGCTCTTGTCCAAAATCTGGTTCTATTACACCTCTCCATATTAATATAGGGTCACCGCCAACTTCCTAGACAAATAAAATTGACTACAATCGTCTACAATATATATACATATATTTATATATATATACGATGTTCTTGCATAAATCCTCAAGCCCAAAATGCCCTCTATTCTATGCCCTCTGTAGTGCAGTCTCTCTGCTACCATCCTCAGGTTGCCATTCTTGCTATCGTTCTTCAAGCGATACCGCGTGTTATTCGTGTCTCTGTATTCGTCTGATCCTCTCTGGTAAGGCGGGAACAAGGATGACCGTAACTGGTGTATTTTGCCGTGCATACGAGTGATGTTTAGGCCGCTGTATTTGTATACAGTATACGGTAAAATACTGATACAGGAACCTAAACATCGCACATATGCACCGAAAACATAAGGCTCGCAAAATACACCAGTTACGGTCACCCCCTTTCCCACATGAGAGCATCAGAAAAATACCCGCAAATACTCTAAAAACGACAGCAGCAACAACAACAATATGAAGATGGCAGCAGAGGGACTGCTGAAAACTTGTTTAGACATCAGCCCTTTACAGGGCAAAGAAACATGCAGGGGGAAGACACCCGAAAAAAAGCCTCGACACACACATACATATATATATATATATATATATATATATATATATATATATATATATATACCTAGTGGCCTTGAAAGAAAAAGGCAGCGTATGAAAAATGGAAAGGTAATTATATAGAATATAAATCCAAAATATTTCCCCAAATTCTGTTGCAGACTTGAGAAGAAAAATGGCAAAAATATTTATAGAATATTTATCCCGCCACTGCATTTCAAAAAGTGTGACCGACTATAACATAAAGAGTAGTGGTAACGTTAAGAAGTGAAATAATTGTGTCCCCGATTAAGTTAGTTTCGATCGTTACATGTGCATATGTGTACGTACAATATGATTTTCATTTACGTGTTCCGATTAAGTGAAACAGGTAGATTGTTACCAAATTACGAATATTGCGGACGTGAAATACCCAAGATCTTAATTTTTACTTTTAATAATTCACTTGCATACACTATAAAAGGATAAATTTTTAACAGCTGACATTTTCATACGTAAATACATTGAGGTTATTGAACCCTTAGCATACAACAATGTTGTCATAACATCGACAGCTGTTACGTATTTAGCACACACATACGCTGCAACGTATGTGTGTAAGTTCAATAGAGGTATTATTTATTAACATTCTGAATGCATAGGCGTCGCATAATACAATTTTTAAAGGGATTTTAATTTTGGGGTTCGCGTCGTAATTGGCTCACAATTTTTTTGGTTCATATTCTATATAATTACATCTTTCCATCTTTCGTACTTTTTCCATATCTTTTTTCGTATCTTTTTCCTTAAAGGACACTCTGTATAGACACGGTATATCAGTCGATTAAATACAGCAGTTACGTCCTTTGTTTAATCCTCAATATTTCGTTACATATCGAACATCATCTTTTTTTTTCGTTTTAATAAAATGTATTTGTGGAGATAGAAGACATCTATTTGAGTAAGTTTGAAGTTATTTCTTCAAACACTTATAAGTGAACAAGTATATCAAGCCGATTGGGCATTTTGAGAAATATGTCTTACTAATCGAAAATAATTTATATTCACGTGTCTCTTACCGCGAACCCCCTTAACGTATCCGCAATTTTCTGTGCTGGCTTGGTTTTTAGACAATTGATAATATCCACTGGTGAATCATCGGTACAGTTTACTAAACGTGCTTGTTTTTTCGCCAAATCATACTGATCTGAAGTTATAGTGGCAGCTCCCAAAGGTGATGAACTCATCATTATACTTCTATGAAATAAACCTGAACATAGTCGAAACTTTCTGTAATCAAAAATAAATACGAAATGATAAAATAATTACCTCTGGACATTGGCGAAATTAAGTGTAAAATTGTGCTAGTAGAACCTGCACTATATCCAGATAAGGTGACCATGTTAGAATTACCGCCAAAAGCTATTATATTATCACGAACCCATTTCAAAACTAGAACTTGATCCTTTAAACCATTATTCCCAGGTGCTTCTTTAGTACCAGTACTTAGGAATCCTATGGGTATTTTTTAATCTGTGAAAACAAGTTGCACGAAATATCAAACCTCACCTAATGAGCCCAATCTATAATTAGCAGTAACTAAAACAATATCTTCATCTAACAGATATTCCGAACCAAACAAATAACTTGCCCCATTATAAGAATAAAATCCACCAGGATGAAGAAATACCATGACGGGTCTATTTAAATTGGTATTATCCTTAGTTGGTAACTAAAAAATATTTGCGTTTTTACAGAGGATAATGAATCAATCAAATGACGTCATTAATCAGCATTGTCAGTGATTTACTTGTAGCTTTTTATACCAGGTTCTTTTTTTATCATTGCACATACATCGCCCTATGTGTAGAGCTAAAAAAATAAAAATCAATGCATTGGTGGCATACTAGGCAACCAGTTTACACCAGTGACGTATTTTTCCAATTTTTCTGATTTTTCATTCATATTTAAATCTTAAATTAAATACATTTTATTGAAAAATAGATAATTTATTTAAAACAGTTAATTATCCTAACAACCATATACCCTGTGCGAAGACAATTTTAAATATTTGGATGGATAGTATTCCTTTAAGGATGAAATATATCTAAGAGAGTAAAATTAGTGTACCAAAAGAGGTAGAAAATATGAAAGCGTTCATAACAAAAAAGTACAAATAGATTGCAGCATTGTAGAACGTCCTCACATTAGGTATATCATACTTCTAACGAATTACCGAACGCGACCCACGTACTGGGGGTATTTCAGTAACACGATAACAATAAATAACACCTCATACTATCTTACGAATAAGTGGTTTTATAAAATGGAGAAATTTACCTTAAAAAGTAGTAGTGGGAAATTCTTGTAGGTAAAAACTATTTCTTTAATAATCACAATAAATTTTGGACTATGCAAGTATCTGACAGCATCACTCCTGGAATTAAAGATTGAAGAAAGGCAGACATTATGCAACCAACTTTTGGAATCTGCTAAAGCAAGGCTATTTTCATATGAAGGACGATCAGTTATTAGACTGGCAACTGCTTTTGACCCTCGATTTAAAAGAGACGGTTTCCGGTAGTACTGAAAATGCTACTGGGAGCTACTTCTTTTCTAGAATAAGAAATGTTTAATATTATGAAGAAAATAGATCTTGAAAATAAGGAACAAATGCCTGTAATCGAAACAGACTAAAAGTCACTTTCATTGGTTGGATTCTTGCAAGAAAAGAATAAGAGAAAGTAGAATCAATTACAGCTGATGTAATAATAACTAAAAGATAATACCTCGAAAGGCCAAATTTAAATCAGGACGTAGATCCTCTATTAATTTGGAAGGTAAGTTTAAAAAATAAGGGTAATTGCATTTTATTGGAATATTTTCGTTTAGGTAGCAGGAATGGAGCTGAAACCCTTAGAATAATATTTCAGCAAGTTCACCAGAAAGTGAAAGAGTACAGCTCGTTTAATAATAGAACAAAGGCGTGCAAGACTATAACCGAAAAATGTTCATATGATAATGTACCTAAATAAAAATTTTAAAAATATTAATAAGTAACCTAAGTATTTATTTTATTAAAATTACACCCAACCTTTTCCTATTAGTTAAAAAAATAATTCAGTGGGTTTCATCTTACTAGGCTTTCTAACTTTTAAAGATATAACTGTTTAAGCATTCAAAGGGAAATTATTTAGATTGCCATATAGAATATACATGAAACTCTTTAAATCTATTATGGAACTGTTTGCTGTATCTGTAAAAACTATTTTATTTAAAATTTCTTCGTTTTTATTTAACAAATTAAACATTATATCACAAAAATCAATTCCTTTTACTTTATCTTCCTCGAAAAGCTCTTTCTGGTTTGATATCTTGTATGATATCTTCTTGCCCACTATGCCACCAATGCATTGACTTTTATTTTTTTAGCTCTACATACGATGTATGTGCAATGATAGAAAAAGAACCCGGTATATTAACTACTTAATTTCCATTTCTTCACAGAATATTAAATCAGTAGAACAACATTTTTCCCTTTCGTTCAATTTGCAATTTATAAACTCACCTTGTTAATATACACGTTTAACATTAAACAATCTTCTGAAGAATTCGTATTATTTGGTTGAGGACAAACAGGACCAGGTTGAGTAGCGTCATAAATATTATTCCATTTTTCTACAGGTACTGGAGGCTAGAAAATAGTAAATTAAAAACTGAATGTTATAAGTCCGTTTTTATCGTACAAGCCCAAGTTCAGACAGTATTATAGCTACAAATTAGAAAAAGTATATACACGTGTTAGGGAATGTTTAAGCCAAAATTAAAAGACAGATTCCTCCTAAAAAATTCTGCAAAAAAGCTTATTATCGCTTTTCTCCTAGTCATATGGTTTTCTAGAAACACGATGTACAAGATAGACCCCAAAAACTTAGGCAACTACTGATATAATCTCCTTTTTTTATCAAGTGAGGTGTTGATTAAAATATTTAAGATGTTACTTAGCAATATTAAAAAATATTATATAAAAAATACGCTGACATGCACTTTTTGTATGGTGAATGTGGTGGAAAGAACGGTATCCTCATCTTAGAATACCTAACAAAAATAGTTTCGTAGCGGTGCACAAAAAACTTCGGGAAACAGGATCGGTAATACCAAAAAACCAAGAAGTGGGACGAGGACGTGATGAAAAAATAGTGGCTGTTGAGGAAAATATTCTTCAAATTGTTTAAGTAGATCCTTCAATCAGCATTAGAGAGGCAGGACAGTGAGGAGCCCTCGGTTGACATTCATCCCTCGGGCCAGAGGCCCTCGGGATTAATTAACGTCGACCTCAGAGCAATATAATACCCATAACGCTCTTGTTACATAAATAACTATTAATAATTTACTAAATAAAACACTTGGTATATTTGTTTCCCAAAATGTATTTAAAATATATCTGACATATGTTTCGACTTATACAGTCATTCTCAAAGAGTCATGTAAACTAAGTGAAAAGATTACTCCTACCAATATTTATGGGTTATTTTTTAACAGGTTTATTACAGCATCGATTGTGGGGGTATTTGAAAAATCCAACTGCGTGTTTGTGACCTGTCTGTTGAGATTTATGGCTTTTTTTATTTCTAAAATTTCTAAGAAGTCAAGCCTTTTACCCTTATTACAAGAGTGTAAAAGTTTGAAATTATTAGCATTAAACAGATGAGAATTTTGAATACAGTGTTCCGCGAATCCCGTGATCATATTGCCACCGGAACACTGTATTCAAAATTCTCATCTGTTTAATGCTAATAATTTCAAACTTTTACACTCTTGTAATAAGGGTAAAAGGCTTGACTTCTTAGAAATTTTAGAAATAAAAAAAGCCATAAATCTCAACAGACAGGTCACAAACACGCAGTTGGATTTTTCAAATACCCCCACAATCGATGCTGTAATAAACCTTTTAAAAAATAACCCATAAAGTTTACATGACTCTTTGAGAATGACTGTATAAGTCGAAACATATGACAGAGATATTTTAAATACATTTTGTGAACCAAATATACCAAGTGTTTTATTTAGTAAATTATTAATCATGTTTCACCAAGAGCCAACCTTGAATTCTATACATTATAATAACTATTAAAGTAAATTACAAGCTAATTATGTGTACTTTTACGAAGGCTATTTCTTGTTGCGTTAATACCTCCGCCAGTATGTTGTAGTTTTGAGATGGGTATTAGTTTATTATGATTACTCAAATCCAAGCTCCTGCCAAATGTGATATTCGCTCCGTGATCCGTTTTCTCCAAACTGAAGGCAATGCGGCAAAAATTCATGTGTTGTATATGGGAAAAATATTATTAGTGCTGGTGGAGTGCCAAGATAGTGTATAATTTTTCGGCAAGGATTAATTGATGTCCATGATAAAGGAGGTCAATGAACGACGATTAAATGAACGATGCGATTTAAGAAAGCGCCTGTTCACAATTTCTGTGAAATATTAGCTATCTTATATTTCTCGGTCAGCTCTTTATGATATTGTTACAGTACAAATCGGCTACCACAAATTTTGTACACAGTAGATTCCCAAACATCTCACAGACTTTCACAAACTTCAGTAAGTTATGCGCGAACGTTTTTGCAGAGCTACAGTAAGGAAGGGGAAACCTTTATGAAAAAGTTTGTAACGAGAGACGAAACGTAATGCCGTTTTAATCTTGCTCCAGCATATCTGGAGGTCACATGTGAAGGCGAAATTACAATTTATTTTCTTCTTCCACAGGTAACAAGCTTATTGCAACCAAAAGGCTATTGCAAGCTTAAAAAGGCGTTATAGGCACAAACTCCTTTCTGAAATCCTCTCAAAGCCGAAAGATAAAGACCAGGATTAATCGCTGCTTTGAAGAGGCGATAAACATTAAGAAATTGATCTACATGTTATATTTAAAGCTATCGAAAAAAAATAAAAAAGATATTCTTACAGATGCAGAGGCAACTGGTGTCATCGGATGACACGAACGTACTCATTGACTACAGAATCTTTCTGAATGTGGTGATCTTAGTGTAGAAGATATGGGTTATTGCTGACGAAAGTCTTGAAAACGAGTTTTTAAGTGGCAATGATATATTACAAGAAGTTATTGGTGAAGACGATCAGGAAAATGAAGAAGAAGAAGCTGTTCAAAAAAAGTATGTGGAAAAAGTAGCCGCGCAGAAGCAAAAACCGCACTTATACTAGAAAAAATGGCGTTAACTTCGTTTTCAAAAGACCAATCCACACAAAGAAGCAAACGAAAATCGTTAATTACTTTTAGAACTTTTTTTAAGTATTTACAGTACAGTACTGTGCCAAATGTGAAATCAAATGGTCTATTTATTAAGGCTTAATATGTATACTGTAAGTATTTACTGTAAATACAGTAACCTTCAGTAAGTAACGTGTGTTTAGTTTTTTCCTAACAAAGAAAATTCTTCCAGGGTAAGTTTTCCTAATTATACATATCATATTACAATAAAGTAGGTTATATTGTAGATAGTTATATGCTAATAAAAACGATTTCGGAAATTTCATGCTATTAAGGGAACGACGGTTTAACCGGTCGAATCGTTATCCGATCTGGGTTCCGGCCCCTAAGTGGCCGATTAAAAGGAAGTCCACTGTATGTCAATTACATCTATCATCTTATTATATTGAAATGCTATAGATTACTGTCTAATAGTATTTAATGTCTATATTCAGTTTTATTTATTTCCTACTTGATTATGTATTGCTTGTGTTCTTGCTTTTTGTGCATGTACAGGGTGTTATTATACAACGTTTAAAAATTCTAAGGGCATATAGTACGGTCGAAAATAAGCTTAAAAGTCTTAATACACATTGATCCGGAAATCAACTAACTGTTTACGAGATAATAGCGATTTGATTAAAATTACAAAATAAATTTTCTTTCTTGGTTTTTAAGATGTTTTTGTATTTACTCTAAAGGAGTACTCTTGGAGGCCATGCAATGGCACCCCCCCCCCCGCCCTAACTATCGCTCAGGGATATTATTCCTATTTTCCCTAACAGCAAGCATAAGATATGGTGGAGCTCTATCTTGCATAAGCCATAAATTGCGTCTCTGATTTAAAGGTAAATCTTCTAAAAGTTCTGATGGTTAAGTATTATTTAAGAAATCAAGGTATGTTGCTCATGATAAGCGTTGTGGTATTACCGGTCCTAACAACTGTTCACCTATCATGCCTAACCAGATGTTTAAATTGAAATGCTGCTGACGTCTGGATTCAACTATATCTTGAGGTTTCTCGTCAGACCAAACGTGATTATTGTGGAAATTAAATATTTCAGTTTTAGTAAAATTGCCTTCATCTGTAAAAAGGATGCTTTCAACGAAGTCCCGTTCAGTAGCTTCAAGTAAAAACCACTCACGAAATGTCTTTCTGCAGTATGGGCTTGCACTAGTTAAATATGCAAGAGGCATAGCAGCTGCCCGTGAAGACTTCGCCAAACAAGACAGCTACTTCTACTACTTACCTACTTGGACCGATATTCTTCTAACACATATTTCGAGATTTTCTTCAAGAATATTCAAAAATGTTTTTTCTACTTCCGATGTACATGCTGTTCTCTGCCATCTAGTATCATAAGACCTTTTCTGGAAAGAACCAGTTTCTCGTAGACCTCTATACCGTCTGAAACAACATATGCGAGAGCAGTTGACGATCAGGAAACTTTTCCGCAAAGATTCGTGGTGCTTTTAAAGAATTCCCATTGGCACCACCGTACATAAACACCATACTGCTCATTTCAGCATTTTAATACGCAACCATTGTAATCGGAACAAATTACAAAACATCAAATTAAACTGATATAAAATATATTTCCTGCTGCCGGTCATGTAAATCAGTGATACAACCCTTGTTACATAGCATGTATATCGACTATAACATTCGTATTTTCGTAGTGTAGTTTCGTCTTGACAACGCAACTTAATATTATCACGAAAACTCCTAGGATAATAATGAACAACTCATAATTCGGGTTCATAAGTTTATTTGGAGTAAAAATTAAGAATATCAAAACCGAAAGTTTTTATTATGAAATATATACAAAATTACGATTTTTTACAGCTCTTTCTATTTCATGAATCTCCATTTCGAATTGATTTCCAGCCTTGCATGCAATTTTCAATAATCTTTTCGGTTTGTTTATAATGTCAACTACTTGTATGACATGATAACACAGGTAACACGATTAAAAAAAAGTGTTTCAAATTAAAATTAATTCTGACAATTTCTTAAAAAAATATAGATAAATTTCTGACGGCAGGAGGAAAACTATAATAAGTCACACGAAATGTATTGACTATTAACATTCCTTCTGACTTAAATAGCTATTATCTTCAAACGTCATAACAGTGACAACTTATTTGTCATCATTGACGAGGTAAGAATATCACTTTGTCAAATTGAGCAGATAAAATAACAAATTTGCGTACGTTAGGTGCCTAATCATATAAAATCATGTCAAAATCTGACATGACCGTCAGTTTTTTTTTTAATTATTTGAAAACGTTACTAAAAATTGACACTTCTGGAATTTTACGTATTACACACGATTTATCATAAATTACACTTCACTTACAATATAAATCACTAAATTTGGTTCTATATACCTACTTGCGTTTGAAGATAAAATAGTATATGTTATTCGGTGTAAAAATGTCTTTATGTGCCTCAGCTGAATTTATCTGCCTCACTACATTCGACAAAATAAACGTTCAGCTTCGTCACATTTATGCCTAATGACATAATCTACTGTTATCTGCTTGCATGTCATAATTACATATTTATGTTATTTGATTATAGTGACGTAAATAAGTGAATTATGGTCCGAGTACCATAATGAAATCCAAAAAGCCCTAATACTATAATGAGTTTCCTAAAGGACTATTTCAACAATATAACTATAAATAAACTATATTTGTAACTTATAAGAAAAATGTGAGCTAGATCAAATAATTTTATTCAAAATACAGAAAATTGCAACTTAACTAGGTACATATTTATTATAAATTATCTAAAAATTCAGTATGTCTAACACAAATTCAGTTTAAAACTTGCAATAATGTTTAACAGTAAATAAATAATTTGTTAATGTTTTGTCAAGGAAATAGTAAAGCACAGGTTACTTACTATTTTTTTAAATAAAGTTACTATTGCACCAGTCGTTTCAAAAATAGAAAATTTTAAATTTTTAAGCAATAGTATATTACGTAACTAGAATTGTAAGTAGCATAAAGTGGAGAAAGGGTCGAAATTGCTTTACAAGTCATGTTTTGTATCACACTTTTTCTACGGTTGCCATGATCCCGACAAAATTTCTAAATAAATACATTTTGTTGAAGACAAGGTTGTGAAGATACAAATTGTCAAATATCAAATATCTAAAATCAGTGTCACCAACATATGATCTTTAAGAACCAAAAAATACATCAACAGGTCTTTTTAGGTTTTGTTTCAGTATGACAATACGTTAAGCACGTATAAAGCGTTTGTACAATATGAAACAAACATGTAAATAATTTACATATCTGTAACTATGCACATGGACAATTCACCTCGTATTTTCAGCATTTACTTCTGCTTAATACATATGTTTCTGCCATCTAGGCGTCCTCAGTTAAGCTAGTGAAGCAATGTATACAAATTAATACAAACCTGTTATAACAAACTGGTTTGTATCTGTATTTAAATTTACTGAAATAGCCCGCATAGATCAAGCAAGTTCCGTCCTATAAGAAGACAACTATTTAATAATTGACATCTTACGGGCGAAAGAGACTTTGTCTGGAGGGCTACCTATCGTTCGAACAGCTAAGCTGCTACGGGAAACGATAAAATACGGTGTATTGTCCATGTGCATAGTTACAGATATGTAAATCCGTATATTATCGTTTCCCGTAGCAGCTTAGCTGTTCGAACGATAGGTAGCCCTCCGGACAAAGTCTCTTTCGCCCGTAAGATGTCAATTATTAAATAGTTGTCTTCTTATAGGTCGGAACTTGCTTGATCTATGCGGGCTATTTCAGTAAATTTAAATACAGATACAAACCAGTTGTTTATAACAGGTTTGTATTAATTTGTATACATTGCTTCACTAGCTTAACTGAGGACGCCTAGATGGCAGAAACATATGTATTAAGCAGAAGTAAATGCTGAAAATACGAGGTGTATTGTCCATGTGCATAGTTACAGATATGTAAATTATTTACATGTTTGTTTCATATTGTATAAGTCTTTTTAGAACTAAGAAAATCAGTTGAAAAAATACAAATGCTAAAATAAAGTGCATTCAAATTTCAACATTGCGCGTTAACCAAACGAAAAGAGGGCTGTTTAACTTCTTTTATTATTTTTTAATAATTGACAATAGACAGTTAAATGTGTTTGTAGGCGGATTTAATTTACAGCACACGTGCGCAATAAAGCAGTTGCTAGAGGGGTTATTGGTGTGAAATAAAATTTATTCTGCGATTATAATAAAATCGCTATTATCTCATAAACAGTTGATTTGCGGACCAATATGTATTAAGACTTTTAGACTCATTTTCGATCGTACTACATGCCCTTTAAGTTTTTAAGTGTTGTTCAATAACGCCCTGTATATTAATTATCTTATTATGTTGCATATATTATCTTATTTCGTAATGAAATCTGTGAGAATAAAGGATATTATTAGGATTATTATTATTATTATTATTATTACCTGAAATCTCAATTCATTTACTGGTGCCTTTGCATAACGGATACTCCTAAAAGAGTAGATAGCATTTCCAAGTCGAGATTTTAAAATAGAACCACGAATTTTCCCCAAATTAGTTTTCACGATAGGCTCATCTTGACATTCAACTTTCCACATATTGAGGAAAATGAATGTAGAGAATATTAAAAACTTTAGCTTACACATCTTCAACTGAAGAAGTTCCGCACATAAACTGGTTAGACATAAGAGAATTCACTTTTATATACAATATTCACCATGAAACTAAGTAATTGAAGGTCAAATATATATATATATATATATATAATATATATATATATATATATATATAATGATTTCAAGCCTGTCTGACTGATTTTAGTTTGCAGTTTATGTACTAGTGTATTAAAAGTATAGTGTTTTGTTAGTTTTATAATCATTGACATAGAGATGACAGTAACATGTAGAGGCCACGATAACAGGCTCGTCTGTGTAGTATTACAAACAAATGCCCATATATTTTAGGTTATGTAAGTATTTGTAATACATTTTATTTTGTACATTGACAAATTTGTTTACATTCCTTTTTTGTTTGCTTCTTAATAAAAAACAGGTCTGAGGAAGGTCTAAATCCAAGACCGAAACGTCACACAACCAAAACAGTGTTTTTCTTCAAAACGACACCCTAATTCTACACAAGTGTAGTAAGTTATAGATACATAGTGCTATTCACCATCAACGTACACGTTGAATTCCACCATACATATATATATATATATATATAATATATATATATATATATATTACATAGGTGCATATGTGGTTATTGCGGTATTGAAATAGTTTATTTCGCCGAATGCGATTGCTACTGGAAAAACCATACAATGTTCTGCATACAGATGCGAGAATTGCATCGTACGCGTATATTATTTCTTTGCCGAATAATATAACAAAATACAGAACTTTTAAATAAATAATATGATTTCATCGTGGTACGTTTGTAAAATATCATTTATAAAAATTGATATCAACAATTTTAAGGAAATTACTTATTTTCAACTCTTATCTCGTACTTTATTACTATACTATACAGCAATGGGCAAATGTGTGGAACCATGTAAATATCTACTAACTAAAAAAATATTGTAATAAAATTTTATACACAAAAATTATGGATTTGAAGTATTTTTTTTTTTAATACAGAGTACTAAAGTCATATTTTTTTTAATTGAACGGGCTGTATTTTTTTATATTTTGGAATTTTCCTGGATAACACGATTTCAGCAAACTATAACACTTTGGGTCTAAGCATTTTTTATATGTCTTTTAACGGTAGATTCGTGCACCTCTTTTTGACCTCTTAGTTTTTGCTTAATGATTTCTTCTGTTTGCCTTGTCAATTTTAAAACTTGATCCCTTACCGAAGATAGTTCTTCCTGTAATAATTTGATCGAAGAAGATTTATCTTTTAATCTTAAATTCAGATCTATTATTTGGTCACAAAGTTCTTCGTTGCTTAGAGATAGTAAATCTTCTCGTTTCGGTATTGTATCAAGACGTATTGCATGTTGAACTACTTTTGTAACTTGCTGAACACGTTCTTTGGCACAAGTTAAAGTTTTCGATGAATTTCTTTCAACTTCATCTAAAAAGGACAATATTTGGCTGAAACAAAACTGTTAATAATATGATTTATCTGGAAGATAAGCCGGTGTAACTTACTTATAATTAGAGGCAGATGAACTGAAGGATGTTGCCGATCCAAGACCTTGATCGCTCGATTTGCTTGTGGCAGATCCAGCTCTACTGTCGACATCAGTTATTCTTATTACTGGTATGTTTTCGTAAGGCATATTTGATATTTTCTTGCGATTTTGGCAACTCAACTCTTTGTTTACGATGTCTTTCATTGATTCCATGTTCAATTCTGTAAAAAGTAAACGATTTAGGTATTTCAAAATTTATCGGTAAAAAAAGAAAGTTTCCTGAACCAAAAAGAAAAAGAATATCGACGTATAAACACATCAAGCATATACAAATTAATAGAAATATGTATAAAACATATCTGTATCTCTATATATGGACATATACCACGCATTTAACTAGTGGTCACTTCAGTCGTAGACATATGCGTTTCGATCTGAATGATGATGCTATTTTTTGGAATATTGAGCCATCTGGCTGCGAGTTAATGGACTACACTATTATACGTGTTCTTTTTCCTTGTAATAGCGTAGCCATTCGAAAGAAAACGCTTATATGGGCGATCCTCTCTTGTCCGTCAAATGTCGCGAGATATCTTTTGTCACCTGACGGGATAAGTTTATGATTAGTTGACGGAGCGAATCATAAAACGTCATTTCGTGAACCCGCACTGATGAGATCATTGAGATCAAATAGCATGTGTCTGCAGGTGAAGTGACCACTGGTTAAATACCCATGAGGTATGTCCACTAGTTAAATACCAATGAGGTATTTCCACTGGTCAAATACCCATTAGGTATGTCCATTAGGGTGGCTCTTATATGTTTTTTTCTTAATTTTTGATAATTCTTCTTGGGCTACCCTCCAATTTTCATTCCATTCTGTTCAAAGATGAGCTGTGGCAAATTTGGGCTCAATCGGGTAAGAGGAACAGGTGTCCCTGGTCCTTTTTTACTCAACTTCGCAAAATATTACTATTATGTGACAAATTTACTCATTTAATAATATAAGCAGATCCTAAGTTGTTCAGTTTAGTCCTCTTAATTGAATATTGTACATTCTTCACCGTCGTACATTAGTACGCACTATGGGCCCATAAGTCGCAATCCATTATCTCCAAGTTTTATTTAGTACGTCCAGATGTCAAGCAGTAATGGCTCCTAAGCTTGTTGCAGCCTTGGATAAATGTAAGATCAGCGAGAGGAGTAAGTCAGTCAGCTACCCGGTGAGCCAGTCGGTAGTAAGTCAGTCAGCTATCCGGTGAACCAGCCGGTAGTAACTAAACTATCTCAGCCAGCCGGCGAGTCAGTCAGTCAACCAGCCGGTGAGACAACTGTTGTCAGCCGTAGGTGAAACCGCAGACCATAGAGCCAGTTAGCAACTCAAAAAATTAGTGAAATAGTGAAAGTGTGTGACCCCGCGGAAACACTAGTAAGTACTTTAAGTAGTTATAGCCTTAGAAATATTGTGTAAACTTTGTGAGACTTTTGGTATAAGTTAAAAATAAAGAAGAGTTTAATTATTGATGTGCCCAAAGAACCGTGTTTCATTTAAACACCCTGAAACAATGAGCAGTATTTCATTTAAACCAAAAAGAGACAAATAAAGAAAAAGATCAACACGAACAAATCGGACGGTGGGTCAAGCAACCCACCTCCACCCAAACATCATTGTCACCGGGAGGACGACTGAGCAGGCCCGGGCAGGCCACCCGATTACTTAAATTTTTTTTCTCCTGACTCCCGGTGTAACAAAAGCAGTTCACTTCGTCATATCTACTAATCGAAGTGTTAGGTTAGAATGCCGAAGATTTCATAGTCAACAGATCTTATATTCACAATTTTCGAGTAAAACTTAGCGAAAGAAAGGCTATTAAAATCAAGAACCAATTTAGGGATACGAAATTTCAGGCTGCTACAGTGCATTGGGTTGGTAAATTACTTCCAGCAATAACAGGTAAAGAAGCGGTTGAGAGGCTTCCTGTGATTCTTTCCAATGAACCATAAGCAATTTCTTGGAGTCTTTTCATTGCAATCTGGGACTGGAAAAGAGCAAACAATAGAGGTCTATGAAACTTTCGCTAATCGGGGCCTTCAGTCCTATGTTAAAGCAATAGTTTCCAACACAATCGCAATGTTAAAGCAATAGATTTCGGCGCATCAAATACAGGCACTTTTCAATTAAAGGAAATGAAATAGTTTGTACTGATCATACAAACAAAGTTAAACTTAACTTATGAGATTTTTAGAATAGGCACCACCTACTTCTTGACAGTAAGATAATATGTCTGCAAATTTTCTTGTAACCCTGGCTATGATGTCTGGCGAAATGAAATCTCTTCATTAATTGTTTCACCCAAATCTTGCAGATTTTTATGTCAGGTAAGATACATTTTCTGTTTTAGATAGCCCCACAAGGAATAATCTAGTGGATTGAGATCAGGAGAACGTGTGGGCTAGTCAATTTCATCTCTCCTTCTAATCCATCTATGCGCAACAGTTCGACGTAATCGATCTCGAATGATAACTGAATATTGAAGGGTGCCCATCCTGCTGAAACCAGATGTTTTGTGAAAGTTTATCATTTTCCTTCAATACAGAAATTATCTGGTTTAAAAAATTCTAAATATCTTTAACCATTTCTTCTATTAAAGAAAGGTCTTATTATTTTATTTCTACAAATAACAGCCCAAACGTTAATCTTTCTAGGGTGTTGCGTATGCGCCTCTTAAATCCAATGAGGATTACTCTGTGCCCAATACCGACTGTTACGATAATCGCCACAAAAAAGTAAGAAATAAAGGAAATTGTAGGACTTACATTTCGAATTGAAATAGTTATTTTTATATTAAGTGCGCAAAGTATAGGTTTTTTGGGTTTAAGAACGTTGAGTTTTTTGTCGAGACCGAAGATCGAGACAAAAAGTCATTCGAAAACTCAAAAACTCCTTTGCACACGTAACATAAACAACGTTTTTTCTCCAATTGTAGTAATTTAAAACTGTAGATTAATGTAAATTTAAAAAAATGTCACCTACATAATTACGGCGGCTGCAGCAATTGCGCTGAGTTGTCTTAGTTACGAGTGTAAATAAAAAAGTGTCAAGAAGTTTCTGCAAGTCGGTTAAAGTTTGATTGCGAAATTGGGTCCCAATGGAATCCAGTAATGCAAGCGAAAACCTAGAGGTGGATGAAACTGCGTTTTGCCCTTCAAATTGAGACCCCAATATGAAAAAAATTTTAAAAATGAAAAAAAGGTTTTTTTAACACTTGAATTGTCTTAGTTACGAATGTAAATAAAGAAGTCTCAAGAAATTTATGCAAGTCGGTTAAAGTTTGATTGCGAAATTTGGGTCACAATAGAATCCAGTAATGCAAGCGAAAACCTAGAGGTGGATGAAATTGCAAATCAAGCAATTTCTAGCGCCTTGCCCGTCAAATCGAGACCCCGATACGAAAAAAGAAAATTCACAATGAAAAAAAGGTTTTTTCTATTTTGCGTTCGAAATGAACTTTATGACACCCAAAACAGTATCGAAATGAGCTTCATTTTGATACGCTTTTTTTGCATTTTTCAATGTTGGCGTTGTTCGAACACAGAAATAAAAATTATTCAATTTATAATAAAGTTGATTCCGATTTCAGAAAAAAAGTATGTGTACCTCATAGTAAAAGCACATTCCCGGACTTCAATGCTTGTTGGTCTCGGCTTAACGCCTCGGACAACAATTTACATTGTCGTCCGGGAATGTATCGTTTTTACTACTAGATACACAATGTACTATTGTATGCCTAGGTTGCGAAATATTATTTTAGCGTACAGAAAGAAAAGTTATCGCCGAGGCCGCTTGCGGCCGAAGCAGGATAATCTTGAGGTCGCTAAAAAGTTACGCAGCCATATTTTTCGTGCAATTGTCAAAATTATTTAACTAATTGCAAATAAATATATTATTGCTTTAAAATCAACAGCAGTTGAATTTAACAAATTAATTAACAAATTTATAGCTTTGCTGTGGAAATGACATGTACAAAATATTTTGATAGTTCTTGACAAAACGCAAATATGTCTGACACTGGTAGTGATATTTCAGTATCTTGCACCCCTACAGAGCTAAAAAGCATTGTAAACTCGACGCTTCCCGATTTAAAACCTCAAAAATCTAAGAGGCAGTACGAAAAATGTTACAGCTTGTTTAAAGATTGGTGTGATAAACAGAATGTTAATACGATGTTAGAAAACATTTTATTGACTTATCTGATGTATAAATCAAAAGTTGTAAAAAGTTCAACTTTATGGAGTATTTATTCTATGTTGAAGTGTATCCTGAACGTATGGGTCAGAAAGTTTTTAACATTAGTACCACTTCTGAAAAGAAAGGCAATAGGTTATCAAGCAAAAAAAAAAAAGTTTTTATGCTTGAGCAAACTGATTCATTCGTAAAAGAAGCTAATAATGAAACATACTTATTATTAAAGATAAATGTTAAAAAATGTCACTTAGTGTTGTTATATTTATTGTACTGATTGTTGTAGGAAGTTTTAATAATGGGAATATCAGGTGCCTTACGACAAGATGAATTATTTAAAATGTCTATTGAAAATATTTAGGAAGAGAATGCTGTCTGTATTAATAGTAACCGTTAGTGATACCAAGACGGATAAGAAACGCGTTTTCGCTGTTACTAATATTGATTTCATAAGAATTTATCGTAAATATGCAACTCTTCAACCAAAACAAATTGCTAATAATCGTCGAATATTCTTGAAATATGTAAACGAAAAGGGCACTGCACAAGTTGTTGGAGTACATACGATTGGGAAAGTGCCCAGTATGATTGCTAAGTATCTAAGTATCAAACCCTAAAACATACATACACAGGCCACTCTTTTTGGAGAAGTTCTGCTACGCTGCTTGCCAATCCTGGGGCTGATATGTTAATTCTTAAACGTCACGGTGGAAGTCTACGACAGTAGTGGAAGGATATGTAGAAGACTTTATCAAAAATAAGAAACAAATTTCCAATTTAATTTCTGGCGCAATAGTATCTAGTTTGAGTGTAGATAATTGCAAAATGTTACGTCCCAAAGAAAATAATTTGATATCGAAGTCAATAGCCATTATTCAGAAACAGTAGATGAAGTTACTTCAACTTCTGGAGTAAATATAAGTAATAATACAAACGGTATAATTAATGTTAATATTTATCCTAAATAATATAAGTATGTATTTGTTGTTAATTAAAAAATTAATGCTCAATAGAAAATAATAACCATGTTATTGTTGTATTTTAGAAATGTCAAATTTGAAAGTGACGTTTTGTTTGCTATGTTGTTGCTACAGGTAACGGCCGCGAAATTTACTGTGTGGAGAATGCAAAATCCTCACTTCGCGTGCGATTGCACGAAATAGTTATTTATGCACCAAGGGCGTTATGGGTATTATATTTCTCCGAGGTCGACGTTAATATATATATTTGCCATATAATATATAATTGCCATAACACCAGTGATTAATACAAGATTTTATTTTTCAGGAAGAATTAATTTCTTAAGCGGAAAATTCAAATTACATTGGAAAAGTTCTGAGATTTCTGTCAACTGTCATTTCTTTGACAGTCGTTATGCATCATTACGTATCTAATATGATTCCTTGAATCAACGATTTAACCTTAATTTTATTTTAAATGACATTTGTTTACACTTTGAAATTTTCACGTTGTCATTGTTTAGATACTCTTAATTTTAATGAAAAATGTTAAAGTTTTGCTTCTTTCTTTAGACTTTCTTAAAAATTCAAATTATTAGTTCTGTAAAATGTATATCCTTTCTTCTCGGGCCTTATTTAAACTCAAACAACATTAAAAACTGTGAATAAATTATCGGGCGATATGAGCCATATCGCCCGCTTATAACGCCCACGGGTGATATGACCGTGTTTAGGGTAACCATATCCAAAGTGAAATGAACAAATAATACTTAAGTGAAAAATAAAAACCTTTATTTTTGCGTAACGACTGTCAACGACATGACAGTTGACAGAAATATCGGAACTTTTCCAATGTAATTTGAATTTCCGCTTAAGAAATTAATTCTCCGTGAAAAATAAAATCTTGTATGAACCTCAGGCTGAATTAACGTCAACCCCGGAGCAATATAATACCCTTAGTGCATAAATAACTATTATTTAAACGATCGTACCTAAGTATCAAGCAATATTTATGATTTTGAAAATACCGGCAGATAAATATTTTAAAAATTCTGATTCTCGTTTGCATGTAAATCTCAAGCTAAATACTTTAGATGCCAAATGTTATAGTTCGTTGAAATCATGTTATCGAGGAGAATCCTAAAATGTAAAAAAATACAGACCGTTCAATTTAGAAAAGTATAACATCAGTACGTTATATTTTTTGAACACTCTGCATATTTAAAAAATAGTTCGAATGACGGCTCTTCATCCGTAATTTCCGTGTCTAAAATTTTATTACAATATATTTTTTAATTTAACGGATATTTGCATGGTCCCACATATTTGCCCATCACATATTTGATACTGCATGGTAAAATCAAACAAAAATTATATGCATGGCCAACCTATTAGTTCTTGGACAAACGTCATTTTGTAGACATATAATTTTTGACAATAGACCCTTCAAAACAGTTCTATGAAATACCGTACTCTATCTATCTTAACTTGTGTAATGTTGTAAGAGTGTTTATTGATGGTGAAAACTTCTCTCCAGTAGTATGTACTGATGATTATAGAGCAAGATGAAACACGTGTCTGCTTATCTGGAAAAATACTTTCACGTAAACATGAACTTGTGTTATGATCTCCACACCCGATTTTTTATTATATTTTTATATTATTAAAAAATGTTTTTTTCCATTTATATTTTTCAATTGTTGACAATCGTGAAAAAAATTATTTCATAATGGAAGTTTTTTTATTATTAATTAAAAACTTTTCACGTCAAGAAAGTCAAGGATGTATGTAAATTCGAAACAAAATCCTCTAATTTAATCTTATTTCTTATTGATGCCGAAACAAATTAATGACATGAAATTAAAAATCAATGAAACAGATAAGCATTTCTTAACAACGAAGTAATAGTGATAACAGTTTCTGAAAATAGAAACGCAATTGCTTTCAAATTTATTTTCTTGTAATAAAGCTATTTTAAACCTATTACTATTTATATAAAATACATACTTATACAACATACGTTATATCTATGACGTGGAAACAATAAAGTTTCCATAATGTAATCTTATTAATTTTTAAGTTATGTATTTCTTCATAGTGCGTGACAAATATATAAAACAACAAACGTATTTCTTTAGAAGTAGCAAATCTAATTACAATTTATAAAGTCCGCACCAGGATGGTTTTCCCATTAATTATTCCATTCTGTGTAAAAACTACAATATTTTTTCATTCATTTGACCTTAATCTATCTTAATCTGTCTGAAAATTGTGTACATAAATAGAGAATTTTATCAAATTTAACCAGTTTACTTCTTGATGTTCTTGTAGTGAAAATGTATAAGCCTCAGCTTTTAATATTCTTTACGTTCATTTTCCTAAATGTATGGAAAGTCAATTGTCAAGATCAACCTGTTGTGGATACTACTTTAGGGAAAATGCGTGGTTCTATATTGAAGTCTCGCCTTGGGAATGATATTTATTCTTTTAGGAGTATTCGTTATGCAAAACCACCTGTAAATGAACTAAGATTTAAGGTAATTTTTTTAAACAATTAATATATAAATTTTTAAGTCTACTGTATATATTGAGTTTGAAGGTTAGTATTAATAATAATTATTTTCTACGACCACATCGAAAAATGTTCATATCAAGAGTGTAAATTGAATCATAAGAAGCTACATTTTGTACTGAATTTCATTTTGCATCGGTTGCTAGGCAAGTTGCTAGACAACAAATGCAATTTGAAATATTTCGTGTTCGGTCTGCTATTTTTGATAACAAAAAGTAAGGTGGCTTAGAGAATATAACGCCGAACGACAAATGTCATCAGTTTGTTACAGTTTGTGCATTACAAATAATTTCGTAGTTATTTCAAAGAAACCAGATAATTAATATGGAAAGTGATAGTGATAGTGACTTGGAATTAACACCTCCAAGTATAACAGAAGCAGCAAATTTAACAACACTAAATTTATTGCCGGAAACATCGAAGAAAATGTACAAACGGACTTATAACCTATTTTTGGAGTGGAAAGGAGATCGGAACGTCAAATCGTTTTCCGAGAACGTCTTAATGGCGTATTTTGGCGACTTGGCAAAAAAATTAAAAAGTTCCACATTATGGACACAATACTCAATGCTTCGAGCGACTCTCAGTATTCATAATAATATAGATATTGCAAAATACTTAAAACTGAAAGCATTTCTTAAGCGACAGTCCGACGGCTACAAACCTAAAAAGTCGAAGATCTTTACATCAAATGACATCAATAAATTTATTAAAGAAGCCCCAGATGAGATCTATTTAGCGACAAAAGTAAGTTTTATATAGCCATATAATGAAATATATATTTAATCTATATTTTAGGTCGCATTAATTATGGGCATAATGGGTGCATGTAGAAGACATGAATTACATCAAATGAAAATTACTAATTTCAATGATTTGGGTTCAGCTGTTTTAATAACTATCAGACACTAAAAACAAAACTATACGAAGTTTTACTGTAACTAGTCCTTATTATGAAATTTACAAAAAATATGCAAGCCTCCGCCCTTCAAATGTAAATGGTACATGGTTCTTCAAAAATTATCAAAACGGAAAATGTACCGTCCAAAGAATAGGCCTGAATAAGCTTGGAGGCATGGGAAAAGAGATTGCTAAATATTTAAATTTGCCAAACTACGAATTATACACCGGACACTGCTTTCGTCGATCTTCAGCAACAATTCTTGTTGATGCTGGTGGTGACATAACTAGTTTGAAGCGTCACGGTGGCTGGAAGTCCACGACAGTCGCCGAGGGATATATCGATAAATCGGAGAAAAATAAATTTGACACAGCTAATAAAATTGTAAATGCAATACAGAGCATTTCAAATATACCATCGACTTCAGGAATAGGAAATCGTGAAATGCCATCTACTTCGACAATGGAAAATTGTCAATATCAAGAAAATTTTAGTATCCAGCATTCCACAAGATCTCCAAAAATGATTTTCAATAATTGCACATTTAACTTTAACAATAAATAAAATACGTAAGTAGGAAGTTATTTCATAGTTTTTCTTCTTAAATGGTTGGGCACTGTCCAGGCTCTGCTAATGAATAGGTAATTTCGTATTTTCATGGATCCAAAGCAATAAATAAAATATTTTCATATTTATTTGTATCTATTTTTATAATTGTCGTTGTCGTAGAAAAAGTATAGTATGCAACGCGCACAAAATAGCAATTTTGCACTCGTTTCAATTGCAAACTTTGAAACTCGTGCAAAATGTGCATCATTTTGTGCTTGTTGCATAATATACTATTATAATTTATCAATAGATATAATTTATTTTTTTATTGCAATTATTTATTATTGCAATAGTACTACCCAGAAATTCCTGTAATTTGAATGTGGCCCGGGAAAGGATGATAGTACAGATGCATAGCGCTAGATGGTGCGAGCTACGTCTATACTAGAATCAGTCTATCAAACTGTACTTTGCTAGGTGATAACAAACAGTTTTTGAGCTTATATTTGTTGAGTTGTGTTTGAGTTATAACGTGCATCAAATTCTGTTACAAACTAGGTAAAAGGGCAGCGGAAACTGTGAAAATGATTAAACAAGTATTTGGTGACGGTGCTTTAGGCCAGACGCAAACTTATGAGTGGTACAATCGTGTTAAAAATAGACACGTGTCAGTCAGTTAATGATTATGAACGTTCCTATCGTCCATCGACGAAAACTACGCTTCAAAATGTGGCAAAACTGAGTGATGCTATACTGCAAGACCGAAGGAGAACAATCAAGGACATTCGTTACATGCGGCGTATTACTGCTAAGTTTGTGCCAAGGCTACTCAGCATTGAATAAAAACGACACCGTGGCGAAAGGGATGCGAACTTGAGTACCAGAATCATTACCGGCGACGAATCATGGGTGTACGGATATGATCCCGAAACAAAGCAGCAATCATCGCAGTGGAAGACACATCGGGAAAGTTCAAAGCAACGTCAAATCGATGTTGATTTACTTCTTTGGTGCTGATAGCATTGTGCACAAATAATTTCTCCCACCAGGTAAAACAGCTAATAGACGATTTTATTGCCATGTTCTTCGGCAGCTAAAAGAAAACATTCGTCGCAAGTGAACAACAATTCGTGAATCCTACACCACGACAATGTACCATTCCACACATCACTTATTGTATATAATTGTTTCAGCCTTTACTTGATGAAATTCCATTATAACTATTATCAGGATAAAATAATACAAATTTTAATGAATTTCACTTTTTAATTGACACTGCAACGATCGTTTCGCTCCAACCTGAGCTTCATCAGACATATAACTAACTTATTTACAATTTTTTTAACACAAATATACGGTAACAAACACATGTTTTATTCCTTCCTTATAATTCCTTCAAATATTTAAAATAAAACATGTGTTTGTTACCGTATACTTGTGTTAAAAAATTTGTAAATAAGTTAGTTATATGTCTGATGAAGCTCGGGTTGGAGCGAAACGATCGTTGCAGTGTCAATTAAAAAGTGAAATTCATTAAAATTTGTATTATTTTATCCTGATAATAGTCACTTATTGTACGTCAGCCTCTAGCTAGCATCGCGTATATACCAGATTTTCCACTTAAAATAATGACTTTAAATTACAGCAAAACTTAACAGAAATTTTGAATTCCATTCTGGTAAAGTTATAATGTTTTAAGGAGGGCACATTTTAGTGACAATGAATTTTATAACAATCGCCATGACAACACGTCGAAATCAATATGCATTTCTTTAAATGAAAGGCATATAATTTTGACCGTCGTATTGTAATACCATTTCTAACACACCACACTACTTTATTTAATAATACGTTTAAGAATTTTTTCGTAAAAGAAATAATAAAATTTGAATATTTTTATTTCGTTTATTTTATTGTATTATTACAAATTAGGGGGGCGACACTTATAACAAACGGTGGCTTTTGGTGTGCTAATAATAATGAAATTGTTATTTAATAAAACAATTAATTGGTGATGGTGAAGTTCCTTCAAAGGTCCAGGACGTGCGTGATGATGGTTAATTAAAATAAATATACTACAACTTACTAAATAAAACACATGTTGTCCTTAAAGTTTGTATTTATATTTACATAAGAAGAAATTGAAATTGATATATTTAAAAGTAATTAAAACAAAAGTAATATGTACACGAGGAGCGGTAATTAAGTAACTGAAAATTAACACAAAAATACTCTGAAACGAACGTTTAATTTAGCAGTAACTTAAGGGTTAATTAGTATATATAAAATAACCTCTGTATAGAACAATACAGAGTTACCTTTGTGTGACGATGGGCGGCCACGTGGTGCGTCGTATACCTGGACAGATATGCAGAGCGATGTTTGGCCGGAGGAACAAGAAATTAATTAGTTTAATTAATATGGATTCGCTTAAAAGAATAACATATATAGAACAATACAGGATTACCTTAGAAGCGAAAGACACCGGGCGGCATGGTGGCGTGTACTTGAACAGTACCGCGCGTATGATGTGTGTGTAACTCACGAAGGTTCGAAAGAGAAGAAGGACTGATAGTTTGTATCGATTGAAAAGGTCTAGAAAACGGTCTGTTTTATGATCTGTCGAAGAGAGGGGGATCTTGAATTATAATTAATAAGAAGCACGACCTGAAGACGTGGTCTATCGATGTCATAAATATTATTAGAATAATCCTTGTGACATAAGCTTTCTAATAATATGAAACACAACATATAAAAGAAGATGTATAATTCAATTAAAACAATCTAAAAAAAAAGAAATGTAAATGGAAAGAAATTCCACAGAGTCAGGTAGAAACTAAGGGTCTCGCTTCGGAATATGACAAAAGAAATGCATTCTCCTTGTACGAATATGTACATTTGTACAAATGTAAAAATATCTTAAGTTAATATCGAGATATTTTAAGAAGAATATTATTTAAAAATAGATTAAAATATTCTATATGCTAAGCGTAACAGTATAATATTAATAATAATAACAGCAAAAAAGTGATTATGGGAGCCGTTACTTCGAGATTGTTAATCATATCAATACGCGAAAAAACTATTGTTTTATAACAGATAACTTTACTGCGGTTTCGACATTAAAAACATGTAATTCTCAAACGAAGTCACTCGGTTTATGAGGACCCTTGGGTACGTCGTCATACGTGGACGACGTCAAAGCTGCAGAAAACCTAAAGAGAGCCATTAAGAAGAGGTGACATTTAAACGATTGTAGCTGATAGGTGTAGAGAGATACGGATACGGATTGGATATGAGGCATTCTAGTGTTATCGTTAGTTAATAGTCCCGAACATGGTCACCTAAGTTAGGAGATAGCATTACTTTAGATAGTAATAAATTTTAATTAATAATTTATACTTACAATGTCTAATACATAAATAATACAATAACCGGTGTAAATTCAAAATTATTTTTCAAATAATTTCGACATCGAAAGAGCAGTAGCTGTTAGAGGCAGCAAGATCCCGCCTTACCTTAGAGATAGGTCATATATAGTAGTTAGCTTGACACGAAGTCGTTATGAGGTCTAAGATGCCGTTGGAATTTATCACGCGAACCACGCCACCGCAACAGGTCATGTTGAAGATAATTTATACTAATTATCCGAAGAAACTACCAATACTACTGCTGCAAATATTAAGATCACAATTATGTATTTATTATGTAGCCAGTCACGGTATCTTTAGAAATCGTATACGAATTTATGCAGCAGATGCATTTTGTTGTAGTGGAAATTCCAAATGGCACAAATATTTTCAATGGCAGATTGCTGCAAACTTTTTATAGACATCGTGATTTGTTTTATTTAAATGATAAAAGTTTTAATTAAAGAAGAAAGCAAACGACGTCTTCCGTTTTTTTATTTATAATCTGTTGGGCCTATCATTTATACACTTATTTAAGCATGGTGGCGTGGATTGCAATAAATGGTCAAAATCTTTTTGTAGCATCGTATCCCACGGTGTCTCATGTCGAAGAACCTCTATTGTCTGTGAGAAATTGCTTAACCTTTTAGCTATAATGTCTTATAAGTGCTTTATTGAGAAATATCGAGAGGTTTTGGAGGCCAAGGATAAAGAATGGCGTAAGCCTCTTCAAAGAAGTTTAAAGCGAGCATTTCCATGACGACGCGTATATATATTTTTTTATTCAACTGATTTATTAGTTAGACATAAGCCACTTGAATGGGATGAAAAGATCTCCAAAGAAAATAAGATCCTAATATACAATACAATTGTTAAGACCATAGCAACTTATAGCTCTGAAGCCTGGTCACTTAAAGACGAAACAGTAAAAGCTTTGCTGGTAACAGAAATGGACTTCTGGAAGAAATTGACTTCTGGAGAAGAGCTGCGGATAGATCTAGATGGGATAGAGTACGAAATGAAAGAATAAGAGGGATTATGTGAGTCAAGCATACCATAGTAGATGACATCAAAACGAAACAACTTAAATGGTATGGACACGTGCAACGGATGACAGATGAACGGCTACTCAAGGCTAGTGATGGAATAGACCCCACAAGGAAAGCGCAGGAAAAGGAGGCTTAGAAGAACTTGGAGGAAAGGAATCGACGAGGAGATAAAAGAACCAAGTGTTTGATACTGGAAGATGTAAGATTAAAAAAGCGACAATTAATAGGTTTAATAGGTGTGTCAGGAACTACGGTCTTTAGAATCCTACGCCACATACCTTGGAATAGCAAAAGTTAATGCAAGGTGAGTGCCACGCATGCTTTCGCCATCGCAAATTCCTGTCCGTGTAAAGACAAACAAGATTTATTTTTCGACCGACTTGTCACTGGAGATGAAACTTTTGTCCGTCATTATGATTTAGAATTGAAAAAAAGTCGATGCAGTGACATTTTCAGGTGCCGAGCCACCCCAAGAAGTTTAAAGTCAACCCTTTTGCTGAAAAAATAATTACAACTGTTTTTGTCAAAGAATTTTTCCTATTGATTATCTGTTAGGTAAATGGAGAGTATTATACCAACTGGATGCATCGTCTCGGAGATTCTATTAAAGTGAAAGGACGTGGAAAACTCATGCATGGTGTCTTGTTGCTCTACGACTATTTTTGCTGATTGTGGTTTTCAAGAAACACCCACCTTATAATCGAAATTTAGCACCCAATGAATTTGCCTTCGAATCTCAAAAAAACAGTTAGGGAGGATGAGGAACTTATAGCAGTTGTAGAGAACCATTTTGCAAAGAAATAAGAAGAATATTTTACGATGGGTTCAATTGAAACGATGTAATACCTGCATTCAAAAGCAAGAAAATTATATATATATTGAAAGATAACGCTCTAGTGTTTGTTTCTATTCCTAGTCTGCGAAGATAAAAACGTCCGCTCATATAACAATAAGAAACTAACAATAAGTAAAAAAAAAAATTAAATTATAGAATTTTTATAGCCTCCAAAACCTGTAGACAAATGGAACGATGTGTACGATGCTACTCAGCCCGGTCCTGTCTGTCCTCAACCGAATAATGCGAATTCTTCAGAGGATTGTTTAATGTTAAACGTGTACATTAACAAGGTGAGTTTATAAAATACTAATTAGATGAAAGAGAAAATCGTTGTTCTGCTAATTTAATATTCTGTGAAAGAAATACAAGTTAACTAATTAATGTACCAAAAGCTATATTACCTAAATAAAATGCTGACTGGTTACCTCCACGTATAACTTTGATATTTAAAATAAATTTGTTTTGTTTTTTAGTTACGAACTAAAGATAATAGCGATTTAAATAGACCCGTAATGGTATTTTTTCATCCCGGAGGATTTTACACTTATAACGGAGCAAGTTATATGTTTGGTCCCGAATATCTATTAGATGAAGATATAGTGTTGGTTACTGCAAATTATAGATTGGGCTCATTAGGTGAGATTTAATCTTTTGTAAAACTCCGAATTGGTGCAGGCGATGATTTAAATCTGAAAAGACAGAAACAGGAAAAATCACTAACATCAATATAAAGTAGTATACTCTAAATACGCGTTTCGGAAACTAAGTTGCCATCTTTAGTAGAACAATCCGAAAAAGAAAGATAGTGTCAAGCGTAGCGTCTTTGGCTAAGGTACATCCTTTGATAGGAGTAATCTTTCCAGATTATAGAACCAACCTAAAAATTAAGCGACAGTTGCATGTGAGATGAGATTTTAATAATTATCAATTCTCACATGCAATACGTTCAATATGATTCGCACATATACACGAAAGTATAGAGATAAAAGTCATGTCTTGTGTCCGAATATCGTATACTGAAGATCTGCACCGGTATCTGCACGTTTCGGGACAGATGTGGCTTTTCATGCATTTTTTACGAAAATTATTAAGTGTTCGCAGAGATTAATTATTTTTCGCAAATTAGAGTTCTTTCTTTACCATTTTGTTCTTTTAATTCTGATAGCCCTGTAGATTTCCTTTTGTACTAGCGCTTTCCTTGACTCCCCTCTCTGATTGGCGTGCACGGAGAATATTTGGTCGATCAGTTCGAAGACCGACACCGGTTTGCACCGTGCCCTTCTGCACATAAGGGATTTAATCAGGTTCCACGTACTTTATTACAAGTGCCAATTTACCCATAAAGAGATTTCACGGTGGCGAGAGGGATTCGTCTCCAATTACCGTAATATAAGTTGTGTGTAATCAAGACCACTAGTACATTATAGTATGTAATTCCGAAGTTAATTTATTTCTTTTAATTTTTATTCATTTGTTTGCACCCTTAAATGGGTGTTCTTTTCCCATAGGCTACTGAAACTCCCACAGTTTTTACGGCTTGCCGCAAATCTATGCAATCGATTCCCGGCTACATCAACCAATTAATCAGCGGAAATTAGGATCGCCCACTTCTGACGATCAAAGAACCAAAGCTAAAAATTACTTTCTTAATTTTGTTTTTTTATGTATTAAGTACTCTTACTAGCCAATTTAGGTTCCTAATCAGTTTTAAAAGATCACGTAATTTCTTGTGTAAGATACTTTAAAATACTTTGGTTAGAAATTACCGTATAATCTATTTATAAGTTGTAAATATTCAGAGTTAACACGTCAATTATTTTTTTTGTTTTTCTTTTATACTACGTAATTTAATCATTAGTCGTATTTTAAATTAATTTAAAGCAACGTTTTTTTTTCCTCTTTGCTATATTTCAAGGTTTAAAATAATTCCACTTATAAGAATACAACGTAAATTTTCATTCATGTAACTTTTTTTTTGTTTTTTAAAGGAAACGACCTTAGCTTGTAAAATATAGTGTTCTTTTTTCTTCTTCTGGAAATTTTAACTTTAGTTTTATTCAGCATATAGACGTATACAGCTCAATAGATCCGGCTTATAGTTTTGTATTTAGGTTCATGCTCACAGCTTGTGAACCCAGATAAATACGTATTTTGACGGTGGGGGTGGGGGTGTAGAGGTTATTCAGGTTTTTTATATACATTGTATTGTCGCATTATTTTTTTGTTGTTGTTGAAGAATTACTCAGGTTATTAATACGTTGTATTTGGTTTTCTTTTCTTTTTTTATCAAACAATCAAGTCAGCCTATGATTATATTGTAATTTTCTCTTTACTTTTGTATAAAGAATCAATTCTGCTTAAAATCCTACGTTGTACTTTTGTTAGGCTTTTGGCTTTGATTTTTGTTTAACTCTAACAAATGCTAATTATAATAAAAGTTTGTAATACTTAGCCTGGAGTCCGAACTTTTTTCTCCTTTATCGTTTCGGACGACCTGCGCAATCAGGTCGTCCGAAATTTACCCGCCGCGTGGCTTGCCATAATTTCAATTATCATGATTTCCGGATTTGCGGCGTTTAGCGGTGCCAAATACGGTGGCGCCCTTTCCACTTTTCTTTTTTTTGTACCTCTGGGTATCCCCACCCCTTAGTGAAGGCTGGAGAAATAAGAGAAAATTAATAAATTCTGATAATGGGCCGGTTCCTCAGTCCAGTTTGTATTCCTTGTGACTTTAGTATTAACTTTTGTTTCATATTTTTTCACGCTTCACGGTTCTTTAATTGTTACGCTAAGTTTAAGTAGTATATATTCGTTTTAATGTTAGGAATTCAGTGTTACCCCACTGGTCATTTGTTTAAGAGCACATCTTCAAAGCTTGTACCTTAGCCAAAGATGCTACGCTTAACACTATCTTTCTTTTTCAGATTGTTCAGATTTTAATTGTTAAGCTAAGTTTAAGTAGTATATATTCGTTTTAATGTTAGGAATTCAGTGTTATCCCACTGGTTATTTGTTTAAGAGCATATCTTCAAAGCTTGTACCTTAGCCAAAGATGCTGCGCTTAACACTATCTTTCTTTTTCAGATTGTTCTCCTGAAGATAGTTTCCGAAACGCGTATTTAGAGTTTATTAATTTATCAGAATAATTGAAACATACATGAGTAGGTAAACCCCACCAGTTTTGTATAATACAAAGGTGTTTTTAATAATATAAAATATTATTGAAAACCTGGTGTGAAGAACATAAATACAGGTTCACTATTAATATTTTTGTGAACGTGTCCGAAAATATCTCTCCCCAGAGACGTAGATACGTATTTCACCTTTCTACAAGCTGGAGAAAGAATATTTCCAGACACATTCACAAAAAAGAACCACAACACCACATCACCGTAATTATCCAGACCGGGCGTAGAAGTAAATTCAGCGCTGCCTGTTGTCAGACAACCGAAGTACCTCGCCCCGTCCACATAACCAATGTGAAGTAACGACGCCTTTCCAAAGGTGGCACAGTCATCCCTCTAGATCCAGGGGCGTGCCTGTAGAAAGGTGAAATACGTATCTACGTCTCTGGGGAGAGATATTTTCGGACACGTTCACAAAAATATTAATAGTGAACCTGTATTTATGTTCTTCACACCAGGTTTTTAATAATATTTTATATTATTTAAAAAAACCTTTGTATTATACAAAACTGGTGGGGTTTACCTACTCATGTATGTTTCAATTATTCTGATACATTACACATGCGGTTAGTCCGTAGTATGAGTGAAGACACAAACAAAATGCATTTTCTAGAGGGATGACTGTGCCACCTTTGGAAAGGCGTCGTTACTTCACATTGATTACGTGGACGGGGCGAGGTACTTCGGTTGTCTGACAACAGGCAGCCCTGAATTTACTTCTACGCCCGGTCTGGATAATTACGGTGATGTGGTGATGTGGTTCTTTTTTGTGAATGTGTCTGGAAATATTCTTTCTCCAGCAGGGGCGTACCGATGAGCCTGTAGAAAGGTGAAATACGTATCTACGTCTCTGGGGAGAGATATTTTCGGACACATTCACAAAAATATTAATAGTGAACCTGTATTTATGTTCTTCACACCAGTTTTTTAATAATATTTTATATTATTAAAAACACCTTTGTATTATACAAAACTGGTGGGGTTTACCTACTCATGTATGTCTCAATTATTCTGATACATTACACATGCGGTTAGTCCGTAGTATGAGTGAAGACACAAACAAAATGCAGTTTCTAGAGGGATGACTGTGCCACCTTTGGAAAGGCATCGTTACTTCACATTGGTTATGTGGACGGGGCGAGGTACTTCGGTTGTCTGACAACAGGCAGCGCTGAATTTACTTCTACGCCCGGTCTGGATAATTACGGTGATGTGGTGATGTGGTTCTTTTTTGTGAATGTGTCTGGAAATATTCTTTCTCCAGCAGGGGCGTACCGATGAGCCTGTAGAAAGGTGGAATACGTATCTACGTCTCTGGGGAGAAATATTTTCGGACACGTTCACAAAAAAATATTAATAATGAACCTGTATTTATGTTCTTCACACCAGGTTTTTAATAATATTTTATATTATTAAAAACACCTTTGTATTATTAATTTATATTGTGTCCAGGGATTTGTCTTGTTTCTGTCTATTTTGCAAAACAACCGTATACGTTTTAACAATCAAAAATATCTATAGGCTTCTTAAGCACCGGTACCAAAGAAGCTCCTGGTAATAATGGCTTGAAAGATCAAGTTGTAGTATTGAAATGGGTTCGTGATAATATAAAAGCATTTGGCGGTAATCCCAATATGGTAACTTTATCGGGATATAGCGCAGGTGCAACGAGTACAGTTTTGCACATGGTTTCACCAATGTCTAGAGGTAATTATTATGTGTTTTTTTGTATTACAAACTATACAGATTTAATTTTTTAATATATGCAGGTTTATTTCATCGAAGTATAATAATGAGTGCATCACCTTTGGGAGCTGGCGCAACACCTACAAATCAGTACGATTTAGCAAAAAAGCAAGCTCGTTTAGTAAATTGTTCCGATGATTCGCCAGTGAATATTATCAATTGTCTGAAAACCAAACCAGCACAGGAATTGGCGGATTCGTTAAGTGGATTCGCGGTAAGAGACGTGTGAATATAAATTACTTTCAATTAGTAAGACGTACTTTCCAACATAAAGAATGAGATTGATGTACTTATTCATTTTTAAGCGTTTGTGTTGTTTTGATGCGAGTTTTAATAAAGAAAGAACTTCAAAACTACCTTGTGCCGCCAAAAATATAATGAAATAAAATTATGAAGTTTGTTGTCAAAAATAACACGTAATAAAATTATAAATATAAAAAATAATGGTGCAAACTTGGTTTGACGAATTGTAGAATTAGCGCCACACATTAGACGAGACTTGTATGTAAATTGAGATTTTAATAATTATTAGATTCTTATTCGCAATATATTAAATATCTTAACTATACAGTGTGTCACAGAATATCTATTCCTAATTTTCAGAAATGATAGAGGGCACTTAAATAAACATTTTTTATTAATAAACTAGTGCCTGGAAATTTCTTAATGTAAGATAAGCTATTACAGAGATTTTTAAAAACAATTCCAATTACAACAGGAAAGAGATAAGTTAAGGAACATTTCATTAGAAATAATACTGTTTCAAACTTTATAAAGATTGTTCGAAGTTACGACCACCATTATCGATACACAAGTTGTAACGATGTACAATCGACTGCCGAATTCTACGAAATAGCTGCGAACGTTCACGAATATCATCAAACGCTACAATAATTCGAGCCACTAACTCTTCTCTCTACTAACAAGTGTCTCATGAACCAGTGATTTAATAAGACCCCAAATACAAAAATCAACAGGAGTCATATCTGGTCATATCGGCCCTCCTCTTCCGATCCATCCATTTGGAAATTGTGCATTTAGATAATTTCGGCAATTTAATTCAAAGTGTGCCATTTTGAAGCAAATCTTGTAAAGCTTGTTCCAGGAAAATCCTATACACATGACCATCTAACCGTGCAGGCAGTAATTATGGTCCCACTACATAATAGTCAACAATCCCAGCCCAAATATTAACAGAAAACTTCCATTGATGATGTAACCTGTGAACAGCGTGAGGATTTTCTTCGCTCCAAATGTGACTATTAAAATAGCCATCTCTTATAAAACATGCCTCGTCTGTCCATAATACACTCATAGGAAATCTTGGTTCGTCGTTAATTTTATTAAATTACCATTCAACAAATTGAACTCTATTGGGATAATCAGCTGGAATTAAGGTTTGTGCAGTTTTCGAATGTGAAACGGATGGTATACACCTTCAATACCTTCCATACAGATGTGTGACTTGTATGCATCGCATAGGCGCAAGAGCTTGTTTTCGAGTGACTTTCAAATAGGTACAGAATGGTCCTCAATATCAACATTTCGAACAGTACCATTGGCTCCCGAATCAATTTCCTTTACTTGGAATTCGCCAATATCGAATACGCTGATCCAATCTTGAAAATGATGTATGACAGGGAATGTGACGCTGAGGATGCTCCGCATAAAATCGTCTTGCTTCGTTAGTATTACCGTATACTGTTCCATGGGCAAGATGCATGTCTGCTAATTCAATATTTGTAAAATTATGCATTTTCAATCAAACACTAATCTAATCTAATAAATATTAATATGTTACACGTAAAATGACAACTAGGACACTTCTCTAATAAGGAATACCTTGTGACAGACGTAAAATGACAACTACTAAAATGGTTGTTGTTTTTCAAAGGTTGCTATGATTCAATTTTTAATTTATATACTGCCGGGAAAGTCCTGAGGTGACGATTTTTTTTATTTTATCTCAATACTGAAAAATTTCCGCACACTAGTTTATTAATAAAAAATGTTTATTTAAGTGCCCTATATCATATCTGAAAATTAGGAATAGTTATTCTGTGACACGAAGGACGAAGTATATAACAGGTCCATAGGAATACATGGAGAAACCAAGAGAAATAATAATGGTAAAAGAATGTTGGAATTCTGTCTAATGCACGACTTGGTGATTACGAACACTTACTTCCAACACAAGGAAATACACAAATACACTAGAGAAGTTCAAAGTAGAAATGAAAGGTCTATAATAGATTATGTATTGGTGGAAAATAACAATATAACAGTAGTAATGGACACTAAAGTTAAAAGGGGTCCAGAGATAGGCAGCGACCACTTCTTAGTGGTATCAAAGATCAGGGAAGAAAAAAAATATATCACAAAGAACAAGAATATAAACGGACAAAAGAAACCCCAGGATGAGACAATAAAGTCGTATAAATTAAGAAATCCAGAAATAGCAAGAAAATATACAAAAGCGATAACGGATAAGATAAAAAAGATGGAGGGAAGTAGTGTGGATAAAAATGCAGACCAACTATGGAACTACTTTAAAGAAACTGTGATAGAAACAAGTACAGAAATATGTGGAGTGAGTAAGAAAAGAAAAGATAAAAAGCAGACTATGTGGTGGACAAATGAAATTAAGGAACAAATAAAGAGAAAGAAAGAGACATGGAAGAAGTATCTATCAACAAAGACAATACATAGTTATGAGCTTTACAAAAACGAAAGGAAGAAAGTAAAGGAACTTGTAATAGAGTCAAAGAAAAACAGCTGGAAAGAATTTGGAGAGAGGATGGAAATAAACAGCAGCGAGAATCAAAAGCTGTTCTATCGAATATTAAAGACGTTTAGAAAGGAAAGAACGTATGAAATGATCCACATTAAAGATCATATGGGAAACTTAATAATGGAACAGGAAGAAATAACGAAAAGATGGAAAGAATATTTTCAAAAACTGCTGGAAGGAAAAGAATTAGAGAGAGACACTACAATTGAACAACAAATGATAACCAAAGAAGCCGAGGGAAAAGTAAATATGCAGGAGTTGGAAGAAGCAATTAAAAAGTTGAAGAATGGTAAAGCACCAGGATACGATAAAGTAAGCTCAGAAATGATAAAACATATCGGACAAAAAGGAAAAGAAATGATGCTAGATATGTATAATAAAATATGGGACCAAGAACAATTACCGAAAGACTGGAGGATGACATTGATAGTACCAATATATAAAAAAGGAGATAGGAAGGACTGCAATAATTATAGAGGTATATCCTTAATAAGTACAGCCATGAAAATTTATGAACAAATATTGGGAAATAAATTGAAAGACAAAATCGAGGAAACATTAGAAGAATCACAAAGCGGGTTTAGACGTGGAAGTAGTATACATGATCATATATTCTCCATTAGACAAATAACAGAAAAGGCACGACGAGAACAGAGAAAGGTTTATATGGCATTTGTGGATCTTGAAAAAGCATTTGACAAGGTACCAAGAGAAAAAGTGTGGAATTCACTAAAAGAAAGAAATATAAACGACAAGTTTATCAGGGTAATTAAACAAATATATGAAAATAATATTAATGCTGTAATAACTAATAATACGATGTCAGACCCATTTACTTCCCAATCCGGCCTGAGACAAGGAGGAAGCTTGAGCCCACTATTGTTTATAACATTTATGGACGAAATTATAAAAAAATGCACTAGACAAAGTAAGAAATTCAATGTAGGTTACCACAACCTACAAAGAGTAGAAATATCGGAGGGAGCTTTCGCAGATGATATTGTGATTGTTGCCGAAAGCGAGAGGGATTTACAACGTAATGTTAGCATATGGCATAAAGAGCTAGAAGAACACGGTATGAAAATAAACAAAAACAAAACAAAAGTTATGGTAACAGGAAAGGAGCACACCGAAATAAAAATAGATATAGAAGGAGTAAACATAGAGCAGGTGAAAACATTTCAGTACCTAGGAGTATTACTAGATGAGGAAGGTACTCAAGAAGCTGAAATAAGTAAAAGAGTTGAAAAAACGATGAAACTTTATTATGCAATGAGTAACAAATTCATTAACAAAAATGAAATAACGCGGAAAACAAAACTGAAAGTGTTTAAATCGGTATACAGGCCTGTGTTGACATTCGCATGTGAGTCATGGATTTTGAACGATAGACAAAAAAATAAGATACAGGCTGTTGAGATGAAGTATTTGAGAAGAGTACGAGGCGTGACCAAAAGAGAAAAAATGAGAAATAAGGACATAAGGAAAGATCTAGGAATTCAATCGGTTCTTGAATTTATTGAACAAAAACAATTGGAATGGTGGGGGCATCTCATGAGGATGGAAGAATCGAAACCAGTAAGAAGGATATGGGAAGCAAGAATACAACGAAGTAGACAACGGGGAAGACCAAGACAAACGTGGGACAATGCAGTGGCAAGAATATTACAAGGAAAGAACAAGGGATGGGTAGAGGCGAAACAACTAACACAAAACAGAAAGGAATGGAAGAAGTTTGTTCGCAGTTGAAGCATAAGGGAAACTTTCCTACACCATATTATGGTAGAAGGAATTACTGATTATATATATATATATATATATATATATATATATATATATTCTGTGACACACTGTATAACAGATCGTTGCTTAGTACGCACCTCAGATATCGACGTCATGATAAATGACACTGTTCCTCAACGACGGTACACAGAAAAATGGAACTTAACATTCCAAAACAAGATATTCGAAATTATCTTTTGTCGGTTAGGACTTGTTTCTATCCCCACTATTCACTAAATGGCGTTTGTTGAAGACCTTAGATGTCAATTCACTCTCATAAATATTTTCATTTTTTGTAATTTCCATTGAATATTTCAACTAGATGCATCTAGGAAAGGTGTAATATGTGATCCAATAGGATCTACCAACTAAAAAATAATACGAGGACGATTCGTAAAGTAAGTTCCGTTTGCTTATTAAAAGAAACAATACATGAAGGGATTTTTATTGGTATATACAACTTAAAGCTATTACTTCTAGCTATTTTTCTACATAGTTGCCGTTAAAATTGAGACGTTTGTCACAACGATGAACCACCTTTTTAAGCCATGCTGTAACACTGTATATTGTGGTCCCTTGTTCCATAAAGTCTACAAGAAGGACAAGCTTCTTGTCCCAAAAGACAGCGATCATGACTTTTGAAAAGATTTGACGGCACTTAAAGGTTTGCTGGTAGGCGAGTTGAAGTGACCCCACTGCATTGACTGTCTTTTCGTATCAACGTTGACATAGGCGGCCCAAATCTCATTACCTACGATATGCCTGAGTAAATCTTCACCTGTAACATTGTAATGTGTCAGAAAAGTTAATGCCGGTCCCATTCTCTTTGTTTTACGGTCTTCGGTAGAAACTTTAGGCACTGGTCGAGAAACAAAATTTGTGGTAACCTAAATGTTCAATAACAACCTCGTACAAAACTGTACGTGAAATTTGAGAGGAAAAAGTCATTCAGCTCTGTGAATATGAATCGTCGATTTTCACGAGTTTTTCTTCGACATTACCCACGAGTTCGTTCGTAACAACAATTGGTCTTTCACTCCGTTCTTCATTATGGACATTAGTTCGTTCTTCTCGAAAGATACGGCACCATCTTCTAACCATACTGTGACTCATGACATTTTCACCATAAACAGAACAAAATTCACGATGAAACTCAGCAGCCTTCATGTTCTTTGCACCTAGAAATCGGATAACAGCACGGAATTCACAGTCGGCGGGATTTTAAATTGCAGCAGCCATTTTAGAGTACCAAAATAACACGAGAAAATGTCCGAACGACTAGGACTTCCAGACTCACACTGAACCAGAGTACACCGCAACGCTGCGATCGCGGTGATATCCCCGCTCCTCTGCTCACTAGGCGAAAATGGAACATACTTTACGAATCGCCCTCATAGTATTAATGTTATTAATACTCAGTTAATTTTCTTTATCGGTACTGCTGGGTAAATTAATATTACCATGGACAGAAAAGCTAAAATGAAGCAGCTTAATTAATTAGTAAGTGATGCTCGTTTTGGCCGCATTTTTATTATCATTATTATTCTAAGACTGTGGCTCATTCTATAAAAGAAAAATATCCCTTACCACCATGTAGCTTTAATAGTATTCAAGCATTCATAAATCGGTGATATTACTTGTATAAAATATGTTCAAGTTATTACGTTTTAAAATGTCATTCCGTAGATTATATAGAGGTTCGCTTTAAATTTCATCCTGTAAATCTAAATAGTTGCTATGTTTTGAATTTCATCATCTTTATATTTATCGTTTTATCGCCTGGTATACTCGTTTACATCACAAGTTGCTTCAATTTTTATTTTCACGAGTACGTTGTCACCATCTGTGTGGAGGTTTCTCACGGTATTGCCCCATCCCCGCTACCGCCTTGATTATCGTCTCGATATAAGACATTCGTTGACGTGCCGTGCGTAAGACCTGTTGGATTTACTCTGTACCTGTACTCTGTGCCTTTTTTTCACTCTTGCGGGAATTGAGTTCTGCGTAATTCTGCGTTTTTTTGGTAAAGTCGCATATTGTGGATAAGAGCGTGGAGCGTATATTAATTGGAAATTTGCCGATACCGTCCCGATTGAGAATAAGAAACGAATTAGGGAGAAAAAAAAAACTTTTTTGTCTGAATTTTCGAACGACGATGCCTGGACGTTGTTACGGAACATCTGATTGCCCTCTGGAAGTCGTAATCAAAGCCCCGACACCTTTATTTCAATCATGGAATCCCGGACGACAAATCATTCACCGACGAATTAATTACCGACATCAATTAGCATCTCCGTATTCGAGATGAAGACATATGTGAACTCGTATGATTTGTATGTTTTTTATACATTTCTATAAATCATAAATTTCTCTAGGTTTTGATTTTACTTAAATACTCTGTTCAAATTTAAAATTTTAGTAGGGCTTCGTAAATTAGTATTAAATTTGGATATATATTAAATATTTGCAGTTATTCGTATTCTATTTTCATATATATTATTATACAGTCTGATTCATTTTCGGCCCTCACCATGGGGATCTCGCTTATTATTGGAGATAGAGAATAGGTTTAAATTTGGCAAAGTTGTTAAATTTTGTGTTTGTTATAAATCCGTAAAGAAAATAGACCTGTGACAAATGACCTTCGTTATTAAAAAAAAACGCGAAAACCCCATTTTCTTCTTTTACCTGTAGCACCGACATTTGGCCTTGTGGAGAAAAAATAAAAACACATCCTTGTGGCCATTTGTAAACCTCTATCCAGTGGTGTACTCTAAATTTTTATACGACGTTCCGTTTCTTTCTGGCCATCATCAACTATCTAATTTCTTATAGGCGCCATATTGGATTTAGACATCTTCAGAAAGAGTTTTTTTTTCTGATTTCAACCATGTACCACAGGCTGACTATAGTTTTTGAAATTAGGTTTTATTTGAAAGAATAAATTATAAGATTAAATAAGGTAGCCTTTGGAATTTCAATCTGTCAAACATTTCATTTATTGTTCATTAATAATACAAAAATGTCATACACTAACGAAGAGAAACGAGATATGATAAGTATTTTTTATTCTTCGAAACGAAATTCAACAGTAGCGAGTACAAGATAACAAAAACATTAATAAAAATACATAGAAAAGTAAACAATAAACATTTACAGTAAATGTTCAATTATCTGGCCATCTTCGGTAATGCACAATTGGGCACGCCTTCTGGCATTTTGTACTGCCCTTTGTATAGTTCTTCTAGGAACTGCATCGAAGGCATTCTGAAGTCTGTCTCGTAATTCTTCAATGTTTTGTGGCGCATCTACTTTATAAATATTATTTTTAACATATCCCCATTAAAAAAAAATTTGGCGGACTTAAATCAGGTGATCTCGCAAGCCATTCAACAACTCCCCTATTTCCAATCCAACGGTTTGCAAACTCTTGATTTAAGAAATTTCTAACAACAGCTGCATTGTGTGCTGGTGCGCCATTTTGTTGCCACCATAAATATTGTAAATGATTTAATGGGATATTGTCGTCAAGATAGTCAGATATGTATGTACGTAAAATGGTCGTAACTGGTCGTAAGAGACGATTTGTCAAAATACCCATCCACACGTTTATTCCAAAACGATGTTGTGGTCTTCTAGCCCTGTTTTGTCGGGGATTTTGTACTGCCCAATAGTGCTCCGTATTTCTGTTGAACATTCCAGAACTTGTAAATTTTGTTTCATCTGACCAGATGATTTTGCTTTAAAAATTTTCGTCATTTTCTATCCTTCCCATTAACCAATTACAATATTCTAGGCTTCTCAAATTATCTCGAGGCAGTAAAGAGTGACTAACATGGATCCTGTATGGTTTAAACCTACTTTTATGTAAAGTTCTCCAAACTCTGGACTGGCACAAATTTAATTCTGACGCTACTTCGCGTGTAGAAATTGATGGATTATTATTTATCTATAAAAATACAAGATTAACATAAAATTTGAAAACACGCTTTTAATTTACCATTTGTAAAATATCTTGTCGATTTTCATTTAAATTCCTGTTGTCTTGACCATTACGCGGCTTAGTAAACGATCCATTCTCGACCAAATTTCTGTCGAGATCTAGAAAAATGCTACTATGAACAGTTGTCGTTCTGGATATAATTGTAGATATCTTGTACTCGCTACTGTTGAATTTCGGTTCGAAGAATAAAAAATACTTATCATATCTCGTTTCTCTTCGTTAGTGTATGACATTTTTGTATTATTAATGAACAATAAATGAAATGTTTGACAGATTGAAATTCCATGGCTACCTTATTTAATCTTATAATTTATTCTTTCAAATAAAACCTAATGTCAAAAACTTTAGTCAGCATGAGGTACATGGATGAAATCAGAAAAAAAGTCTTTCTGAAGATGTCTAAATCCAATATGGCGCCTATAAGAAATTAGATAGTTGATGATGGCCAGAAAGAAACGAAACGTCGTATAAAAACTTAGAGTACACCGCTGGATAGAGGTTTAGAAATAGCCACAAGGATGTTTTTATTTTTTCTCTACAAGGCCAAATGTCGGTGCTACAGGTAAAAGAAGAAAATGGGGTTTTCGCGTTTTTTTTTAAAAAAACGAAGGTCATTTGTCACAGGTCTATTTTCTTTACGGATTTATAACAAACACAAAATTTAACAACTTTGCCAAATTTTAACCTATACTCTATCTCCAATAATAAGCGAGATCCCCATGGTGAGGGCCGAAAATGAATCAGCCTGTATAATATTCATTTTTAACGTAACATTTCCTTTTCATTTACCACCTTTTAATTTTATTCTCTTAAGTATATTATAAATTTATTTTTGTCGTGAGAAGTTCTTCCGTAACTGTGAATAGCGGCAAAAAGAAATTGTATCCAAGTCGTGCATGTGCACGTATTACAATATAAAATTATTTTACTTAAAAATTTATTTGAGGTATACGTAATACCATTCTGTTTTATTACTTAATTAAATTATATTCTGTAAAGTTTTCGTTTGATACCTTAGGGAAGACTGACTTATTTCATTTATAACTGTAATCTAGACTAATGATATCTTTTAGATTTATTCATTATTAGCGTAAAGTTCAGATTAATTTTGAAATTTATCTAAATATTTTGTCCTTATCCTCATAATAATATTGCAGCTTAGTTTCTGTTCAGTTAATTTTTTTAATCACCCTTTTATGTTTTTATATTCAACATTTCAGAACTTCATGTTATCATATATGAGTGTGATCATTATACACGGTGTATGTTCTATTTGTTCAATTTTGAACAGGATTATCTTTCTTTCTTTTTTTTTTTGTTATGAACAAGGAGTAAATCGTTAATATACGAGTTAACTGTTTTCGGGACTTTTTCTTTACCTTCGTTTATTTTGTTTTATTCTCTCTTTAGCAGGTTGCAGAATCCTGTGCAGCATTTTGTCGTTTCGTTTTGTATTCAGCGTTTGTATTTTCGTTGTCTGTACGCGTATGCGCTTAAAATCGCGCAATCCCTTTTCTCCGTTTTCAGACTGAGGCGCTACCTATCATCATTTATTTTAGTCACCCATCCGTCTCCACTGACTAAGGGCGTACACGATAAATAGAAGCTCCCAGACTATTTTGCGATACGACTACGGATTTCGTTTTGTTTTTGATAATCTTCAGACGTCATCACTGCACCTACGCGCGCAGTAGGTAGTAAAGTGCTCAGAATGAAATACTTTTTCCTACTGCTGTCAATAACAGCTTAGTTGTCCAGTCGAAATACGCGTCCATATGTATCTTCGATTTAATTAGACCCATAGTACATTTCTTGCAACAGCAATAAAACGGTAATAGTGTGTAACTCTCGATTAAGGGGAAAATTGTTTGGCGTTTCCGGATGATATTTAGATTCACTCAAATAATTTATTGTAACAAAATTTTTGTCACACATTTTAAGATTAAATAGTGCTGATTAATTAGTACATACAGAAATTATTATTTATTTTATTTTCACAGGAAATCGGTGGTGATCCTATATTAATATGGAGGGGTGTAATAGAACCAGATTTTGGTCAAGAGAGGTTCCTCATCGAACATCCAGAAACGTCAATACTTAACGGACGCTTTGCTAAAATTCCAATAATGACTGGTATTACTGAAAATGAATTCGGCTACGTTTCATACCGTTAGTATTCACATAAGTTTTTGTAGCGTATTAATATAAGAAATATTACTAATACGGAAGGTGCCTTAAAAATGAAACTAGTTTTTAGCTAAGGATTAAGTTATTATAAGAATTTATCTTCTCATTTACTGAATTATCACCTACCGCAGTGTGGGGTTGCTGAAAGGGACACGTTTTGGGTATTTATATGATTATTTTCTGTTCAACTAGAAATAAGTAGTTATTATCTTTCATATTTGAGGAAACATATTAGACTTAGGTGTGAATCTAGCATCTATGATGGATGAGGACTTACCTAGAAAAGAGGATAGTAATGTCTCCTATAGACGAAGCCACTATTGGGCCCACAAAAGGTGAGGGTTATGTGCTGTCATTTCTCCTTCTCTTAGTGTAAGATCTCCTTAAGAGACTATCCAACGAAGGCTTTCAATGCCTGGAATGCCTAGAATACGCAGACGGCCTAGCTATTATCGCCTGGAGACGTTTTGCAGGAGTCATTTCAAAACGAGTGAAAACTGCCCTAAATATTGTATACGACTGATGTAAAAAAGAGCGGTTATCTATAAACGCTCAGAAAACACAAATAGTTGCATTCACAAATAAAGAGAGCGCTACAAGGCTTACAACCACTAAAGCTCGGAAATGCAGAAATTCGGTTTGCCAAGAAAGCTAAGTACCTGGGGGTACTATTTGACCAAAGCCTTACGACGAGTTTGCGATGTGAAAACCTACATCGCAAAAACTACCAATAAAGAAATTCTTGCCTTGGGCATGTGCAGACAAATGTGAGGTAAAAACTGATGACTGATGACCCTCAAAATGATTCCCTGCCTATATACCATAATAATTAGACTCATAATAAGCTATGGGGCAGTCGCATGGACTACGCATATTCGCAACCGTCTCCAACATTTTATAATATTATATTAATATGAATAGTACAACTTTTGTATGTGTGTTGAGCAAGTTGTGCAAAACAATTTTCTAATTTGTATAATTTGAGACATGTAAAAAAATTTTTTAACAATATATACAAATTTGATCATCATAGTAAGAAGCAACACAAAAAACCCAAAGAAGTGGCAAAAAAAGTGTTCATTGTGTAATGAACTATGTTCTACTAAAGTGGATATGATTAAGAATTTGAATGGGCTACATAATTTGAACAATGAATTCAAGAATATGGACTCTTCTTCACGCGAAGAATTCCAGGTTATTGTCGTTGGGATGATTTTTTTTTTACATGTCGTCTCAAATTAGAAAATTGTTTTGCACAACTAACGCACATACAAATATTGCTACAAGTCGGAGACGCATGCGAATATGTGCAGGATAATTTGGGAAGACTTGAACCGTAGCTTGTGTCGCGTGGTGCAAAAAGGAGTTAGTAGACGGCTAAGTGGCATATAAAGTCTAGCATGTCTAAGTGTCGCAGGTGTCATGAGAACAATTCTAATGGCTGCGCTTGAAGTGATACTTAATCTACTACCACTTCTATATATTCGTATACACGGAGAAGCAAGGCCAGTAGCCTACAGAGTAATCCTAGGCCAAACACCTAGAAGTCAAGTCCACGTCACTGACCATCATAACTTGATAGAGGAACTCCGAGCAGAGCCCATTACAGACAAACCGAATGATGCATAATTCAAAATTTCAATTTTGATAAAAAAATATAAAATAGTCATTCCAGATAGAGAGGAGTTGAAAAAAGGCCCGTCCGTCCAGACAGAATCTATCATGTGCACTGACGACTCTAAAACAGAAATGGGTGATCGAACCGTAATACATGGTCTCAAAGAAAGGAGAATGATCCAAATGAGCCTAAGTAGAGATACTTCAGCATTTGAAACGGAAGCGACCGCTTGAAATATTCCCATTGCATCATGGCATTGAGAAAATTAACAGACAGGGTGGAACAAATCACAGCGTGGACATCTTCTCCGACAGCGAAGCAATGATAAAGGCACAGGATTCAGTACAAGTTAAATCCAAACTTGTATGGGATTGTGTGTATTCCCTAAACGACCTCAGTGATCACAATAAAGAGCCCCCTTTTGCGCCCCGAGACACAAAAGCTACAGATGTAATGAGAAAGCGGCGAATTTGCTCGACAAACCTCGTCAACAGCCTTAATAGAACCAAAGTTTTCTTTTGGATTACAAAAACAATTATTAAAATAGACATGAAAAAGTGGGCCGAAAGTAGATCTAGGAAAGGGTGGAAGAACTTCCCAAGCCAAATACAGGCAAGAAAACAATTCTTGAAAGAATATTTGCCTAAGTTTTCAAAGGACCTACTGAATAGAATCATAAAATTGGTTAATATGATAGTAGATCTATTAACGTGGCACTGTAAGCTCAACAAACATATTAATAATATGGGTGGTACAGAAGAAACGATATGTAGATTCTACCAAGAGGTAGAGGAAATCGCGATTCATTTACTATGCCAATGCGAAGCTTTAACAAGAACGCGGTTTCTACAAATGTGAGATCAATTATCCTAAATCGAAACTACATTTAAAAGAACTGCTCTCAAAATTGCTAATCTTAATTAAAATAGCAGGGCTAGAGGAAGTGCTCCAACGAGACATGAAGACTACAAGAGATCTAGAGAGTCCGCAGTAGAAGCTCAAGTAAGCTAATGTAATCTAATCTAATCTAGGGTGTGAATCTTGTACCTTTCGTATCATAAATGCCCCCAGATATATGTGTTTATATAGTTATTTTGGTTTGCAATGTCATAAACTAAGAGGTTTTTAATTAAAGCTTAATTTATTCTTGAATTTTTTTGTGTATGCGAATTTGAATGAAATAAAAGCTGACTTTCATTCTTTTACATTTATTGTTGCATTTCCTGTTCGGAATCAAGCGTACCTAGATTTGAAGATTTGAAGAATAACTACAAAACAGTTTTGCCTAATAGCTCTTTGCATGCAAGATGTTTAAAAAAGCAAGGTTTCTATTTGTTTGTATTTATTGTTACAGTTGCTATTCCATTACAATGGTATCTAGATTTGTTAACGAACGATTACAAGAGAGCTTTGCCCATCATATTCAGTTATGAAAGAAATACAGAAAGATCAAGCAAAATAAGTACTAGTTTAAAACAGTTTTATTTAGGAAATGGCAAAGTTGACAACACTTCCAGGGAAGGTATAGATCATTTATATGCTGATGGAGTTACTGGATTTGCTGTAAACAGAGCCGCTAAATTAATATCGGCTAAAAATTCAGAAAATACGTATTATTATTGTTTCACCTATACTGGAAGATATAGCTTCTTTTATATTCCGGGTACCAACGATTCACAAACGGCTGGTAAGGCGATTAAGTTTAAAAAGAGAATTATAAGGATTTTATCAAGGAGAAATGTTTTTAGGTGCTTCACATCACGATGATTTAATGTATCTATTTTATATGGCTAGTAAGTTCCCATATACCAATAAAGACGATCCAGAATGGAATACTGTTAGTAAAATGGTTAAGATGTGGACCAACTTTGTAAAAACTGGGTAAGTTCTCTAACATACATATTGATTGGGCTTTTTTGGTCATATACCTGGTGTCCTTGAAATATAAAGACAACGTATGAAAAATGTAAAAAAGTAATTATATGGAATATGAATCCCAAATATTTTCCTCAAATTCCTACCCAAACGCGAGAAAAGAAATGACAAAGATATTTATAAAAAATTTGTCCCGCCACTGCATTTTGTGCCGACTATAATTAGTGAAACAATTCAACCTGTGACAATTTCGATCGTTGCATATGTACATTTCGATTATGCCTTACATAACGCATGAACTGTTGGATATGATTTACAATTTTTACTTGTAAACATAAAAAAAAAATTGTAAATGATTCACAACTGATTTATTCCTACGTAGTTCTATTGAGGTTATTGAACCATAAGCATACAAAGCTGCTATATTCTAGCGATTTTATAACATCGACGGCTGTCTAAACGATGTCATCTTCTAAAGTTTTTATAAACATAAACATTTCAAGTATTTTTATACACGTTTTGAATCCATAGGTGGCATATAAAACAATTTTCAGGGGATTTTTAATTTTGGGGTTCGCGTCCTAATTAACAGTTTCTCTTTATTCAATATTCTATATAATTGCATCTTTCCATTTTTCATTCGTTTTAACTTTATTTCAAGGATACCTGTACATTATATGATTCCTTTTTTTGCAGAAATCCAACTCCAAAAAGTTCCAAACTTTTAAATAACGTCAAATGGACTCCGTATTCTAAAAATTCGGCGAAATATCTTGATATTGGAGACAAACTGGTTATGAAAGAAAGTCTTAATAAAGATAGATATAAGAAATGGGAAGAGTTATTTCCCCTAAGTGATTTTGCTTAATATTACGTAGATATATTCGTGTAAAAAACGGTGTTTTAACAATACAAATATATGTGTCTCATTGAATGAATTTTATTTATTTTTCTCCATTTAACAAACAACTTTGTGTATGACGCGTAGAGCAATGAAAATAATTATAATTCATTGGATTGATTCGGCTTTTACTTGAATGAAAATTCATAAATTAAAATAAAAATGTAACTAATGGGTAAAATCTAAAAAGGTGCTACATAGAAATTCCCGGAATTTGAATGTGGCGCGCGAAATGATGGTAGTACAGCTCTATAGCGCTAGATGGTGTAAGCTACGTCTATACTAAATCAGTTTGCTAAACGATACTTTACTGGATGGTGACAAACACTTTTTGTGTTCATATTTGTTGAGTTGTGTCTGAGTTATTCTGCGACACTACAATGTCTCATGTGAAAAAGCAAAGAACGAGCGTCAAATTCTGCTTCAAACTTGGTAAAACGCCAGCGGAAACTCTGAAAATGCTTAAGCAAGCGTTTAGTGAGAATGCTTCAGGCTAGACGCAAACTTACAAGTGGTACAACCTCTTTAAAAATGGACCTGTGTCGATTGATCATGATGAGCGTTTCGGTCGTCCATCGACGGAAAACATGCAACAAAGTATGGCAAAACTACATGGTCCTATCCTGCAAAAAGAACAATCCGTGACATTTGTAATATTGTCGGCTTGTCGTACGACGTTTATCAGCGTATTCTGTACGGCGAATTCCGCATGCGGCGTATTGCTGCGATGTTTGAGTCAAGGCTATTCAGATTGAACGAAAACGGCACCGTAATACATAGGAATATAAATAAAACTACGGTTTTAATCTTCACTTTTAATCATTACTCGTAAAACGACAATTGTTTCGCCAACACAGTGGCTTCCTCAGGTGTTTATATCTAAACAGTACGTTACAAACTAAATAAAAATAAATAATATATCTATAAAATCAAGAAGGATTGTATTTAAAATATTTTTAAAGAAATCTATGAATTACAAGTATTGTCGGTAGTGAAAGAATGTGACGCATCTGGTCGGCCCTAACTGTATATTATAGGGTACTAAACGTGTTTACGCATAAATTTGTTTAATAAACTACATATACATTTGTATTATCGTCTAAACAGATTTTAAGTAAATAAATTTAATAAAGGCGAGTTATTTAAATCTAATTTGTCATTTAATAAAATTTGTGACTGTTTTAATTTATTGATTTCTAAACTTTCCAGTAAATTTAATTTCTTGCCTTTATTTTCTAAATGCAGAATTTGAAAATCTTTATCGAAAGTGTGGTTTTCTTCTAATAGATGATTCGCAAAAGTAGAATCTTGTTTTTTATTTTTAAACAAAGAACAATGCTCGGCAATGCGTTTTTCAAACGATCTTCCTGTTTGACCGACATATATCTTACCGCATCCACACATTAACTTATAGATTCCGGATTTCTTATTTTTGTCTGTTTTATCTTTATTGTTTTTGTAATACATAGGGCTGAAAGAAACTGCCTAAAGAGATGCGAACTTCAGTATGAGAATCATTACTGACGACGAATCATGGGTGTACTCTGATAAACTTGTCTTTCGGATTCCTTTTAAATAAAACTAACTAATTAGAAAAACTATATTTATAATAAAAGTACCCTAAAAACACTCAATAACTAATAACAACAATAACAGCATTTATATTCAAAATATTTATTTCACATTTATGTATATTCTAATAAGACGGTTACTGGTTGAATGAATTCAATCCCTCTTGAGTGCTATTTACATTCAAGGGAAAACTCTCGCATGCTTCTCAATCCTTCGTATTGGCGTTTTCTAGACGGTTTGTAATATCAGAAGTCGTAGGCAGGATGGCCATGTGATGTGGTCCTAGTCATAGTTCCGAGGCGGTTCATTAGAAACCGGGTTATCGGTAGGATAAGTGATACATTCGAGAACGCAGTGGCGGCTCTTGATGAAGTACGATGTGCGCTGCTGCACGGATGAGACTACTTCGAACTATTTCGGAAGATTTCGGTACGGTTACTTGCTTCTCTGTATATATGAAAGCTTAATCGAAGCAGTCTCATCTGTGCAGCAGCGCACATCGTACGTCATCAAGAGCCGCCACTGCGAGAACGATTAAATAATAACATTTAATTAATAACGACAACAACAACTACATTACAATATGATACGCCAGACTGACTGGCTGATTCTCACTGTTGAGACTTCTCAGTCTCTAGTTTATATATTATCTGTTACTATTCCTAACCTAGAGACCTGGTTACAAAACCTAAACTAATATGGTGAAAGATGCGCTAATTAGGAAGGTCGTGTTGAATAAGTAGCACATTGAATGTTTGTAAATAGATGACCTGCTTTAGTTATCACAAGTTCTAGGCTGTATTAACTTCGCTCGGCGGGTGACGTCAGTGTATGACTCACATCACATTTCCCCCCTTCTTGAAGAAAAAAATTCGTCCCGAAACACGCCACCCCTTGCTTCCGTCAAGCGATGACGGAATCTGCAGGTAGGGCCTTTGTTACATTGCGACGTCATATGGAAGTAGCAGTCCACGGTCTTATTTTGTCTGGGCGATAGGGAATATTCAGGCCGATATTTGCGGACATTTGAATACGCTGACTTAGAAAATCACAGGCCATCTTGATAATCACTGGATGTTAACAAACCGGTTGTACATGTAAATCTGCATATATCCAACATGTTATCATTTTCTTTTTGCTATCTGGCGTATTTGACGTATAGAATAGTATATTGAAACAGTGAAAAAGTTTCATAAGGCACCATTTTGTCGCATGAGTTTTTTAAAGAACGAGTGCGACAAAAGGTCGTAGAAGACGAGTTTTTTACGCTATTTTGCAGTTTTTTCATTAATAAATTGAAATTATTTAATTTGAAAGCTCAGAGTTTTATTTTTATATAAAGTATTCAGTATTGATACTTAACATATTCAAATTTAAATATTGCTATCCGCGAAATATTATTTCTCCATTTTCGTGAGCATTACTTGATAATTTACTTAAAAATATGAACATGAGTGACATAGAAACTAATACATCTTGTCCTCCATCCCAATATATGTTATTTGTGTAACATTTTTCTTTTCTATGAATATAATTTCTGTCAAATTACTTAAATTCTTAAAATCAAATGACAGCAGTAAGATGTTTATTTCTGTGTTCGAACAATGCCAACATTTAAAAATTTAAAAAAGCATATCAAAAAGAAGCTTATTTCGATAGGTACTATTTTGGTTTTCATAATGAGTTCATTACGAACGCAAAATAGTCTCAATACTCAGTTATCGATGTAATTTCATTAAATTTGCCAAAATTACTAAACTATATAGAAAATGGCTAACTTTGTTAATAATAATAGTCTTTATTATCAAACAGATACATAAATCCACTTAAAGGATAATATAAACAATATAACAAAAACTGAAACATTGTGCTATGGATTTTTCCCAAAATAATATAAAAAATTAATTAAAAATGAATGTACAATTTTTGTGGGATAAACTGTATGTATTTTGAAAATGTTATTTCATGTGTAGGATAAAAACTTGATTTTTGGAGGTCGACTTGATGTGAAAGCGATAGAGAGATATATTGAGATATATACAGAGACCAACATCTGCACACGAGAACGTTGTTTGATTGAAAAATATAAATTTAAATTAGTTCGGGTTGTTTTTGAGTGTGACCATAGTTGATGGTATTTCATATTTAATTCCCGATAAATTAACTCCTATATAAAAATGTCTATTTGATGGTGACATTTTTGTCACTTTGACAGCGATGAAAAGCTACATAGCTTTTTATCACCGATAAAAATGCTTCTTCCTCAAAATTGGATTACATATCTAGCAGCCCTGCATCACTTAATTTATTTTGGCAGCTGTCAGCTATAATTATTAAGTATTGTTGAACGTTATATGTATGAGTCGGTTTAGGGAAATTTCAACAAATATCAAAAGATCAATACCGCAATCCACAAGAAATACAAGGTCGTCAATATGGAGACAATCTAAAGAGTTTTATTCATGTCGTTAATTTATCTTGCGAAAAAGCACTCGTAGAATTATCATAAGTAAAAACACAAGAGCTTTTTTTATCGGATAAATTTCTTTTTAACTCAAAATTTTTCCAATCAGTAATTTTGCTCGAAAAACTTACATTAGAAAAAATCGCTCGACCTTTCGGTCTCGCGATTTTTTCATGTAAGTTTTTCTCGTCAAATTACTGATTGGCAAAATAATTTCGTCACAAAGAGAAATTTATCCGATAAAAAAAAAGCTCTTGTGTTTTTACTTATGATAATTCTACGAGATTGTTATTCTCGTAAATTTGATGATGTTTAAAGATTAAACAACTGTTCTCGTTTGTCTCCAGAAAATTTTGTAAGATTTTATGAATTCATAAAACGTAAGTTAAAATTATAAGAATATTTCTATTGTATTCAAGATTGTTATTAAAGAGTTTTATTATTAGTAAGAATAAATAATAAAGATTATTATTAGATTTCTATGTTATAAAAAAATATTATAATTGTAAAATTTTGCACGACGGGATTCAAGGTTATAGCTTTTACATGTTATCTTGCGCATGTGTAATAATTTTGATCGTGTATCATTATATTTGATTATACAGTGTGGTTCTCTGGGGAGGAATTAAAAATAAACTTTATTATTTTAGATAAGTTTGTTCGGAATTAAGAGGAAGTTTTTTAATCCATTTAGCGGTCAAATATACAGTGGATATTTTTACCTCGTTGTATTATTGTAAAATACACAATCTTTATACTTTATAAAGATAGATTTTTTTTTCTTTTTTAATTTTTTTTGTATTAAATATTCATTTAAATTTTATCTTGTGCTTGTTTCATTTCATATACCATTACTACTAAATCATTTATTAAATATAAGTAACTTATATAATATAAAAACTTGTGTGAATATTTCACTGGCGTCCAAATAACATTGCAGTTCCACGTTTTTCCGATTGGAACCCGAGAAGTAAGAAGTCTCATTTTTTGGAAATCAACCGGCTGAGTAACCTAGTTGGGTAAACTAGTTGTAGATGGTGGCACTATAATTCAACAAACCACTATTCATAGCAATATGTTGCAGTGCTAATTCTATTTGCACATATAAATTAATTAGAGGTGTTAAAGTAACGAAAAAAAGCGTACCCGTATGTATTCGTTACTATAACAATTAGTACTCGTTACTATCGTATCGTTATGTTACTCGTTACTTCTGATACCTCATAACATGCTATATTACATATGTTAGAGCAACGAATCAAGTCGTATTGCGTACGCGTACAGTATGAGGTGGCGGCGTCGCAACATTCGTAATTTGTAGAAAACATACTTATTCATTACATACCAAGATGCGTAAGGCGCATTTTGAACCAGACTTGTGTTTAAGTTATTCTAAATTTAGTTTGATTTAATAGGTAAAGTGTAGAACTACAAGTGAACTGTTGACGGAATCTACTAAATTTGCAATGGATATACTATTTTGAAAATTTTAACCGTGAGCTTATGTTATATCACAATAACATCGCAATCCATTATGCATCGATTATAATGAAAAGCAACAAATAGGTATCGAAAATTATTTATTGACAATAAAATTTAAATAACATAAAAATAGTTTTGCCTAGAATGCAATTAAACATAAAAAATGAAATAAAACATGTTTTAAACAAAATTAAAACAACAACAAAAATATTTTGTTCTTAGAATGAATGAAACATAATAATAAAATAAAAACATATTTTAAACAAAACTAAAACAACAAAGAAAATATTTCTTCTTAGCATGAAATTGAACCTGGAGTACCGCAATTGTTATGGGCAAGCGTTAACATTTAACATCTGCGACTTGCTCGTCGCGCCATTTCGGTAAAAAAAAAACATATTAAATAAATACATTTTATGGCGGGAATCACCCGTTCATATTTAAAAATAAAATCTTTTCCATTCGCTTTGGTTGAATAGAGCTGCGCCTCTCACTTAATATTTAGCCCGATTTGGAAAAAGCCCTTTCAGATGGTACCGAGGTAGCCATCACTGATAAATATTTTTCAGCCAAGCTTGAGAGTTCGGGGTATAGAATTGCCCGCACCTGCCACCATTTCAAAGGACACTCATTTCGAGGAATAATGCGTTCTTCTAGATATTGCCTCATGGTAATTATGCTGCTGTTAACTATAGAGTTCGAAGCAGACGCTGACATTGCGAAAGCGTCAAAATCTTTCCATATCGAGTCGTTATCAGCGCCGGTGTCGCCAGTAGATATATCTAACGTCGATTCGTTCTCATTAGGTTCTATTGACTGCTTATGAAAGTTAAACTCATTTTGCGGCTCGTTTTCAATACATCTTTGGCAGACTCAGAACTTGATGCATCAAACCTAAATGCCAGCTTCTTAAAACGCGGGTCTAACAGTGCTGCTTTAGATAACACTGGGTGCCTGTAACAATTCTTGAATCTACTTTTAAATTCCGTTATTATTTTATTTGCCAGTTTCTTTCCTGTATCTGTAATAATATTTGTATCTAAATTGTGAAAAATTCTAATCATACTTTCTGTCGAAGCCAGGACCATTGAAACAGTCACTTTTTTTCCTGAAGATAATTCTTCAGTGAGTTGCTTGAATGGCTTCAGAATTTTTATTATTTCTGGCAGTGTCTGCCAATCGCCTTCCGAAAGATTTTCTACCGGATTGTGTAGGATTCCAAGAGACGCTTCTAAAGGTTCTTGAAGTGAACAAATCCTCTCAATCATGTCCAGGGTACTGTTCCATCTGGTCACTACGTCCATTTTTAGCTTCAATGATTTTTGATCAGGCCTCAGCTGCTTCTGCATTGCAATTAGTTTTTTGGTAGCTATTGGACTTTTGTGGAGATGTTCCACAATGGCTTTTATTTTTTTCATCAGGTCCCCGAGTCCACAGTCCTGGAGTGCTGCACGCACGACTAAATTAAGAGTGCGAGCGATACACGGCAAATGTTCATAATTTGTTAATCGTATAGCCGCCTTCATGTTCGCTGCGTTATCTGTAACGCAGACAAATATTTTATTTTGTATGCTCCAATGCAAGGGCAACCTATACAGCTCCTTTTTAATATATTCGGCCGTGTGTCGCTCATGACATTCAAAACATCCTAATAAAGCAGACTTCAACTCCCAATTTATTAAATAATGGACTGTTACAGCTTGGTAAGAAGTTGTTGTCCTGGAAGTTCAGCCATCGGTGGTGATCGATACATATTTTGCACTCTCCAATTCTTCTTTTATTTTTTTTTGGACTTCTGAGTATTGAGCATCCAATAAAGTATTGCTTAATATGTACCTTGAAGGCATTTTGTAACCTGGTTCTAAGTAATTAATAAGATCTTTAAAACCCGCGTCTTTAACTACAGAAAAAGGCTGAAGGTCTTTAGCTATCATTTTAAAAATTAAATCATTAATTTTTTTTTGTTTTACTACACCTACTGGACGTTTAATAAAGGCACTTAACTTAGTCTGCTGCGAATTGGTTTCATTTGTTTTAATTACAGTATTAGTAGATTCCGTACTTGCTGAAGTTGATGGTATAGGAGCTTCCAGAACTGCAGCATCTGACACGGAGCATGGAATGATGTTTTCATAGGTTGATCTGTGTTTTTTCATGAGATGGTTTTTCAAATTTGTAGTAGAGCCGCCTTTCACTGAATACAACGAATTACAAAGATCACATTTTGCCTTATCATCTTTAGTCTGCGTAAAAAAAAACCATAGTTTACTTCTTTTCTTATCCATTGTAGCAGGTAAATTGAACTGTAAAAATAAAAAAATTCGTAAGTGTAAATAATAATAAATCGAATATAAACAATTAACAATATTTGATAATTAACAGCTTTTGTTATCCAAGAAACAATTAAATCTCATTAGAGCGGCTTTATTATATTATATATTATTATATATCTCTTTTAAGATAAGAACAAAAAAAAGTGAAAATACGCGATAATAAAAAACAAAAACATAAGTTAAATTTCGAGAGCGTTGAAATTTAACAAAAAAAATTTATTTGTTTTACGGATTTGACAATACGTTACAATATAGACTTAGACTAGATTACACTGAGGTTACTAGCGATCTGTGTCGCGTACAGTTACACTAATAACTCTATCAACTAATGCTTTGCCCATCTTTATATATTAAATATTATCTTATCTTACTCCACGTGTATCCGGCTGAATGAATGAAATTGCTGAGTGTACGTCTGGTAGTTTTGAATAGGTTGTATTATATGCGGACTCGTAACTCCTTCCGCCTTAGATGCGAGATTATCCTTAAAAAGGCAAATCTTGCATTCTTTTCTTATCGGCATCTGTTTGTTTTTTAACCTTTTGTTTAGTCCTTATCTTTTTATATAATTTAAACAAAAGAATTGCAAGTATTAATAGTATTAATATGAATGTAATTATATAAACTAAAGAACTACTTGCTTTATGTGATATAGTAATTTTGCTTAACATTTCCTTTTGATTATTAATTCTATCTGAAAGATTTAAAATACTTACTTCAGTTAAATTTATTGTTTTAATTTGATTATGATTTTCACTGTATTCCATTAAATTTAGTTTCATATTAATTGTTGATTTATAATTTTTTATAATTTGGTTTTTAATATGAAATTCACAATTATTAAAGTTATTAATCAAATAAATTCCTTTTATTAATTTAATATCAATTTGTTCATTGCATTTTTGAATTAATTTATTTTCTGTAGGACTAAGAATTAATTTCATATTATTTTCAATATCTCTTACTTCAAAATCTTGAATAGTGAAAGATTGATAAATACAATTTTTATAATTATTATCCATTTGTAAAATATGGACTTCACATAATGAATTATTTGAAATATAAAATTCTGAATCATGATTACATAAGAATGTTTGTTTTGATATTTGAGGACAAATTTGATTTGACATAATATACTTATTGTCTTTTGTGCCAACGTATTTAATTTTAGGAGTAATTTGTTTAAAAGTATTATTTCCTTCGTAAATGGGCAGAGCATTTAACATGAAATATTGAAATGCTTCATTACTTACAATTGGTATTAACAATATAAATGTAAAATAAGTGTTAGTTTGATATACTCTAATTTCAATTAAACTTTCTATTTGGTACAGGTTATTTATGAGTAGCTCAAACGGAAATTCGTTATTTACATTTAAATGAATATTCTTAATACTACTGAGTAATAATTTGGGAGATATTACCATTGGATGTAATACTCCAGTTTTAGCAAAGGTTATTGTTTCAATTAACTCTTTGATCGTATTTTCCATTATTTCAAGTTGTTGGACTTGGTAATATATTAATTGCAGAGTGTTAATGTTATCTTCATTTTGTTTAATTCGTCTCCGCATTTTATCTTGATTGGTTTGCATTGTTTTAATATTATTTTCGTAATGTGTTGTGGCATCTTCCAGTATTTTTAATTGGTTTTCCATTACTGTTTTTATTTTTCCTTGGTTTTGTTGTAATTCCGTTATTTGTTCTTCATATCTTCTGCCATCTTCTTCATCTAGATTACCTGTAATTGCTTTTACTATATTTCCTAAAAAGTTAAAGGCTCCTCTTTTGCTTCTAGTTTTCAGCTGTACTGCTTCTATTAGTTCTTGAATTTTCTTTTCTTTTTCTAATCGCAGACCTTTTAATTTCCTTATTTCCCGTGTAGAGTGTTTCTCTATCCCTAGTGTTGAATTTTCTTTATCTCTAATCTTTAAATAATTTTCCCATACATCAATTAATTGGGAATAATCTTTCCTTATGATTAATTCGTATTGGTTCTCCGTGTTATGTGCTATTCCTATTTTTACAGGTAGTAATCCTATCTTATCTTCTATCTTCAATACTTCTGTTAGTCCTCTTCCGATGAGGATTCTGGAACATGGGCTAATTTTAGTGAATTTATATGATAACGTAAAATTTTATTCTTTTTTGTTTTAACTTCAACTGTTCCATTTTCATTGATTTTCGTAACTGTGTATGGCCCTTGATATCTTTCTTTCGTTTTTTGTGAATAGTATTTATGGGGTTTTACATATACTGCCTGACCTATTTTTATCTCTTCATTTTCTCTATTTTTATTTATTTTAATGATTTTCTTTTCTTTATCTTCTTGCATTTTATTTGCAATTTTATTATAGAGATATTTCGTGCGTTCTTTATGTTTTTGAATATAATCTTGATAATACGTTTCATCGTAATATAGGTCCATTGGTTCTTTTGTATTGTATGTCCATACAAGAGTTCAAAAGGTGAGGTTCCTGTTGCTGAATGATTAGTCGAGTTATATGCTAACAGTGATAATTTCATTATCTGTTTTATATCTTGAGTTAGTTTTTGATTTTTTATTAATCTAACCTGTTCTAAAAGTGTTGAATGTAATCGTTCAATTGGTGCATTCGAATTTGGATTTAAAGGCGTTGTATAGTGAACATTGATTCTATATAATTTTAATAATTCTTTTAATGTTGCATTATTAAATTCTAAACCGTTATCCATTACAATTTCTTTTGGTGAACCGTGTATACTAAAACTTTCTATTAATTTATCAACTACTTCGACTGCTGTCTTTCCTTGAATTGGATATGCTTGTGCATATTTTGTGAATGTATCTATTATAGTTAGAAAATTTTGTGAATTTATTGATATCGTATCAACGTGAATTTTATCAAATGGTTTCTCTATTAATTTCGTTAATTGAAAAGGTAATTTTGGTGGTGCTCTATCGTATTTGTTTCTTTGACATATTTCGCATCTCTTAATATAATTCGTTATATCATCCTTCATTTGACTCCAGTAATAATTCTTCTTTATCTGTTTTAAAGTTTCATTGATTCCTCTGTGATTAGTTTTTCCTTCATGGTTTTGCATTATGATTTCAATCTTTTCCTCTGGTGTTTCGATTATTCTTACCCTTCGAAGACATCTATAAATTTTTGGTCCGTTGTTATTGAAGTGCTCGATATAAACTTGACACATTTCTTTATAAATTTCATCTGTTGTGTATATGTAGTAATTTCCTTGAGGCATTATATCCTTTATTAAATCTATCAATTCTTGTTTCAGATTTTTCTTCTCCAATTTTGCGTGATATATTACTTTAGCATTTTTCGTATCAAATGTTACTGTTGTCGGAAATATATGTGTTTCTATGAATACTTGTATCTTCTGTATATCTATTGCCATATCGGTTATTGGTATTGATGTTTCTGGTTCTACATTTACATTGCTATGCAGTGAGTCATCGTCTTCTTGTTGTTTATTAGGATTATGTTCTATTCTTCCTAGTTCTTTTAGAATGTTATCTATTTCTTCCTGATTTCTTGATTTTTGTATTATTTCTTCCATTGTTAATTCTCGTGGTTCTAGATTTCGTAGTAAGTCATCTAGTTCTTCATTATCGACTTGTGGTATTATAGATGATGTATCTTCTTGTAATAATTCATCTATATTATCTTCTTGGTTATGTAATTCGATTCTCGATAATGCATCCGCATTTTTATTAATTTTTCCCTTTTTATATATAATTTCATAATCGTACTCACTTAATTTTATCTTCCATCGTTGTAATTTCGAGTTTGGTTCTTTCAAATTATGTAACCACACTAATGGTCTATGATCTGTGATTATCGTAAATTTTCTTCCAAATATATAAGGTCGAAATTGTTTGCATGCCCAAATAATTGCTAACAGTTCTTTTTCTACTGTTGAATATTTTTGTTCTGTTTCCGATAATGTTCTTGATGCATAAAATATTGGTCTGTCTTGTCCTATCGTTCCTTGTGATAATACTGCTCCTATTGCTACATTGCTTGCATCCGTTGTTACTAAAAATTGTTTGTTAAAATCTGGATAATGTAATACTGGTTCATTACAAAGTATTTTTTTACAAAGTTCAAATGTTGTTGTATATTCTTCTGTGAATTCGATTTTACTTCCCTTTTTTAAATATTTGGTTAATGGTTTTGTAATTTTAGCAAAGTCTTTTATAAATTTTCTGTAATATCCTAATAATCCTAGAAATGCTTTGATTTCTTTTTGTGTTTTTGGTATTGGATACCCCTTTATTGCTTCAATCTTATCTGGATTTGGTTTTACTCCATCTTTTGTTATTATATGTCCTAAATAAGCAATTTCTTTTCTTAAAAATTCACATTTGTCCATTGATAATTTTAAATTAGCTTCTCTTAAGCGTTTAAATACTTTCTTTAATTTTTGTTGATGTTTTTCTAATGATGCTGCATATATTATTATATCATCTAGGTATACGTGACATGTGTCTACTGTTAGACCTCTTAAAATATGATTCATTACTCTTTGAAATGTTGCTGGGCTGTTTTTAAGACCAAATGGCATTCTTAAAAATTCATAGTGGTTATCTTCTGTGCTAAATGCTGTTTTCTCTCTATCTTTTTCTTCCATCTCGACTTGATGATAGCCAGACGCTAAATCTAATGTCGTGAAATATTTAGCTCTTCCTAATTTATCTAATATATCGTGTATATTAGGAATTGGGAATTTATCGTCGATGGTTTTCTCATTTAATTTTCTATAATCTATTACCATTCTATATTTCTTGATTCCTGATGCATCCATTTTTTTTGGTACTATCGCTACTGGTGCTGACCATGGGCTTATACTGGGTTGTATAATGTTTTGTTCTAGCATGCTCTTTATTTGTTTATTTATTTCTTCTCTTTGTATTGGCGATTTTCTATAAGGCTTTTGATATATTGGAGTTTCATCTTTTAATCGTATCTGATGTTTAATTTCTGATGTGAATGTTAAAGGTAATTCTTCACTGTGACATAAATCTTGATATTCTGTACATAATTTTCTTATCATTTCTTTTTCTTCTTTATTCAGATGATCTAATCGTAGTTTTGCCTCTAATGTTCTTCTTTGAATTTCTTTAATCCTTTTCATTGATAATTTTCCTTTTATTGTGTTTTCTTCAACATAATTGTATTCTTCAGTTAAAATTGGTTTTTCGAAGTTTATTTCCACTGGGTAGTTATTGAAGTTTACGATTTCAGTAATTGCGTAGTAATCTTCTGTGGTCGTGATGTTTTCAGGTATTTCTACTCCTGGTGCTATTCTTTGATGATTTATATGTACTTCTTTTAGATTTCGATCTACAGGTATTTTAATTATTTTTCTTTCTCTTGGTCCTATTTTAATTTTTGGGCTGTCAAAATATAATTGTATTTCCGCGAAACTTGTGCGAAGTTTTTTAGTTTTAAAATCTATTATGGAATTCATTTTTTCTAATAATCTTAAACCTACTATTCCATCATATTTTTTAGAAAAATCTACTATATTAAATTCGTGTATTTGTCCGTACGCGTTAAATGTGTGTAAAGAAGGTATTCTAAGAACGTAATTATGATATGTGGTACCGTGCATTGTTGTTACTGAAAATGGTGAATATTTAATATAATTTGGAAAATGATTTTGAGCTAATTCAGTTGAAATTGAGGATGCTGATGCACCTGTATCAATTAGAAATTTTGCATTAATTTCTGGTACATAAATATAAGGTAATCGTACACAATGTTGTTGATTAAATTCTAAATGATTTCTTAACTTTATACCGGTTGTTGGACATTCGGTGGTGTCTCGTTCGCTGAGGCTCCAGTTGGAAAATTTGGCTGCTCCTCTGGTTCGAATGGAAATGGTTCTGTATCTTCATCCCAAATTGGTTGATATTCATAGTCTTCTGATTCTCCATACTCTTCATATTCTGGATTTTCTTCTTCTTCTTCTTGACCTTGATTGTTCATTTCTTCAAGTTTCCATTTTTGCTGTGATGTTGATGGTCCATATGATGTTTGTCTCATTCGGCTCATGCTTGGGTCAATTTCCATTGGTTGTTGTCTAGGTTTTCTTCTTTCCATTAATTGTGCAGGAGATTTTGCAAATTTAAAGGAATTTTGCTTAATATGGGAATTTTGTTTACTTTGGTTTTGGAAATTTGGTTTGATAGGAAATGGATTTTGATAATTTGTTTTTGGCTGGTATTGGAATTGTTTTACTTGTGGTTGGTGTTGAAATTGTTGTGTTCGTGGCACTTGTTGTATTCGTGGAAGTTGTTCTTGTTGGGCTGGTGTTTTCATGTGTCCTGGTGTTATCTGATGTATTATCTTGTAGTTATTTTGCGGCATTGTTGATTTTCCGCACCTGTACTGCCAATTTTGGTATTCTAATACTTCAGCTAAAGCATTTTCTAATGTCTCTGGATTTTTTAAATACATTATTTCGCCAATTCTACCGTAATTCATTAATCCTCTTTTAAATGTTTGTAATGCAGTTTTCTTATACATGTTTGTTTTTAACGGTATTAATTCTTCTTCAGTATCTAGTTGCATTTTAGTTAATAGTAAATTTAACATGTCCCTAACCCTTTGTCCGAATATGTAAGGATTTTCATTTTTTCTAGGCTGTTCCATTGTTACATCATTTAAAAGACAATCTTCTGATCTCTGGTCTAAGAATGTTAATTCTAGTAATGCTTTAATATCATGCCAAGTTTTTAATTTTCTTGCCCCTATTATCGATTGCGGTTCTCCACTCAATCTTGATTTTATTATTCTTATTAAATATGGGTTTAAAGGGTTATCTCTATTATTTTTATCGAAATAAGTTTTTATCAAATCTTCACATCAATAAATAATAAATAATGGTAACGTATTTGGATCACCATTGTATATTGGTATCGTGCAGATTTCTGCTTGGCTTATAGAACTTCTCGTATAAGTTTGATTAGGCATTTCGTTTAAATTTAATGTATTAATTGAATTTACTAGGTCTTCTACAAGATTTTCTATTGACATATAAAGTTTTGCTTACCAGCATATATTTCTGTTATAATCTGTTTGCTTTTCGTCGTGTATTTCAATACTTTTTTCACAAAAGCAAAAATTCGTGTTACAATCACTACATAAAATTGTAGATATGTAAAAAATTTAAAAATCTACTTACAGAATTGTTAGTAAGATCTTCATTCGATTTTGGTTGGTTTGTTCTTTGTGTTATTCTCTTTATTATTCTTCTTGTTATTCTTCTTGTTAAGTATTGTTGTTTTCTTGTGTTACTTCTTTTATTAGTTGCTGTATTGGTTTGGTTTCTTTGTGTTATTCTTCTTGTTAAGTATTGTTGTTTTCTTGTGTTACTTCTTTTGTTTGCTTGTTGTTTGTTGCTTCTTCTTAATTATAATATTGATTGGCACTTCGACGAGATTTTGATCGTTTCCGTGTTTTTTCCAATTCAATATCGCACCTTTGGAAATTTTGATCCTCCAGTCGTGTTTCTTAATTTTTATAACGTTGATGGGTACCTCGACGAGATTTTGATCGTTTTGGCGTTCGTCCCAGTTCAAACGTTGCACCTTTTGGAAATTTTGATCCTCCAGGCCTTGTGTAACCGTCGTTGAATCTAATTGCACGTACTGTCGCTTTTTGTTCTTTCTCTGGGCCAAAGAATTGAAATTCACACTCACTATTTTCGACGTTTGTAATTCTCCAACAGTGATTGCCAAGATCCGTCCTGACTGCGCCAGTTAAATTTCGAGAGCGTTGAAATTTAACAAAAAAAATTTATTTGTTTTACGGATTTGACAATACGTTACAATATAGACTTAGACTAGATTACACTGAGGTTACTAGCGATCTGTGTCGCGTACAGTTACACTAATAACTCTATCAACTAATGCTTTGCCCATCTTTATATATTAAATATTATCTTATCTTACTCCACGTGTATCCGGCTGAATGAATGAAATTGCTGAGTGTACGTCTGGTAGTTTTGAATAGGTTGTATTATATGCGGACTCGTAACTCATACATATTTCTAATTTGTAAAAAATACATTCTTACCTTGTTTGTGTTCCAATCTAAAACTTTCTCTACACACACAATACCTTTAATAAACAGTAAAAAACTTGGACGACGAATTTCCAAATTATACTTTAGTTAATAAACAAACATCGCTCTTTGTAAAGTACGTTTTTAAATTCACCGAATAAGCGCGCGCATCCGTAAAACATACGATGAGCAAACGTTTCAATACACGCATCAACGGTACTTGCGTGAACTGAAACAGTGTAGGTACCCATACTACGAAAAATGCGAGTAACGAAATGCATTCGTGTGTAACGTTTCGTTACTCGGTACTAGATGGCGCACCCGTTACTCAGTACATATGGTTTGCTACAGCTCTAAAATGAATCCATTTACCATTACCTTCAATATGAACCTAAAAACTAATTTATTTATTTATTAAAAGGATTCTCGCGATATTTATTTGCGTTTTTCGCCATATGGACCATTGGGGCCTTAGCCCCATTTTCAGTTATGGCACGAGGAACTGAAAATGTAGCAGATGAACGTGTGCAGTAATTGGGTACAAGAAATTGTACTTCACCGACTAATGTCGGAGAATAAATTTTGTTTGTAACTACTTTGATTAAAAAGTTGGCACTAGTAACATTCCTCCGTTCCGACAACGACTCCATGCCGTACTCGCAAAAGGCTATTGTTGTCTACACCACACAGTGGATATATTCCACTAGTTTTGAACGAAACATATTTCAGAAACCTTCTTTGAATCTTCTCCAAGCCGAGTTGCTAGTAAGTATATATGGGATACCATACGACAGAGGCATATTCCAGTTTAGAACGGACCATACTAAAATATAACGTTTTTAGTGCAAACACGTTAGAGAATCCTCTGCACGTACTTATAAGGAAGCCTAAAGCTCGAGAAGCAGAGTTGCAGATTGCTTCCATGTGCCCAGTAAATTTAAGCTGTTTATCAAATAAAACACCTAGATCATTTACTGCTAGCTTCTTGGAATAGGTGTATGTTCAGCAACATAATCGTAAGAAATAAGGTAAAACATATAATTATATTTTTTTCGAAAACTGTCATTAAAAGTTTACATTTTCGTTAAATTTTCTGTTGACAAAGTGAGTCTTTTTTGTCACCTAGCTGCGAAATACTTTCTTCTAAGCCCATGTCTGTAAACGTCAAAAATCGCACTGTCAACATTCCTTGTAAATGACATTTAACAATAACATGCACGTAATGAGATCTCATAACATACACGTGCGTTTTGAGAAGAAAACTTAAACTTCTTGGTTTAATCAAATTGCAATCAAATTTTTATCTACGTAAAACTTTATTTGGTCTATTTACACAAATTTAGTCAATTGAAAAACATAAAAACTTTTAGCATTAGCGAGATATATTTTGGATTAAAAGAGTGATGCCCCTAAATGTAGACAGCACATTATGCAATTTCTTTAAAAATAGGGCACGTTTTCTTAAGTAACATGCTATGGAAATAAATGGCATGTCATTTATATTATCAATTCCTTTAACAAAATATTATTGTATCCGAACATTTTCTCAATTTTATATACGAATATGTCTGATAGTAGTGAAAGATATGAAATTATGAGCACTCCACCGGAGATTTTAGAAAAAGCTCAAGCTGCCACACATAATTTGTTACCGCTAAAATCCAAAGAAAGGTACGAAATTACCTATAAAAAAATTTATGGATTGGCGACACAAGCATAACGTTAAATCCTTTTCGGAGAATGTTTTACTTGCGTATTTTGAAGAATTATCAAAAACTATGAAGCCATCTTCTCTATGGGCCATTTATTCGATGCTAAGAACTACACTAAACATTAATAATAACATTAACATAGCAGATTATCCAAAACTAATCGCCCTACTGAAGCGGAAATCGGATGGATTTAGAAGTAAAAAATCGAAAATTCTTTCTACAGAACAAATTAATAAGTTTCTGAAAGATGCCCCAGACGATAAACATTTGTTGTCAAAGGTAAAGAATTAAAATGTTGTGTAGTTATCATCACATAAAAATGAGTTTTTGTTTTTTTGTTCTCAGGTTATCCTCATTATTGGATTAAGCGGGGCTTGGCGTAAACAAGAACTTAGAAATATAAAAATGGAGCACATTCAGGACACGGGAAAATCCTTGATAATTGATATTTCAGATTCTAAAACTAAAACCAGACGTTCATTTGTAGTACCAGAAACGTTTTATATCACATGTCAAAAATACATGAATTTGCGTCCTGCTGAAATGGAACTTCCGTTATTTCTTAATTACAGAAATGGAAAATGCATGAAACAGGTTGTGGGGATAAACACAATCGGTAGTACACCACGTAAAATTGCTGAATATCTTGAACTGCTGGAACCAAAGCAATATACTGGCCATTGTTTTAGGAGATCATCAGCCACTATGTTAGTTGATGCAGGAGGTGATATGCTATCATTAAAGCGACTTGGTGGCTGGTAGTCTTCTACAGTGGCGGAAGGCTATGTGAATCAATCTCTTAAAAATAAAAATGAGAACGCATTACGAATATCGGAGGCGATTACCAATTATCAATCTTCGTCTTCTGATGTACCTGCAGTACTACAATTATAAATAACCGTTCACCACCATTAAGTAATAAGGCACAATCGATTTACAATAATTGTTCAATTGTTATTAACAACTATTATAATAAAGTTTAAATAATTGCGATGTCTTTTATTTAATAGAAGAAAATGAGTGGGCGTAGAAAAAGTATAGTACGTTACACGAGTTGTAAGCCCATTACGCACTCGTGAAATTTACGCACTCGCCGCTGCGCGACTTCGTGCGTAAACTTTTTCATTTCGTGCGTAATGGGTTATTTACAACTCTTGTTACGTAATATACTATTACGTTCTAGAACTAAAAAGGCTTTTTCGTTCTAGAATATTGTCAGAACAATGTCAAAATAATTTGTCATTTTTCCGAAACTTATTTATAATTTTTTGGTTTTTTGGGGATTAATTTTGAAAGAGCACTTTGTGCCGCTTACAATACTTCCCCTGGTAAATTCTCGTCTTCACTCTCCAAGCTCATTTTGAATTAAACACTCTTAGAATATGAATTACAATATATAATTTTGAAACTACTTTTTCAAACAACTAATATTTACTGTTTATTAGGTTGTTATCGTTATGATTTATGATAGTCAACACGCCTAAACCGTTTTGATTCAATCACGGTTCAAACGATTTCAAATATAAATTAAATTGTTTAGGTCTAAACACAATTGTCTTATTTTTTTGCAGTTTTCGAAAAAATATTGTTTTTGTCTCGAACGCGAAATACTTTTGTGTTCTCGAATGGATATTTCTTCGATTACTTCCATTCTTGAACGCAAAGGTACCATTTCGCGTTCTAGATACAAAAATAACTATTGCTCAACATTAGATATCGCAGTAAAAACTAACGTACACAGTCTTTCAATAGACAAATTTATTGTATTAAATGAAGTAGAAGTAAGCAATGTCATTCAATTATTTATTTTCACAAATCACAATTTAATACATTTGGTAAAATATATAGGTAAAATTATTTCAAAATCTCTTTACACAGCCATTCAATGACAAAGACTTTAGTCTCATTTGGTATCCATATAAAGAACAGTGGTGTGAAGCAATTTCTTTCTTATCTAAAGCAACAGATATGTGTAGGATAATATGATTAGAAAAGTAAACAGTACTTAAACCAGGAAATTTGTGAGAAATAAACTGGAAACATTGACCATTTCTATCGAGAGCCTTAACAAATTGCTTCATTAGCCCTAATTTTATATGCAACGGCGGAAGAATGATTTTTTCTCTTGAAACTAAGGGTTCATTTATAACATTTCTTTCCCCAACAACAAGAGCATCTCTCACAGGCCAATTTTTTGCAGTCCAATGACGTGATTTAGCTCGACTGTCCCAGAGACAAATAAACATGGGTATTTAGTATAACCACTCTGTTGACCCAATAAAAAAATTAACGATCTTCAAGTCGACGCAGATCACCCAGTTATGATCAATATATTTTATTTTTTGTAAAAGATTTGAAATTACCTCATATTCTTCTTTTACACATGTTGAGTGAGCAATTGGAATGGGAGCATATTTATTTCCATTATGTAGAAGAACTGCTTTTAGACTTCGTGTACTACTGTCAATAAAGAGACGCCATTCATTGGGCTGATAGATCGTTAAACTCATGAAAGCCAGCAAACCACACACATTACAGCAATACACAAAATTTTCATCAGATGAAAAAACTTCAATAACTTTCCCTCTCTCGTGCGATATGTAGACACTCGAACATCTGAGGAAAGACAATTTTTTTCTTTGAATCTTGACGCTAGTAACTCAGCACGTTCCTTCGAAAGATCTAAGTCTCTAATGAGGTCACTAAGCTCATTCTGCGAAAATGGCTTAGGATCTGATGTTATTCCGCAGTATTGAAAGTCATCATCTACTTGGGAAGAAATAGGTATTTCAGCTTCATCCTCCTGAGATTGCTGCACTACCTGGTGAAAAGTTGGTATTGGAACATTTTCTGAATGAGGAACAGGTCTTTGTACTGAAGAAATATTGGGGTATTTCCATTTATGGCGATTGTTTTTGTTGATGCCCACTATATTAATCATACAAAAGTAACAGTCGTCATAATGATTTTTTTGTTCTCGTCATATCATAGGCACTCCAAACTTCAAAGACTTACGTTTCCCTCTCTCCCATTGTCGCAAATGTTCAACGCATATTTTCCAAACACTATGAGGCACCCACACTTTATCTTGGTGTAGAATTTCAATACCGAAGTAAGCAAAATACAAACGACGTGCTGTGTTTGTAATCGATTTACGCTGATTTTTCAGTATGTATTCACCACAAACATAACAAAATATATCAGGATCGTTAACACAACGTCTGGACGTACTAGCCATAATGCAATAGTAACACAAACTTTATCGATGATATTGTAATAATGACTAGTTACGAACAAGACCGTAACAAGACCGACAATAATTCACAATGAGGGTAGTAGGTAAACTAGAGCTGATGAGTTAAAATGACGTATGTCAATATACTGTACATTACCTACTTTATCGACTATTCAAACAAACAGAGATGCAAAAAAAAAATTTTTTCTTGTAGGTCTGTAATAGAATATTTAAAATGGAAAAATAATTCATTGCTAATAAATTGGTATTTTAATAATATTATCGTAAAACAACAATTGTTTCACCAACACAGTTGCATGGTTAGGTACATACTTGACTGTCACTTTGTTGGTAGAACAATACAGAACTCGATAGTATTTGATGCAAATATTGTTGACGATTCATGCATTAGGGACGATTTCACACCGGAGAAACTTGCAATCTGTAATTAATATATTAAGCTAAACATTGATTAATATCTCGCTGAAGAGTCCGTTCAATATTCAGTTCGTTCTATAGAAAATGATTACCCCCTTAATATGCTCATTTAGTGAGCGTCATAACCGCATTTTTAAAACGATTGAACGCAAACAAAACCCAGATATAGAATTTGCCATAACAGACTAAAAAAAGATAAATTTCACCTAATATAACAGTAACTAGTACAGCCGAAGGTAGGTATAATATTTGTGAAGTTGTCTATTACAAATATACCATATTTTTTTCTGTAAAATTTTCGAGATTGTTTGTATTATCTTAAAATTCAATAAGCACACATAACCTCACAACTTTTTTTTAGATCGCGGAAGCCAATCTATTAATCAAATTTTATATTATTTTAAAATTGTTCAAGAACCACCAGAAGGAATTCGAACGTGGTGAAAATGCATACAATAGTGGTCATGTTAAAAAAAGATTCATCCGTGATTGTTGAGGGTGCATGCAAGCATGAAGAAAAATTGTGGAGGTATGAAAAGAAAATGAATTCTTGTTTACTTTTCTAATCATATTATCCTACACATATCTGTTGCTTTAGATAAGAAAGAAATTGCTTCACACCACTGTTCTTTATATGGATACCAAATGAGACTAAAGTCTTTGTCATTGAATGGCTGTGTAAAGAGATTTTGAAATAATTTTACCTATATATTTTACCAAATGTATTAAATTGTGATTTGTAAAAATAAATAATTGAATGACATTGCTTACTTCTACTTCATTTAATACAATAAATTTGTCTATTGAAAGAGTGTGTACGTTAGTTTTTACTGCGATATCTAATGTTGAGCAATAGTTATTTTTGTATCTAGAACGCGAAATGGTACCTTTGCGTTCAAGAATGGAAGTAATCGAAGAAATATCCATTCGAGAACACAAAAGTATTTCGCGTTCGAGACAAAAACAATATTTTTTCGAAAACTGCAAAAAAATAAGACAATTGTGTTTAGGTCTAAACACAATTGTCTTATTTTTTTGCAGTTTTCGAAAAAATATTGTTTTTGTCTCGAACGCGAAATACTTTTGTGTTCTCGAATGGATATTTCTTCGATTACTTCCATTCTTGAACGCAAAGGTACCATTTCACAATTTAGGAGATCTAGGCGAAGAACAAGGGGAACGTTTTCACCAAGACCTAAAAACAATGGAGAATAGATACCAAGGAAGGTGGGACAGTCATATGATGGCTGACTATTGCTGGGGAATCATGCGAGATTGCCCGAGTCAGCTTCATTCTAGAAAATCACTCAAAAGACAATTTCTTGATGTTTAATGTCAATAAAATATATATTTTTTCGTGAATTGTGTTTTTTTTTCTCGGGAACTAGAGCTGACAGAAGAAAACGGGTAACATTTTTGATATCGCCATGTAAGACATACTTAAAATCGGGTCTAAAATCTCCAGCACCAAAATGGTTGTAGACCAGTGTTATTTTTACGAACGTTGTAAGTTTTAAGATAAATCTTAATTTCACATTATTTCACGTAGCGTTAGTGTTAAGTGGCCACAAAGATCAGTCGATTTAACGCCATTGGATTTTCTGAAGAGTCGTATCTACGCCAACAAGCCTGCAACGTTGGAGTGCCTACCAACTAACATCCACTAAGTTATAGCCAAAATAGTCCCAGAATCTTACGAAAAGCCATGGAAAATTACCTCGAATGAATCAACTGCCGCAGAAGGTCTGGGAGCGAACATTTGCTTGACATAATTTTCCATACTTAATTAATAATACCAAATATTAGATTAATAAGAAAAAAATAATATAATGTTAAATTTTGTGTTCTTTCTTAAATAAAAGATAAGAGACTGGAATTGGATCAGCTCCTAAAAGAAATACAAATGTATTATATCTATCATATACATTTATCTTGAGAATATTTGTAAGGGGTTTTTTTATCTTGAGGTTAAGAAAACGGGCATAAGTGATTTTGCTAAGGCACCTCAATGGATAATGTACACAAAATCGTAATAATAATAGTTCACCTCATTAGTACATATATTTACATTATTCGAACATTCTTTTAGACGAGGAAAACTTATAAAATTATGCATAATCATTAATCACTTAAGGGAAATAACTCTTCCCATTTTTTATATCTATCTTCGTTAAGACTTTCTTTTATAACCAATTTTTCCCCAATCTCAAGATATTTAGGCGAATCTTTTGAATACGGAATCCATTTGACATTATTTAAACGTTTAGAACTTCGGGGAGTTGGATTACTGGAAAAAATAAATCATGGGTGTATATGACTACAAGACCACAATATATATACCGGGTTTTTCTTTTATCATTACACATAGGTATAATGCAATTATTTTTTTCATTTTGCATTATATGTATAATGGTGGCATAGCACGCAACCAGTTATACACCAGTAATATTTTTCAAATTGTCAAAGATTTCTGTTTTTTATTCATACTTAAATCTTAAATTAAATACATTCTATTGAAAAATATATAATTTATTTTAAACAGTTAATTATCCCACAGGCTTGTACCTTGTGCGAAGACAATTTTAAATATTTTTAACAAATTCAAAGAAGATTGATAGTATTTCCTTAAGGTTGGAATATATCTAAGATAGTAAAATTAGTGTATTAAAAAAGGTATAAAATATAACAAAAAAAAAAGTACAAATAGATTTTACCATTTTATGAATTCTAGATCGTCCTCACATTACTTCTAATGAATTACCGATCGTGACTCACGTATTGGGAGCATTTCATTAACACTATAAAAGCAAAAAGCACCTCGTGGTATCTTACGAATAAGTGGTTTTATAAAATGGAGAAATGTATCTTAAAAGCAATAGTGGGAAATTCTTGTAGGTAATAATAATGTTACTATTTCTTTAAAAATCACAATAACTTTTGAACTATACAATTATCTGACAGCATCACTACTGGAATTAAATATTGAAGAAGGGAAGACACTATGCAACAAACTTTTGGAATCTGTTAATCCATGGCTATTTTCGATGAAGGACAATCAGTTACTAGAGTAGCAACTGTTTGAGACCCTCGATTTAAAAGAGAAGGTTTTCGTAGTACTGAAAACGCTACTGAGGCTACTTCTTTTCCAGAACAAGAAATGTGTAATATTAGTCAACACCAACAATCAGTTTCATTGGATTTTTGCAAGAAGAATAAGAGAAAGTAAAATCAATTATAGCCGATGTAATATTAATTAAAAGGCAATAGCTTGAAAGGCCAAATTCAAATCAGGACGTAGATCCTCTTTTATTTTGGAAGGTATGTTTAAAAAAAAAAGGTAATTGCATTTTTTATTTGGATTTTCTTTTTGGTAACAGGAATGGAGCTGAAACCATTAAAAGAATGTGCTAAAAAATACTTCCGTATTCCAACAAGTTCAACAGAAAGTGAGAATGTATAGTACAGCTCGTTTAATAATAGAACGAAAGTGTGCAAGACTAAAGCCAAAAAATGTTAATATGATAATGTTCCTAAATAAAAATTTTAAAAATATTAATAAGTAACCTAAGTATTTATTTTATTAAAATTACATCGAAACTTTTCCTAAACATTCAAAGGGAAATTATTTAGATTGCCATACAGAATGTACATGAAACTCTTTAAATCTATTATAGGACTGTTTGCTTTATCAGTAAAAATTATTTTATTTAAAATTTCGTTTTCATTTAACAAATTAAACATTATATCACAAAAATCAGTTCGTTTTACTTTATCTTCCTCGAAAAGCTCTTGATGATTTGATATCTTGTATGGCTTATATTTTTCTTTCAGCGTTTTTGAACACCGAACTATACGATAATCCAAATGGCCTGGCTACATCTAAAAGCGATCCCACAGAACGTTCTTCTACAAAACACAGGATATGCAGCTTCAAGTGCTCTGTTACGTGATTGGTTTTAATTTATTTTTTTGTGGGAATTCAGAAAACGACCATCTTCTTTGAATTTATTAAAATTATTTAAAATTATCTTCGCACAAGGTTGGGTCCTGTTGGGATAATTAACTGTTTTAATTCAATTATGTATTTTATTTATAAAGAAAAATATTTGACAATTTGAAAAATGTTACTGGTGTGTAACTGGTTGCCTCCTATACAGTTATGCCTATGTGTAAGGGTAAATGAAAAAAAATCAATGCATTATACCTATGTGTAATGATTAGAGAACGGATGCAATTTCCATAAAACGCAATCGGCAATTGGAATTGTGTATAACGTCGTTCAGTACATCCCGGCGTAATTCAATGAAGTATTTGTTTGACTTACTCGGCCACCTAGTCTCGCAGCGATAACAATGGACAACCCAGCTATTGTATTCGGAGAATATAGTGTTTTCAGTGGTGTCGTGTACGTAGATAAAATAAATAAGTTTATCATATTTCGTAAGAGAAATAGCACGTATATTCCTTTTCTTTTCATTTAAGCAACATCTTCCAATTATTTTCACGTAAGTGTGCATAAAATTTCGTTATTTAATTTCGTTTATTTGGATCTAGAATATTCTTACTTTTTCAGACAATGGAAGAGCGTCGAGAATGGCATCGTGAAACAATGGCGGGCTGGATTGAGGGCCATACTGATTGTATGTACATTGCCAGTGATTCCGAAATTTATTGTGAAGTGTGTGAAACGTTATTGAAAAATTGCAAAAAATCAACCGTAAAGCGTCACGTAGGATCGTTAAAGCACGAAAAAAAATTGAACCCGTTGGAATCTGACAATTTTAACAAAGAACTCTGTGAAACTTTTATGGCAGCTAATATTCCATTATTTAAATTGAACAATCCAATTTTGAAGACATTTCTGAAAAAATATACTGGTCGAAATGTTCCTGATGAATCAACTTTACGCAAATATTATGTTTCTAGGTGCTATACGAGAACAGTAGAACGCATTAGAAGCCATCTTTTAAATCAATACACATGGATAAGCGCCGACGAAACGGTGGATATGTTAGGCCGCTGTGTGGTAAATGTTGTAGCTGGTGTACTACATCCAACTATTCCCTATAACTCATACGTAATAGCAACAAGTGTTATAAATAGAGTTGATGCGGAAACAGTTGCTGAAACCATTAAGGAGAATATGCAAAAAATGCTTCATTCGGACGCCACGTACAAAGAAAAAATACTTTTATTTGTCAGTGATAGTGCTGCGTATATGTTAAAAACAGGCAGACTATTGAAGAAAACATATCCTAATATGCTGCATATTACTTGTGTAGCACATGCTCTCCACAGAATCTGTGAATATATCAGAGACACTTTTCCGGAAGTTGATAGACTTGTATCGGCTTTTAAAAAAGTTTTCAGAAAAGCACCATTGAGAGTAGCTCTTTTCAGGGAAAAATTTCCATCTCTGACACTGCCTCCCACTCCAGTAATAACTAGATGGGGAACATGGCTGGAAGCTACTAGTTATTATGCTGAGAATTTCGATAGTCTAAAACATTTCGTAACACTGCTAAAGGAGGATGCTAGAAGTATTGGTGAGTGCAAGGAGCTCACACAAATACCAAATTTAGGAAATCAGTTGTACTTTCTTCACGAACACTTTGGAAAATTTCCAAAACTAATCACTTATTTTGAAAATCGAAATCTCAAATTAAATGACGGATTAACCACATTAGATGTGGCTGTTAATAATTTGAAAAGTATTCCAAGTGACTTTGGATGTGGCCTTCGGCAAAAGTTTGAAGCAATTCTTAATAGAAATCCAGATTTAATTACATTGCAACAATTATGTATGGAGACAATTCCACAAAATCTAACGGCTAAATATGAAGAAATAAAAGAATATTTCCAGTATGCACCTATAACCAGTTGCGATGTAGAAAGGACGTTTTCTATTTATAAGATTGTACTTAATTCAAAGAGAACAAAATTGACAGAAGAAAACCTTAAGAAACTATTGCTAGTCAATATTAATACTCCTTTACTCAACTTGAACGACAAAATGAACAAATAAAAATGTTCCAATTATAGAAATAAAATTAAAAACTTTAAAAATACAACTTTTCAACAAATACATATGTATTTCGTAATTTTATAGATCACCACCCGTTCGTTTTCCAATTATATAAATAAAATTAAATATTTTAGAAATACAGCCTTTCGCCAGTACTGCACTGGGCTTTGCGTCATGTGGTAAGCGTGTCCGTTCTCTGGTAATGATAAAAGAAAAACCTGGTATATTTAACTTACCCAGTGGTTAGAAAATCGGTCCAGATCTGAACCATCTTACTGACCGTATTCCATTCTACTGGATCATCTTTATTAATATATGGAAACATACTGGACATATAAAATAAGTACATTAAATCATCGTGATACGAAGCGCCTAAAAGCGTTTTCTTCTTATTAAAGTATTATTTTACCTTAATAATCTTACCGGCTGTTTGTGTACTATTAGTACCTGGCAAATAAAAAGAACTGTATTTTCCAGCGTAGGTGAAATAATAATAATATGTGTTTTCTGTATTTTTGGCAGATATCAATTTTACTGCCCTGTTTACAGCAAATCCAGTAACTCCATCAGCGTATAAGTGCTCTATACCTACTCTGGAAGTGTTGTCAATCTTTCCCTCTCCCAAGTAAAATTGTTTTAAAGCCTTACTTATCCTGTTTGATCTTTCTGTATTTCTTTCATAATCGAATATGTTAGGCAAAATCCTTTTGTAATCATTCGTCAGCAAATCTAGGAACGCTTGACTTCGAATGGCCACTAATAAATACAAAAGAATAATAATGGACCTCTGTTACATAATAATGGCAAGTTCTCGTACACGAAATCATCTTATAAAGTATAAATTAAATCTTAATTTAAAGAAGGAATTAATCTGTAGCATTTGTATACTATAATGAGTAAATCCTTACACGTTTAGAAAACGTATAAAACCCCTTTCCAATTAATAATCGTATCCTATACACTTGTTTCGATAACTAAGTTGTCATCCTCACTAGATAAAACCAATAACCACAATGTCGAACATGGGGCACAGTAAAACTAACACAAGGAATCGGAAAACACTTTACAAGGCGTCCACCTCTACACTAAGTTTGAAGAAACTAAAATTACGTCAATGCACACATGTATTTGTTCGAAGAGACAAGTGGATGGAACGGGTTGTTGGCGTTGAAAGTATTATTTTTGTTTTTAAGAATATGAATATTTTCGTATATGCCCAGCTCCCTCAATTGTCTATATTTTTAATAAGTTTCAAACAATCTACCGTAATCGACTATGATCGGTTTCTAATACATGACGTGCGATACTCGATTTATCCGGTCTATTGAATTTAATATGCGATATATATTCTTTATAACAAGCTACTATTGAGCGTTTCGCTCGACCTATATGCTTCAAATTACTTTCGCGGCAATTAATTTCATATGTACCTGCTTCCTGGTTCAAGTCAACTTTATCTTTGATATTACCAAGGAGAGCTTTAATTGTGTTTTCAGACCGAAGGCAACTGGAAGATCCCATTCTTTAAGAACACTATTTAGGTTTTTCGGTATTTGAAGGTATGGTAAACACATGGACTCTTTCTCATGATTTTGTTAAAGTAACAAACATGTAAAATTGCGGTCTTTTTTAAATTAATCTTTCTAATAATTTATTAATTATTTCTGTGTCAGAACCATTGTATCTCGCTATGCTTTTAATGAAATCTAGTTCTTTTTCGTTTTCCTCTTGTTAACGAGAAGTTTAGCAACCGATTGGCTAGAAAATTGAAAGAAGTCGTCTTTTATTGAAAACTATGATTTGAATTCGCGATGATAAATCTATTGGCATTTGTTTCTTTCCAAAAAATATCGATTTCTATTTTATGCTTATTTCTAATTACTAATATATCTAAGAATGGTACCCTATCACGGTTTTCCTTTTCCATCGTGAATTTAATAGTAAAAAAATTCAAACGAACATGTCCAATTCACACTTACCTGTATCAAAAATCGCGAAAATACATTTAAGTACCTAATCCAAACTCTTGCAAAATAATTAGCGTTATTTTTAAATTCTACTTCGAAGTAACCCTTAAATAAATAGGCAGTGACAGGAGAGGCAATTACCCATTGCTATGCCTTGTTTCTGTTCAGAAACTTACTAGGAAGTGTACAGCATTCATACAGGGCTCAAAAGTCAACCACAACAGCACTGGTTGACATAATGGGCAGTGTGGCTCATCATGTTGACTTGGGTAATTAAATAGTGCTGTCAACATGCGATCTAAGTAAGCCTTTCGATACTGTTTTGGAATACAATGGACAGCTATCAGGAATCAAAGAAATAACAGTACTTCTACTACTATTTCTGATTTACATAAATGACCTCCCACCTAGCGTAAGTACCGATAAAGTCAGTCTGTTCGCGGATAACGCGACCATCTTAATAACATCCAAGAATAGAGACAGATTATTACAAAAGAGTGATGCTATGCTGCTACATACGGCATCTGAAGAAGGTCTAAATCAAAACAAAAACCAATAGTCGTAACGCACAATAGTCTGGGAGCTTCTATTTATCGCCACTCAGTTTTCTTACAGAAGCTCACTCTGAAAACGGAGAAAAAGGATTGCGCGATATTAGGCGCATGTGCATGCAGACTACAGAAGTGCTAACGCTAAATACGACAAAATGCTGCACAGGAACTTTCTAAAGAGAAAAAAATCAAAATCAACAGAGGTAAAGAAAGAAAACTCGGCAAAAACTTTTGTTCATCATAATAAAAAAACAGGCCATAATTCTGGTCAAAATTCAAACAAGATCACACTGTATATAATATATGACTTGGACAAGAAATAAAAAAAATATAAAAATTGATTAAATTAATGAAAAATATACTACAATGATGTAAATATGAAGTTAATATAAAAACCAAAGTATAATGAATTAATTCGCAAAAAAAAACTAAAAGACTTCAATACAGATTAATTAAAGAAACAAATGAGTCTTCCTACGGTACCATAGGAAAGCTTTACAAATTAATAGTAATTCCAGCAATTACAAATAATTGGTATTACGTATATCTCAGTTAAATTTTAAAATTTTATAACAAAGTTTTAAATCAAATAAATTTTAAATCGCAATAATAACACCTGCACAAATTGCAGACGGGTTTTTTCTTGTTTATACCAGCGACGGCTAAGCACAGATGTTGGCACATAAAAAAAAATTTGTAGAGAAGAAATTCTCATATTACAAAATACCTAAATTTATTTTAAGAAAAATAATTTTATATATAAGCGGTATATGAAAAGGAAAATATTACGTTAAAAATTCGATATTATAAATTACTAAATCAATTAAATTGCAATCAAATAGAATTTAGATTACAGTAATTATTACAAAAAAAAAAACACTAAGTATAATATAAGTTTATGAAACGCTACAAATATTCTAATATGAACAGATAAAAAAAATAATCAAGTAAGTTAGTGAATATATGAACTTTTTTAGCCTAAAAACGAAAATTTAAGAGTCAAAATTGATACCAAGAAAACATACGAATCCCCGCTTTCCTTAGAATCACAGAGCCCAGTGGATGACGGTAATTAAAGACGATTGGTCGGCTTCATATTCATTGATGAGATGAAAGTGTCTGGGGCCTGGATTACTACTTCTGGGGGGCTGCAATAGTCCGTATGCACGTTCTAGAATTGCCAATCATAGAAACTCAGGCAACGAAGGGTTTTTTCCTATTCACCCCCATAAATTCGCAAACAATATTCGGCAATTCCATACAGTTAACGCTCTACGTTCTTATCCGCTAAAAATGCGACTTTTCGCACGTCGCAGAATTACGTAACTCTATTACCCTTAAGAGTGCAATCGAAAGCACCTATTAATTTACCCAACGAATAATATCTCTGACTGCATCCCAACATCGCCAGCGATCGTGAGGGACGAATATACCATAGAAATAAAATTACGCAGATAGCAACAGCGTACTCGAGAAAATGAAAATGATGAAATTTAAGCAAACCGAATATACCGGGCGATAAAGTAAATATGTAAAAAAATTTCGAACGTAACAACGCCCAGAGAAGTTGAAGAGTGGTTCGGTGGCAACAATGTTAAACTTAATGTCAAAAAAAAACTTGTTAGCACAAAAGAACACTGGTAATTCAGGATCCATTAAAATCTTAGGACTACATCTAAACAGCCAATTCAAGTGAAGCAGACACGTTGATGCTCTACAGAAAAGATTGGCGTCCGCTATTTACGTGGAAGGAAGATTCGACGCATATCCAGTATTGATGCGGCGAGGGAAGTGGGGGAATGCTACTACGCGCATTTCCATTCTGTCGCTTCATATGGTAAACTGGTATGGGGCTCGTCGGTGGAATTGCAGAAGATATTCAGACAGCAAAAAGAAGCAGTGAGAGCAGAGGCTCAGGCCGAGTATAGAGCCAACTGCAAACACATTCTTAAAAACCTCCAAATTCTGACACTTACATCAGTCTTCATTCTCTCCTGCTTAAAACACATCCGTACAACCAATAGTTCCAGGTTTCTTACCCACACCGATATTCACAAATACACTACGAGGAATAGAGAGAATTTAATATTGCCAAAGTACAGCCTGGAGAGAGCAAGAACAAGTACAAACTACATAGCTGCAAAAATCTACAACCACATCCCCCAGGAACAGAGAGGGCTGACAAATGACAGGTTCTACAGTTGGGCAAAGACAGTGCTACTGAACAATGTGTTCTTTACTACGGACAATTTTTTTTTCTTTGACTCGTGTTATGTCATATACACATATATATATTTTATTTTATTTATAAGTATCTTGAATTTTTTTGTATACTTGTGTTTATATATTTTTGTATCTGTTTATAATGATGATGATGATTCGCATGCGTCAATACAAGTGATTGCAATAAAGATTAGATTAGATTAGATCATAAAATTTCACTCCAACTTAGAAACAATTTTGCGCTATGCAAAAAGTTATAAATCATAAGTACTCCTTGACTTTTAACGGTTTCAGTGTTGTTGAATAATTAAATTGATTGGGCTTTTTCTAGAAGATATGAACCATTAATTTTCTGTTCTATGTTGTCTTTATAAAACAAGTCCCCTAAATATTTTAAACTTTCTGGAATAGGTACCGAAAGAAACAATGACATTACATCGAATGAAACTAAAATCCCCCCTTTCCAGTTCACAATCCTTAATTATTTAAACAAATTCGAAGAAATTTCGAACTGACAAACTTTCTTGTTTTACGGGTAACTTTTTTAATTCATTCACTAACCATTTAGAAATAAAGTAAGTCGGTGAGCTGATACCTGAAACAATTGAGGTCTCCAGTGCAAGAACCAGGTATCTCCAAAATGCGAAATTTTACAGGGGGCGAAAAAAACACTTATATACATTTACGTTTCATAAATTTGTATTTTTTAAGTTTCGTGCCGAATTCAGGCTGCAAATAACGAAACCTACAATAGGTGTAATTTGGTTTTAAACAATGGTAAAAAAATTATCATGATATTAATAATAGAGATACCTGGTTTTTGTCAATTATTATTAAAAAAAATTGATCGCTGACAACTTTATTATTTTTTTATTATCAAACGGGCGTACACATAAACAGAACATAATCTGGAAAGAAAATACTAACAAAAAGAAAACACTAAAACTTATTTTGGTGCATTTTCGCAACACATAAAACTGGAAATTGTTTCATCATTCTGAGTCACTATATTCAGAATAGTCCGAACCTGCATTCTCTGCCACTTCTGCCCTTGATTGACGATGTGCTGCTTCAATGTTATTATAGAACCACATATCGCATTGTGCCACATATGCTCTAGCGAGATCCATTACATGCTTAAATTTATGTGGTTTTAAAATCCGTTTGTTTGTGTACAGAAGTACTTTATCATTAGCCGCCAAAGAAGGGTTTTCACCTTTTTTCAAGATTACGAAACTTGAATATGTTGGTATCCCAACAGTTATACTACACTGTATATCGGGCATTTCCTGAGAGGCATATTTAAATAGTCTATACTTTGATATCGCAAACTTATCTTTTTTTCAGACTGTTTTGCGAAATATTGGTAAGAAGTGGTCCTTGAAGTTTATAATCATGTCCTGAGTAACGTTTATGATTTCAAATTTCTTTCCTGCTTCACGGATAATTTTGTGATACTCTTCAGGTAAATAAATCCGGTCATATGTCTTCTTCTTAATCTCTATGGTGCCGAAGCTTCTGTCGCAGGGCAAAAAGCTGTGGCCCGGTTCAGGAAACCGATGTGTAATAGTGGCAAATTTTCCAAGTTTTACGACTGTGAATAGGAACTGGATTAATACGTAATTTTTGTTTTGAGAACTGCAGTTGTCCGAAAACAAATAGATATGCTTGACTTCCGATCTAATAAAATTGTTAAAGAAGTGATGTAAAAAGCTAATCACTTCATTTTGCCCTTTAGCTCCTACTGTCTCATCATAAACATAAAAATAACTTGTTTTTGAACTGCCAACGTGTATACAAAAATTGTACACCCATAGCTGTATTTTATAAAACACATCACCGCTTGGAGCTACTGGAAGTGGCATATTTTGCTGAAAGTCGAATGTAACCACCTCAACAGAAGGATCTTCACGAGCAAGCTGGGTCTTTGTCTTCAAATCTTTATAAAATGTTTCTGCTTTGGTGACATGTAAATCTTTTAAAGTCTGAAGAGCCCTTCTTTCTTCTTCGTTATCGGCAGATTCTATTTTTTTCAGTAACATATCATACTTTGAGCAGGTGTCTGACTTTGGTTTGCCGAAAGAAAGTTTAAAATTCTCTATAAAATATTTTCTATAAAAGTCATACTTAACTTTAGGATTAGCTGCTTTGCTTTCTTGCAGCAAAGCATATTGTTCGGGTTCATATTTCTGCAGATACAAGTTGTGCATTTTTGCTGTGTTCAAGTTTGATGATAAATATTTATGTTTGACGTTGTCCTTTCTACTGTAGTGAGATATATATCTGGGGAAACTGTTAATGTGTCCTGCAATTTGATGTAAGACTACATCTTCGATCTTATTTGGCCTGTTTTGGTGAAGTCCTATTGCATCTACAGGTGCTGTACAGGAGGTTTTTAAATGATTTGCCACTCTCTCAAGGCGACTTTTGGCTATATCGAAAATTGAGAGCATCGCGTTCTTACAAACTCTGTAGTCATCTGCGTGATTTGCTATCTAAAAAATTAATAAAAATGAACTATACGAATGAGCCATTTACCAAGAATTTTTGTGTGTGTATTGTCTTGTTATTAACAACTTTTATAGCAGAGACAAACATTACTTACAACGTATTCACAAGAACCAGTCTTAGGTTTGCCAGCTCCGGATCCAGGTCTATGCCTCTTTACAGCCTTAACTTTTATAAGCCTAGCCAAGAAGGAGTCTTGTAGGTCTTTCGATTTCAGCTGGTAGAAAGATTCTCATACTTTATGTCTAACTTCTGCGGTAATTTTTTCAAAGCACTTTAACCTACACGAACACGGCTTTCCTTCTTTCTTTGCAGGCACAACATGACCACTAGTATTTACGTATTCCAAGCCATGAGTTCTACACTTTTTTGATATAGATCTCTTCCATCGGTGTTTCAATATGATTCTTTTTTTACCCTTCTGGGGATTCGCATTATGTCTAATTTCATCATCATCAGATTCTAATTCCGCCTCCGAAACATAAAATCTTCATCATTATCGGTGTTTGTACTTTCAAACGGTTCTTTCGCATATTCAGACTCGAAAGTTGACATGATATAATATGTTACCAATATATAGCAACAAACAACACGTATGTAAATCAATATGCACTTTCCAGCACAGCAAAACAAACGTAAAACATAAACTAATTAACAATGTTATGAGAGAATATGCGCCTGCGCCCAGTAAAAAGTCGACGAATTGTACGCTGCAAGAACAAGGTATATCCAGGAGATATGTCATTATTGCACAGTAAAATTTATATGGTATCTCCATTCGCTAATATATCTAAGCAACGCCACGGAGGAGATATACTGTTCATGTAACGAACGATAGAGAATTTCAAAATAGACATATCCGTATATAAAACTCATTTTCCCAAAACAGTGGAGATACCTGGTTCTTGCACTGGAGCCCTCAATTGGTCTCATCGAATTACCTGACTTATGTATCTTAAGCAAACAATACATTCCCATTTATTAATTCCCGGAACCAATGGCTTACTAACATTTAATTTAAATTTTTGAGTCGAAGTTATTAACATTGGATATTTCTTCAACGCGTCTGTAGTGTCTCTAATCATTTTTGGATTTCTCTCAATTTCTACATACGAATCTTCTGTAATAAATTTTTAACTCTCTAGAAATACTCGATTTTGTCCATAATTACAAACAAGAAATTTAGGATACGATTATTAATTGTGGTTAGGTGTTTTACACCTTTTTAAGTTTTTACTTAACCACAGTCTCCAAAGAAATACTTTCCATACACGTGTTAACCTACAACTACAACAAAGGAGATATCAGGTTTCCTTCCACCCCAGTCGAGTGTCGTGCCTGATCATATATAAAAGATAATTGACAACCCCACACAATGATAAGCGACAGCCGAATAAATGAGAACAAATATTACTTACTTAGCCTAAAACTAATTGAAGTTTTAGGATCACTTCGATATGATAACTATATTTTACGTTAATAAGCTAAATAAATTTGCGTCAATACTAACTGTGTGAAACGAAGCCTAGTTCATTTTCAGTAATTCCAATCATTAGCGGAATTTTAGCAAAGCGTCCGTTAAGTACTGCTGTTTCTGGATGTTCAGTGAGGAATCTCTCTTGACCAAAATCTGGTTCTACTATACCCTTACATAATGATATAGGATCACCACCAACTTCCTGTACAAATAAATCCAATTAAATAAAAAAGTCAAGATGTAGTAATTAAAAAATTACTTTATCCACAAATCAAAAATCTTGTTACAAAAAAGTTAACCAGCAAACATTGTCCTAAATTCAACAATTGGTAGGGAATAATTTTATTTATTTAATTATAGATTAAAGTACGTATAAGTATGGCCGTTATATTGCCCATCTGTTAATAGGAATTCTTTATAAAAATATTTTAAGCAAATCATATTATTTTTTGTAAACAACTTCAAAGATCAAATAATGTGACTATTGCACAATTCGTTCAAGAATGTTTATCAAACTTGTATTTACCTGGAAGTGTACCTTGTGAAAAAGTTTTACTTATGTTGTCCGACGCTGTACAAGCCGCGCAAAATTTAAACATTTTTTATAGTAAAATTATTCATACCGCTTGTTTAGCTTATGGGTTCAATCGTGTAGCCGAAGACATTAGGAAGATATTTTTAAAAGCACCTTTGCGAATCCTATTTTACAAGGAGCGACTTCCTGGTGGTCAATTGCCTCTTGAACCTATTATTACGGGATGGGGTACATAGTTGGAAGGTGCAATTTTTTAAGCCGATAATTTTGAAGAAATAAAAAATGCAATCTTGAAATCGCTGATTAATGCATTTCTCTAGAAAATTTTAAAGAAATAATAACATCAACAGAATTGCCACAAAACCTTTTTTCTATTTTGCGTTCGAAATGAACTCATTATGAAACCCAAAACAGTATCGAAATGAGCTTCATTTCGATACACTTTTTTTCATTTTTCAATGTTGGCGTTGTTCGAATACAGAAATAAATATCATTGCTGTCATTTGATTTTAAGAATTTATGTACATTTGACAGATATGATATATGTCCGTATTTTACACAAACAACGTATGTTGTATACAATTGACAACAACATATATATGTTTCTATGTCACTCATGTTTATATTTTTAAATGAAATATCAAGTAATGTTAACGAAAATTAATAAATAATATGTAATATAATATACTTCGCGGATAGCAAGATTTAAATTTGAAAATGTCAAGTATCAATGTGACCAACTGCATGCTTTATATAAAAATTAAACTCTGAACTTTCAAATTAAATAATTCCAATTTAAGCAATTTATTAATGTAAAAAACGCAAAATAGAAAAACTAGTATAAAAAACTCGTTTCATAAGGCCTTTTGCCGCACTCGCTCTTTAGAAAACTCGCAGCTATCGCGGCTCGTTTTCTAAACTGATCTCGTGCGGCAAAATGGTGCCTTATGAAACTTGTTTTTTAATATACTATTATGGTAAATTGAAAAAAGGTTGTTTTTATTTATAATTCTTTAACTTTTTCTTAAATATTCAAAATATCCACCTTCACATTCCATACAATATGCGAGTCGATTATGAAATTCCTGCAAAGAGTGTATTAAAAAATCCGATTTGATTCGTAATTCGTCGTAGGCTGTACTTATGCGTGCTTTTAAATCTTCAATGTTAGTGAAAATTACATTATCATAAATTTTAGATTTAAGTTGTCCCCAAAGAAAAGTCATTTGGCGATAAATCTGGCCAAACTATCGGACCCAACCTCCCTATCCATCGATCAGGAAGACTTGAATTTAGAAAATTTGTAATTGCTGCAGTTGAATGATTGGGGCTCAATCCATTTGAAACCAGGAACCTTCAATGGCTAAATTTTAAAATCGAAGAACAATACGTGTTCGAAGATAAAGACGCTTCATCAGTGAAAAGTATTTTCTTCAGCATATTATGATTTTCATTTAATAAATTAAATAGTGTTTCGCAAAAAATTTGAAAACTTGTCAAATTTGTATTTGTACTATTAGAGAATTTTAAATATTATTCGAAATATTAAATTGATGTGCTATTTGACTTAATGGTGTTAGGAGGCATTATTCAATGTAACATAAAACATTTAATTTTAGGTCTCCTGAAAGAATGTGGGTGGGTATTAATTTTCTTTCTGTGTGTATTTATTGTGCAGCCATCAGAATAAAATTTCCTAGTAATCGCCTGAATTTTTCCGATAGATGGTATGGGATTGTAAAAGATATTTGATAGAAAACAGATCCTGCACTTTCCTTAAACTGTTTCCAGCTTTATACTAGTTCGAAATTAGTATTTTTCAATCTTTTACATATATGTATATATTTTTTTAAATTAGGTGAATACAACTGTCAAATGCTAAAATATTTAAAATGTTATTTCGTTTATGCACATTACTGACATTGATTTTGACACTTGTCGGAACACATAGTCGAGCGATGTTGGTTGCATAACATTACCATGCATTGACGCGTTCTTTTTGAAACTGAGCATAGGCTTTGTATAGAGATAAGAAAAACTCACAGTATACACAAAAATTGTTTGTCACCGCCTAGCAAAGTACCGTTTGATAGACTGACTTAATATAGACATAGCTCACACCATCTAGCGCTATAAAGCTGTATTACCATCACTTTACACGCCACACTCAAATTCCAAGAATTTCCGGATGGCACCTCATATGTTGTAAATATACAGTGTGGCCGCCATCGATAGCGCGATGCATGTATTAGTAACTACTGGTCGACTATAATGGGCGTGCCAACTTGAATTGCCACACCGACAGCGGGCGTATTATAAGTTATACGTATAAATGTATTCGTAGGCAAATCAAGTGAAAAGCAGTGTAGGAGGTATTGTGTTCCCGATAGAAGTAAATATTTGCAGTTGTTTGAAGCATCAGATAATAACTGATAACATCTCAGTGAAGTAACTCATCACAGCTTCATAAACAACAAAAAAACAAACATACATAAACAGAACTACTAGACTTTAACATAAAAAAACTTCTTAACGAAAATAATATTTAGTATTATAGTTGCACTCTAAAAACTTAACAATAATAAAATACTTAAAAATAAAATATTTACTTCTTAAAACAGAATTGTAATTCAACATTGCAATAAACCTGCAATTAGCTAAAAGAAAATGTTATTCTTAAGCAATAATTAAATTCTAAATAAATTAATTAGTTAAGTGTTCAAATAAACCTCCTTCTTGACACGAACAGTAACCCAACCGATTATAAAAATTCCGACGCAATTTGTTAACATATCTGCTGTGATAGTATTAGTGACTTCGGTAATTTTCGAGCGAAGTTCCTCTAGATTCGATGGGCGTTCATCACCGTATCCGTAGATCGAATTATGTAAAAAGGGCCATAAAAAGAATCGTTAGGGGCTAGATCAGGAGATCGCGCTGGCCATTTAATAGGACCCGAGTTACCGATCCATCTGTTTCCAAAAACCACATTTAAAAAGTTTGTTACATAACGGGTATTGTGCGCTGGGCAACCATCTTGCTGGAACCATACTTCATTAATATTGAACCGCTCCCGTACTGCGGGGATAATACTATTTTCAAGTAACTGTAGATATCTATTTCCGTTTAAACTACCGTCAATAAAAAAAGGCCCAATTATATGATCCCCAATTATACCTGCCCATACGTTTAGCTTCTCTGGATACTGCGTTCGCGTTTGTATATTCAAATGTAGATTTTTACGCGACCAGTAACGACAAACTGCGCGGTTATGATGTCCGTGTAGCCGAAATGTTTTTTCATCTGTGAACAATACGTTATTAAGAAAGAATTCATTTTCGTGATATTTATTTATCATTCTTTCGCAAAATTGCATACAGCGATAATAATCATCGGGAAAAAGTACTTGTGAACTTGTAAATTTGTATGAACGATATTTATTAGTACGTAAAATCTTTTGAGCCGTTGTTTTACAGATACCTAATTCGCGGGCAATTTGTCGAGACGACAATGGGATTTACTTCGACTAAAGCACATACTCGAATTTCTATATCACTTATATTATTATCCGGAACAACTTTATTTTTATTAGTTTTTAAAGAAAATGTAGTTTCGAATCGATTAACTGTCCTACGAATGGTGCTTGCATTGGGAATTTAACTTTCAGGGTAATTAGCTGCAAATAAAGCTCGAGTTACTTCCGCGGAATTACCACCGTAAAATTGTTTAATCATAAAGAGTTTTTGCTCCGGTGTATAATACTCCATTTTTTAAATGACCGTTACGTACACCAACAACGCGGTTTATTAAATATTGTGAGCGAGTAGTTCCCCTGACGATATAAACATTGCAACTAACACCCATATGCGGGAGCGACAGCTAATGCGCTTGCGCGCCAACACCGTCTAAATGTGAATTTATTGGACAAATACGACTGCATCATAGGGATATGCGAAATACTAGGCTCTCTTGTAATCCATTGGAACATTGCGTCTACTTCTTTACCGTTCTAACACACGGACACCTCTGTGTGTTTTGCTTACACTACGGGTTTCGCTATAGTGCAGACGCACGCGGCCACATGGTATAAGTTTATATTATATTGCATTGATCATTTACCAACTGTCACCGACAAGTAAAAAAATAAAGGGTATACGTTCTTACGCCCGCGCACGGTGACGCAACAAGCGAGGTTCAGCAATTCCGCCAACAGGAACCACCATTATTAGATGGACAACTCCAACATATGATCAATCGTAGCCGGACATCTAAGACATCTCTTCGTAGCTGGATATAATAAGGAAAATCAACACATTTGGTTCTTCGTGCAAAGGATTCAGCCCCAACAATACTTATCATAAAATTTGAACAAATTGTGTCTTTTAAGAAACGATTAAAATTCAAGTCGATGAAGAAGCGAAGCATGTTCTTAATCATATCTTAAATACTTTACATACTTTAGGAATTTTCATTGAATTCGTTCAATATCAGTATATGTCCTATATGTATATAGTATACCAAATTATTAAGCCAAACTCGAGCTTACTAACAACCTGAGCATAAAAAAAGATTTAATACATGTTATCAAAATTTTTGCAAATTTGTATAAAAAATCCTATATTCGGTAAGCAAAACAAGAGGAACCAGTACAAAAGCTAAAGGAAACAGAACAGGATTATATGATTAAGAACAAAGGATCGAGAGAAAAGATCAGAAACCAGATGAATATAAAAAAGAGAAACAATTAATGGCAAGAGACCATTATACTAGCTAATTACAGATACTGAACAGATGAACAAAGGAAAAACGTATTTAGCAAGAAAGAAGCTATTATTCCACTAAGATAAGATTCTGATTCCCTAGATTTCACCTCTATTTTCATTTATTTTAAATCTAAAAAATAATTTAATGAAAGTAAATCTTGGTTGGTTTTTTCGAATATTATTTTTTAATTTTCAAACCTATTTCTATCATGATTTATACAGTAATTCAACATAATTCATATTCACATGTTTCTTACCGTAAATTCATTAATGGTATCCGCGATTTCCTGTGCAGACTTAGTTTTCAAGCAATTGATAATATTTGCTGGTGAATCATCAGAACAATTTACTAATCGAGCTAGTTTTTTCGCTAAATCATACTGATTCGTAGGTGTTTTGCCAGCTCCAAAAGGTGACCCGCTCATTATTATACCTTTATGAAATAAACCTGCGTATATTCGAAAATTGAATTAGTATAACTCATGAATTAGTGTAAGACAAAACTACAGAATATAACCTTTAGACATTGGCGAAATCATGTGCAAGACTGTACTCACAGCACCCACATTATATCCAGATAAAGTTACCATATTTGGGTTGCCGCCAAAAGCTTTTATATTATCATGAACCCATTTCAGAACTACAACTTGGTCTTTCAAGCCGTTATTACCAGGTGCTTCTTGACTACCAGTACTCAAGAAACCTTTAATTTTTTGAGTGTAAATAAATGTTAAGTTTTGCAAAGAATTAAATCTTACCTAAGAAACCTAATCTGTAATTTGCAGTAACTAACACTATATCTTCATCTAGTAGATATTCAGGACCGAACATATAACTTGCTCCGTTGAAAACATAAAATCCACCCGGATGAAAGAATACCATTACGGGTCTATTTAAATCGATATTATCATTAGTTGGTAACTAAAAAAAGAAACCACAAGTCAATATTATTTTATATAACAAACTTGTGCTTGGAGATCACCCATCAATATTGTGGAAATATTGCCTATAGCTTTTGGCACATTAACAGCTTGCATTTCAACATATAATATTAAATCAATAGAATAATAATTTTTCTCTTTCACTTAACGTTCTATAAACTCACTTTGTTAATGTACACGTTTAACATTAAACAATCCTCTGAAGAATTAGCGTTATTCGGCTGAGAACAGACGGGACCGGGCTGAGTAGCATCGTAAACATTATTCCATTTGTCTACAGGAACTGGAGGCTATAAAAATACTATTATTTATAGTTTGTTTCATTTCTATATTATTTATTCGTAGTATTAAGTTTAAACATTAGTAAATTTGCTAAACCTTCACATAAATATATATATATATATATATATATATATATATATATATATATATATATATATATTTAGTGTTTATAAGAATTTTATTTTTCTTATTTATTTTATTGGCCGTGTCTTAATATTAAAAATAATAGACTTTTTATTGGTTTAGCGACCTTTTATTGAATTTTGCTGTTTTATTCTACGACGTTTCGACTTTTATTATTATTCAGTCTTTTTCAAGTAACGTTTTTTTTGGTTTTCAAAAACACGCATTCTGTATAACATGTGTTGTCGGGGACATCCGAGACCTTATTTTATAACGAACCGATCGCACTGGTTGGAATATTGTAAGTGTTACACAGAATGCGTGTTTTTGAAAACCAAAAAAAATATTGTAAGTGTAACACTTACAATATTCCAACCAGTGCGATCGGTTCGTTATAAAATAAGGTCTCGGATGTCCCCGACAACACATGTTACACAGAATGCGTGTTTTTGAAAACCAAAAAAAACGTTACTTGAAAAGGACTGAATAATAATAAAAGTCGAAACGTCGTAGAATAAAACAGCAAAATTCAATAAAAGGTCGCTAAACCAATAAAAAGTCTATTATTTTTAATCTCTCATGAATTTATAATAATCTCTTGAACATATTAGCGGTAACCCGAAATATATACTTTTTGTACGGAATAATGATCTTAAAAAGAAAATTCTCACGTGCATTAAGTTCAACATGTTTCGTATACCGGTGTCTCAGTTATGCTGTTCCAATGGCGTACCTCCGTTATATAGTAAAATAAATACACTTTGTACTTAGCCTTCCAAACAGAGGTGAAATTGCATTTTAAATATTCATAAATTGGAATCGTAGAAACCAAAGCGATCAATGGAAACTAAAGCAAAATTTTACATTATTTCTTTGTTAACTTTGACAGTTCATAAAGTGTTATTAAAATTTCTTTCAAAGTTGCTTCGAACAAAGTTGTATTTAAAATGTATTTAACGACAATTTTAGAAATGAGGAAAAATTTAATATCATCCTCATTTATGGCGAATGTAGAAAAAACAGGCGTGATGCCTTCCATGTTTACAGAGAGCGGTATCCTGACAGACATATGCTAAGCGCTATGTATTTTACACGTCTGGCTTCAAATATGGAGACATGTAGTGCCTTTTCAAAGAAAACAAGTGTGTTTAAAAGAAAGACTGCTACTGATGAATAGCACAGTGTTGGTGTTTTTACTAAATTCGAGAAATTGAAGCAGAATGTGATTGATATCTCTCGCTCTTTTATTCAACGAATCCTAAAATCAGCCAAATTCAAGCCTTTCGAAATTCACCTGCATCAAAGATTAGAACCAGGAGATTATGACAGAAGACTGGCGTTTCTTGCATGGCTAGAGACTGCGCGTGAAGATGATATTATTAGCTCAATATTATGGACACATGAGAGCCGCTTTTATAATAATGCAACCGTAAATCGACACAATTGCCATTACTGGTTTGTTGAAAATCCTCATTGGATGAGAGAAACCAACTTTCAGAGAATTTGGGGAACAAATGTACGGTTCGGCATGATCGATGAGTACATTATTGGACCAAATTTTGTGCTGGTAAGGCATATTTCGAATTCCTTCAGGGCGAATTTCAAGGTTTTCTTGAAAATGTTCCGCTGAATATACGTGCCAACATGTATTTTCAGCATGATGGGACACACCCGCTCACAATTCTAGAATTGTGACTGATTATGTTAATCCGATTTTTCTTAATACGTGGATAGGCACACATGGACCAATAAGATGGCCTTCAAGTTCAGCCGATCTAACGCCGATAGATTATTTTCTATGGGAATATTTGAAGAATAGGGTAAACGACATGCCTCTTTGCAGATTTGGAAGATTTAAAAAATAGAATTAGGAATGAATGCGCAGCTCTTAATGCCGAGGTATTAAGAAGTGTTACCTCTGGTGAACTTTTGCATAGAGCCGAATATTGCATTGAAGCAAATGGACATTTGCTTCAATAAAACATTTTGAACACTTTCTTTAGCATATTTTCTGGCGCTCACGATTCAAATTTGAAGCCACTACGAGATTCATAACGGTATCTTGTATAAATAAAATTAATAAGTATAATATTTTTGTGATTTATTTAACATTATTTTTCTGTTATTTGACTTTCAATCAAATGTTAGTAAACCACTCATGCCTAAGTTAGGCTCAATTTAAATAGCATTAGGTGTGTATCAGATGCCCCAAATTTCAAATTTGTATTTTATTAGATAACGGAGGTACGCCATTGGAACAACATAACTGAGAGACCCGTTATATACACGCAATATAGAACCGAATATCAAGTACCGACGATTTCTAATGAAAATTAAATGCTAGTATACACGTTTCGAGATAGATGCGGCTTTTAAACATTTTTCATTTGTTCTCACAACCTGGATGGTTGACGACGTCGCGACGTATTGCATCTACCTTCTTCGGCGGGATTAATTAATCATTATTCATTCTCACAGGCATAAGTTCAATAATTATCTTATTCGGCTTTTACTTGATGAAGTTCCATAGCTTACAATAGATATAAAACTAATAGTATAAATCTTTCCTTTATTAATATGTGATCGTAGAACGACAATTGTTTGTCAACACGTGGCTTCGTCAAGTACATACTAGAGCCAGTTACAAGTTTGTAACCTGCTCGGGTATGTACATACGTGAAGATATTAACTATGAGTTTTATTTATATTTTAATATTATTATAAATTGCCACACAATTGCTTTTTCCAAAAATTTACATACTGTTCACGCATTTTACATATTTTAACAAGCAAATTCACATATGTGCCAATTATAATCGCTAGTAGAATTGCATCAAATGATGAGATTAGCAATTATAGCGTTATACCTCACTGTGTTCGATTATCATTATAGATTTCAAAGGACGACTTTCCTATACATGTTTTCGGATCACAACATTGATGAATACAGAAGTAGTGGCAATAAGCTTGAAGCAATAATTCCTTGATATTCAAAAACTCATATGTCAAGTAAAAAATATTCTAAGAAACGATTTGAGCAAACAGGGTCAGTCATGAACTTACATACGATTGACCACAAAATTTCCTCTTCTTAATTAAAGTTATGTTTTTAATTCACATTATACTAACAGGAGTAAACCAAGCGATATCGACACAAGCAGGGTGGCCGTAATAATAAGTCCAGATTATACAACAATATCGTAGATATTCAAGAAATAGATGAGGGAATTATTGTTCTAGAGATGCTAATCAATCAAGAAAAAAATCATTTCATAGTAACATATGCTCCAACTGATAACGCAGTAAAAGACGAGAAAAACATTTACTTTGAAAAATTACAAAAAACAATAGATATGATAGAAAATGATAAGATAATAGTAATGTGAGACCTTAAGGCTCTACGCTATACCCGGCAATCCCACACTGAAATGAGTGTATTTTTCCGGCCATTTTTTGGCTTCAAATTAAAAGTTGAAAGACCGCTCGATGTATGTATGACCATGTATCAATAAAAACTAGGTAGGTATTTACGTTTTTTTCAAAATTTTTGAACGGTTTGACTTTTATCGGTAAGAAACAGAAAATCTATCCGGACAAATTGAGAGATAACCAGGCCAGCTAATGTAGTTATGAAATGTTTGTGTTGTAGGTATTTATAATATCTAGGTAGCTATACAGCCCGTTTTTGTCTAGATGTAATTGTTGTTTAGTTATCAATAAAAATAAAAGTCAAAAACAGGCAACCCGATACTCAACGTCCCCGAAAATATGCAGCCCACATTACAGCACACGTAGGTACCAGAGTAGGTGCCAAGACGTCCTGCTGAGAGGGTCGAAGGATTATGTAAATTGGCTCCACAGGCTTCTACCTATAACAATATTAACTTATCAACCAATAAATCGGCGTAAATATTGAAATAAATGCTGCAACTGGTTCAATGGCTAATTAAATTACCTTTTATTGAGTTTTAAGAGAATTTTGATCCATAATAATCACCGAAAATTAAGTGCGGATCGGAGACTAAACATCAAAGATGAATTTTCTAGTCATTTATATGTGAACAAACTAATTTGCAGCTAATAAATTACTGTATTTACATAAGTAAATAGTTTGTATTTTAAAAAAATTAGAATAAAAAATAATTAGAGATCTTTTTTCATAATACTTCTTATAGATTGATCTCTATGATACCTCGCGTCAATTATTTCTGGAAGTATGCATTCATATAAAATTTTTCCAGATGTTCAATCATATTGTGATGACTCATCCTACGACTAATAGGCGCGTCATACTTGTCTGGTGTTCTCTTCAGCCTTCTACATCATTCGAGAATATATGAACGAGATATATAAGCCGCGTCGAAGAAGGGATAGGCATTCATTCAATCCTACAGTCTCGCGAAGTACATAAATATAGTTACATAAATATAGAATACATAAATGTACTTATTGTTGTTAATAGTTAGTTTTAGATTATTATACGTTTTAATATTAATATAGTGTGTGTGTCTAAAGTTATTGTTAGTTTTATTTAAGAACCCTAAAAGACAAACATTACAGTGGTATTCAGGTGTGGACTAATTAATAAATAATAAACTAAGTAGACAATTAAGTGTTAATTAAGTATTCGTTTAAATAAATATACAGTGCGGAAAGACGTTATTTTAAATATCGTGATGGCTAATAGAATGAAACTAACGGAATTAAAAGTGTCCGAGTTAAAACGAGAATTAGAAGAGAGGGATGAGGATACAACTGGCAAAAAGTCGATCCTCCAGCAGCGGCTTCGCAATGTGTTGATCCAAGAAGGCGAGGATCCAGAGAAGTATGTCTTTCAAGTTCCAGGCGGAGATGCTGACGTGAATTCGCTGTTTATGAAACTAGAACAAATGGAGCAGAAGAACCTGGAAACTTCTGGAAACTTAGCGAAAACTCTAGAACAAAGACTAATAGATAATTCGCAAACCTTGGAACAGCGTCTAATAGATTCACAAACTCAAATGCAACAAATGGAGCAGAAGAACCTGGAAACTTCTGGAAACTTAGCGAAAACTCTAGAACAAAGACTAATAGATAATTCGCAAACCTTGGAACAGCGTCTAATAGAGTCACAAACTCAAATGCAAGAAATGGAGCAGAAGAACCTGGAAACTTCTGGAAACTTAGCGAAAACTCTAGAACAAATGGAACAGAAGAATCTCGATAGCGCGAAAAATATGGAAGAACGATTAATAGAGAATGCGCAAATACAAATGCAACAAATGGAACAAAGAAACCTAGAAACCGCTAGAATCCTCGAGAAAAATCTGGAAAAGAAATTACTAGAAAATTCTAGAAACTTCGAAAAAAGTCTGGAACAAGTGGAGAAAGTTCTAGAACAGCGATTAGCGGATAAATCAGAAGCGTTAAAAGAAGAGGTTTTCACAGCTGTAGAAGAGAAAATTGGAGAACATTCTAGACTTTTAGAGGCAATAATGATCGAGATGAAATTACCCGCTACCATGAGTCATTCTGATCCCAGGCAGGGCAACGAAGAAATCATACCGCGGCCCATCGAAATAAAAGAAGAACTTGTGGCTATTTCAAGGACCAGAATCAAGCCACCAACCTTTGATGGAAAGACGTCATGGGCAACTTACCTGACGCAATTCGAAGCGGCCGCAGAAGCAAACGCATGGTCTTCTGCCGAGAAGGCGACTGCTTTAGTCATAGCATTGAGGGGTGATGCTAGTGATATTTTGCAGACATTGCCTCCTGAGGAACGTAAAGATTATTCTCAACTCATTAAACGCTTGGAGATGAGATATGGCCATGCGCATTTGGAGCAAGTATACCATACCCAACTGAAGAATCGATCACAGAAGAAAGGCGAGAATCTTCAGGCATTTGAGGCAGATATTGCTCGTCTAGTTCGACTTGCATATCCGATGGCACCAGATAATTTCATGGAGCACCTAGCGGTCCAGATATTCATAGATGGTCTCCGGGATATTGATACGCAGCAAGCATTAAGGTTGGCAAGACCGAAAACCTCGATCGATGCTTTGGCGTACGCACTTGAATTTGAGACTGCAAGACAAGCCTCTTTGAACAATGCTCGTGGCTGTTCTGTCGACGAACAGGAAAATGAGGAGTTCATGGAGCAGGTGGTTAGTCAAGTCCTAAATCAGATCAAATCAAATAAAAGTGCGCGGCCATGCGGGAATTGTAGAAGAAACGGTCATATCCAGAATAAATGTGATAAAAGGACCAAGAAAGAATCCGCTGAGAATCCGAAAGTCCCAAGGACTGCCCAAATCGCATCCTTGCAAAATCAAACCAATGGCCTGTATGTGGATGCTATTATGGAAAGAAGAACCTATGCTTGCTTGCTAGATACTGGATCGACGAAAACCATTGTACGACCCGATTTAATATCCAGGAATAAAGAATTACTTTCTAGTAAATGGAGACTAAGGACAGCTACTGGAGAAGCAGCTTCTGTGGAAGGTGAAGTAGATGTCAATTTTGTCATAGGACCAACATCAATCCGACATCGTGTTCTCGTAGCCGACATAGAAGAACAGATAATCTTGGGATTAGACATCATGAACACCTACGGCTTCCAGTTAAACATGAAAGTTACAGCAAGACATTCTGAAATTAGCAGTTCCAAAATTGGGTTGTGGATTGGACCGCCTGGACTGGAGAATTGTAAGGAGCATGTTGGAAGTAATCTTCCGACATACTGGTATGGAAATTCTGGTATGCAGTTACCGCCTTGAATATTCCTGTCCATCCAGGCAAGATAAAACCGTGGACTGTTATTTCGATATGACGTCACAATGTAACAAAGGCCCTACCTGTCGATTTCGCCATCGGTTGAGGGAATCAAAACTTGACATGTTTCGGGACGAAACTTCATTCTTAAGAAGGGGGCAATGTGATGACTCATCCTACGACTAATAGGCGCGTCATACTTGTCTGGTGTTCTCTTCAGCCTTCTACATCATTCGAGAATATATGAACGAGATATATAAGCCGCGTCGAAGAAGGGATAGGCATTCATTCAATCCTACAGTCTCGCGAAGTACATAAATATAGTTACATAAATATAGAATACATAAATGTACTTATTGTTGTTAATAGTTAGTTTTAGATTATTATACGTTTTAATATTAATATAGTGTGTGTGTCTAAAGTTATTGTTAGTTTTATTTAAGAACCCTAAAAGACAAACATTACAATATGATGATTCCAGAAATCATAATTTCGTTCTATTACTATATATTTCAAATCGTGTTTAGTATAAACTACGAAATAACATTTCTCTCTTTTGGTGATGTGGAGTTGTCCCTGCACTTGATACATATAATTATCAAAAGTTTTTAGCAAAATTTTGTTACTATCATTTGCATCTAAGGTGCAATAATTAATTAATTTTTCGTTAATGGCTTCATGTATTAATTTATCACGCGCTGAATAAGGACATTTTATTTCGACAATAGAATCGAATCCAATTAATCAGTCTGGAGTGGCACCTAAACATTTTTTCTTCTCGTCAATGAACAAACCGCATGCCTCAACTTTCAAATTTGTAATTTCCATAAATTTTTGCTTGGCCCTTTCTTCATTATCTATGCCATACTGTAGAGAATGTGGTAGTTTTTTATTATTGAATCTATTAGTATACAGCATATGTTTTATTGTACTAGCCGTGTCTGCTTTTTCTCTCATTTTACAAATCTTGCCAAAGTTACTTGCCGTTAATCTTATCTGTCTCTCTTTTTCCCATTCGTTATTATGTCTCTGATTCACCGTCCTAATTTGAACATTATGACAATCAGATAATGACAATTCATCAAGAAATTGTTTTCTCTTGCTTTCGTATTCCGGAATAGGCATGTCAGGTACCACGATTTTGCACGCTCCGTAATCCGAATCAGCACTTTGAATTCGAATTTTATTTTTTTTGCTTTTCTTTTTTATTGCTTGATTTAGTTTAAGATTTTTGAATTTTTCCAAATATACACCGTTAAAATTATCCCCATTAGTTTTCTTAACAAATGTATATACAAATGTCTCTTTATTATTATAATTTATGGCTGCCGCAAAACGTCTCCCTTGGTACGAGCCTCCCAGCGAAAAATTTATTATTTTTCCTCCCACGAATTTATTCACAACAGAATTGAAGGATTCTACGGCGTTATTGTCTACGTCATAAAGTAAACTGGAGGATAAATTGGCTACTCTATTCAAAGACTGGAAACATATATCATATAGAGCACTGCTTTTGAAATGTTTGTAATCAATAGTATTTGAATTGTTACCATTGTTACGATCTTTACTACAAAAATAGCTAGCACAGTTACTATGTTCTCCAAATATGTGGGCAGGTCCATTGAGAATATCATTTTTTAAGTTTTCAATTTTTTGTTGAAAAGAAACATTTTCATTTTTGCGGTACTTTATGGCACTAACTACAGCTGCCCTAAATTTAAGAATATTCTGCCGTAAAAAATTTCGTATACACATATCTGATCGAGGAGTTTTTGAAATTTCTCGTATTTTCGTACAGAAATTTCGCAACACATGATTTCGACACTCAATTTTTTCAATAAAATATGTTGGTCCGTAAGGTTTTGCTGTTTGAATTTTTTTATACACACTACTATCCCCATCACCAATAATAGTTTTATATCGCAAATTATGCATTTCTATTGACATTCTAAACCCATCTAGAATAATAGCTGCTTCCATAGAAGTTGAAGAACTGTTCCAGTTTTGAAAACATTTATGAGACGGAACATTTTTTTATCCTTTTTTTACAAAATTTGCACATTTTATTTTTTACTCCTACGTACATAACTTTTTTACTTCTGGTCCCAATTACGCACCCAACGCCCGAGAGAGCGTTATAATTAGACTTGTAACTTCGTTTTGACCAAGCTCCATCCACTGTTACAGTTATAAAAGGTATTCCGTCGCTATCAATTTCTCCTGCTTCAATTGCCAACTTACGTTCTTCCTTTCCTGCAGCTAGCATTTCTTTTAATGCTAACTCCTCTGTATTTTTTAGCACTTTTTTTTCTATGCGCGCATACGTTGCTGAAGACATTTGAGGAATGTCTAAAGCTGCGGAAAATTCTGTTAATTGTGAATGACCCGCCCCTATTGCAACAGTTCCACACACCGCTGCTTCATTTACTCCACATTTTTTATTTTCATTTTCAGTACTGAATGTATCGGTTATTCCACACATGTTGCATTTATACGTAAAAACACTTTTAAAACCAAAATGTTTTTCCGCTTTTATTTCTACATTTTGAAAAGTACAGCCAAACATATCATGTCGTATTCCTTTTAGAACAGTAAACAGATGATTTATATCAACAATCCTACGTCCAGCAAGAGTAAAATTTGCAATATTGTTTATAAAAATGGCACTATTTTCTTGAAGAATGCTTAGAGGAATTTAGAAGTATGTTTCCAAACTTCGTCTTTGATTTTGATAGTTTTTGGTACACAGTTAAATATTGCACTAAGGTTTTCAGAGAAACAGAGAGTGTTATACGGAAAGAAGACAGTGGCCGTCCGAAAAAATGCACGGAAGAGCTAGTTGACGATGTAACGCAAATTATGAATGATACACCAGGAACATCCATACGAGTATTCTCTCCACGAGTGGGTGTTTCAATTGGCACTTGTCATACAATTTTGAAAAAAGACTTACATTTATTTCCATATCGCATGGCCTATTATCAAGAAATCAAAGAAATTGACTATCCTAGAAGAACAACATTTTGTCAGTGGTTCTTAAATAATTTTGATAATGACATTCTTGACAAAATTTTTCTCAGATGAATCATGGTTTTATCTGAATGAATATGTTAACTCACAAAATATAAGGATGTGGAATACTAAGAAACCGCATGACTGTTATGTTGTTCATCCACAGAAAATTGGTGTATGGTGTGCGATTAGTCGAAGGAAAATCATTGGCCGTATTTTCTTTAAAGGAGAAAGGTATCGACAAGAAATTATTATGACATTTATTGAACAGCTTAATGAAGAAGAAATAAATCAGGGTTACTTTCAACAATACGGAGCTAGAGTGCACACAGCTTGTGAAACAATTAATATGATACGGAAATTTATCAAAATCGGTTGATAAGTTTAAACATCGAACATGAATTTCCAACAAGATCTTGTGATGTTAACCTCTGTGATTTTTTTCTGTGGCCATTTTAAAGAACTCAATTTTTTGGGTACAGATACCTGATCTTGCAGACCTTCAGATCAGAATTGCTGAAATAATTAACGAAATCGACGATATGCTACTACAAAACGTTTTCTCCTTCATTAGAAGAAGATGTTAGAAATGTCTCGAACAAGGTGGTGGCCACTTTCAACAATTTTTATAAAATGTTACTTGTTTGTTGCAAATAAACGTATCTCATTTAGTTAAATATTTTAATTTTATTATTTTGACATTTATCATTATCATCTTAAGTAAAAAGCTAAGATATACGTATAATTTCCATGGGCAACTGCGAGGTAAAATTTAATTGAACGCTCGTTATTTCCTGTTTCAATAAAAACCTCATCGGATATATCCGAATCAAAACTGTCGTCGCGTGCCGAATTTGTCTCAGTGAAAACAATTTCATTATCTACAATATTACCACGTTGAGACACTATTCGATTTTTTATCCGAATTTGTTTCATCAACTGTTTTCTACTTTTCCGTTTTGCAGCGGTTGTCAATCTTTTTTGGGAGTGAAGTCCCATTGTTGTTTATATTTCAAAATTACAACGGTCACCAACACTAATATAATATGGTCATATCTTTATCGAATTATATACATTTTTCCAAGTAACCAGGTGATTAACTTTAAATGACTAAGAAGGATTAGAAAGCCAGGTAATGCCGTAACCACTTTTAGAGGAAAACAAGTTAATACATTTGTTTGTCTTTTACTTTACGCAAGCATCTAAGTATTTCAATTAGGTATGTATGGGTAAAATTGTGTAGCTTTACTACACTACTTATTTTATATTAGAACCTATTAAGTTACATTTGTTATAATAATACATCTATTCTTTATCTACGATTCAAAAAATTTTAGGCGGAAATACACAGATCATCTATCTGCTGAAAACAAGGCATAAATACATCCCAAGTAGCTGATGTGTCAATAATCAAATTTGTTTGCTAATTTACATAATCCTTCGACCCTCTCAGCAGGGCGTCTTGGTGCCTAGTCTGTTGTAGTATGCTGTAATGTGGGTTGCATATTTCTGAAATGGTAATTTTTCGGGCACTAAAGTAGACCCTTAATGGTAGAGTAAGAAAAAATAATCTAGGAATAGTAAGATGTTTAGGAAAAAAGGCGAAGACATGCGAATTATAAATCTGTGTATGTATTGAAAATGATCTAATAATAGGAAATTCGAAGGTTACACATAAAAATGTACATAGGTACACACGGGAAGTCAAGAGCAGGGGGGAACGTTCAATAATTGACTACTACTTAGTCTATATAGACATATGAAATCTGGTAAAGAATATAAAAGTGAAAAGAAGTGCAGGAGGCAGTGATCACTATCTGGTTAGAGTGGCCTTAAAAATAAAAGGTAAAATACAGCTAGTAAAAGAAAAATACTCAAAAAAAAAATCAGAAGTCACAGGTTAAAAAAATAAAAAGTCAAAGAAAAATACCAGGAACAACTGAAGATGTATATGTGACCCTGCATATGAAAACCCACCTAGTGTGTCAAAACAAGTTTTTGAGTAAAACGCAATTTAAGTTTCCACCTCTGTGTTGCATTTTCATACTGTGCGCGTTCTCATTTCATTGTTGAATGTTTGTTTTGATTTGTTTGTTTTGATTGATTTCAATGTTTGTTTTATCTTTTAGTGCTAGAGTTTGTTTTAATTATTGTGAAAATGTCTCGCGAGTGTGATGAATTTGATCAACTGTGCAATGTATTTGATATTGAACGTTATGATTTATCGCCATCGCAATCACCGACACGAACTGCAGACGAGCCGTACGATACAAATGATGGAACGGACAATTCAGACGACTGTACAGAAGAAATAGATGATTCCATTTTGAGAATTTCTTCAGCTCCTTCAACGAACGATAGTTTCTTGGAACATTCATCATTCGATTTACACGAGTATGAAGTAATCGAAGCTTTTTATGGGCCAGAAGCAAAATCTTGTTGTAAAAACAAATGTAATGAAATTATACCACGTGAGTTAACTTGTTATTGTCGCGATCAGTTCCGTGAGTTTTCAAAACACGAGCAAGATTTGATTGTACTATCACACCTGAACTCTCATCGGCAAGATATTTCTCTTGAATCGTACTACAATAGTCAAACTCGTAAAAAGTATGGCTCCAGAATTTGCAATAAAACTCGTGTATCCGCACGAGTTTTATTTATATGTTCCATGGAATTTCTATTTGTCGAACAATGTACCTCTTCATCTATGATGTTGGTATTGACAGATACAAAAATTTGGTATCTCATTTTGATCAAAGTAAGTTACAGCCAAGAGTTCATGGACTGACAAATAAAATACCGAAATGTAAAAGTGGGTATACTAAAGAACTACGCGAATCACCCGTCCAATTCATAAAAATCTACGCTGATCATCATCTCTTCCTGGAAGGCTTCCTCAATTTAAAAACTTCAAAGTAATGAAACTCCCATCATCTGATACAAAAATATCCGTTTACCGCCGTTATATTGAAGCTTGCAATGATAAGAAAGAAAACCTGTACGATGTTTCTATTAGTTGTGGAATGAATGTTGTCCATTTATACAGACCATGAAGTCCGCTGATGACTTATGCGATACTTGCAATGTATGAGAGAAATTGGATTGGTATTTACCAATCCAATTTCTGAAGCGAAAAACTCAGACGTGAGAGAAGAACGACTGAACATCGCGCTTTCCCACTTGAGAACAGCTAAAGATCAGCGAGCGTTTTATACAAAATGCATTACTGATAATACAGATAATGCTATGGTTATTTCTTTTGGTTACGCCCAGAACATAGCATATCCAGCATCTCCACAAAATCAATAGTTAATTAACTATCTCTTAAAAATTCAACTACATCTACCGATGTTTAATGTGTGTCTGAATTATACCCCTCAAAATCACTTACACCGAAGCGCATAATGTAACAACATATCGAACTATATCAATTATCTACGTCACAGAAATATACAGTTAAGATCAAAAGAATCAGTCCAAACATTTAAAATAACATAATTTTCAATATATTTATATAAATATCCTGCAAAATAAATGTACATAAATAAAATATATTGTTAAAAATTATCTTCTTTTTCTTCGGGGAAAGTCCATTGCAATATGTGCAGTTGCTGCCCTTGAAAACTCAGACACTTAAATACAAAAACATTTTAAGCGGTGTAAGCTTTTTTTAAACGCTAAACAAACCAATTATTGGCATAGAATGCAAAATGTATTGCAAAAATAGTAAATTAAAAAAAATTATTAACAAAACTGCAGATAGTGTCCTGCTGTTTCGTCATAAAACGAAATATTTTATATTGTATATATTCATATATTTTATATATTAGTAATTTAGTATAACAGAATTAAAGAATAACATTTCAAACTTTTTTTATTAACATATTCAAAATTGTAATATTTTCTTTAGATTCAAAGAATTTACATTTACTAATCTGTTTATTACTTCCTTTATACATTTAGACCGTTTCTTTATTGCCTAGTGAACAATTTCAATAGACCTTTCAATACCTGCTATTGTTAATTATATTAATATAGTTAACATTTGGAACTTACTGCAAGTGAGAATTAATGAATATTAAATCACATTCTTACATGTAAATGTCGACTTATGTGGTGCGTTCATAACTACAATCCGACAAACTTTGTCGGATTGTAGTTATGAACGCACCACATAAGTCGACATTTACATGTAAGAATGTGATTTAATATTCATTAATTCTCACTTGCAGTAAGTTCCAAATGTTAACTATATATACAGAAAGTATAGAAATGAAAAAGCAATGTCAGTCTTCGAGGAATGCCGTGCATTGAAAAGTTCCAACCAGAACGAAACGCCGTCTGTACGTTTCCTCCCGTTGATTGACTTGTTTTTTTCAGTATTTCTTAATTCTTATATTAATATACATAACACACATTCTCGTCAAAGTCGAATATCTGAGTTTTCAAGGACCACAACCGTAGAAGATTTACTTTATTTGGCTATTTAAGGTATCTTTTAATTGAATATTTATTTATTTAAGATACTTTAACCCTTAACTACATATTTCAGCACTTATGGCGTTTTTCAGTTTTTTTTTAAATATAGGGATTCAATATAAGCATATAATTATAAAAAATGACTGTATACTCGTATTATATATATTTTGTACTGTGTCATTTGATGTGACGTTGTCATGGTTTTTATATAATGATTTAAAATTACATTAGGTACGATTTTTTCTTATAGATATTAATGTTTCACATATTGCTAATTCTTTAATATTTGCCGATAAAATATGGAAAAAAATATGAAACTATTCTTCCACACAACATAAGGAACATACACACAAAATTTTACCAAAATCGGTTATGTAGTTTGTGAGTCCATAGAGAACAATTTTTTTTTTTTTTTTTTTTAATATATCGGGTTTCCCAATAGTGCAGTGTCGGTCGATATCTCGGTACCGTTTGACGGTACAAAAAATTTTTCATACAAATGTTGTTTAATTCCTAAAGGGACATAGCATAAAAATACTTTCGTTTATACAGGCTGTCTCAGAATAGCAGTACTGAACCTTCCTTAATTTTTTCAACGAAACATCCTATAGTTTATTCAATTTTTAGAGTCTGCTATAAAATCGACTGCTTCTCATGTACCATTGCCTATACCTAACCGTAATAGTTTTTGAAATATTTAACATTTTCTCCACTAAATGTCATGTGCAGGTACTATTTGGCTAAGTCGTGTCTTACTTATCTTTGATCCCAGAAACGAAATTTTTGGTATATGAGTAGTTTATACTTGCGACAACTTTTACAAATTGCTAAAATTATTTTTTTTATACATAGTGTTCAGAAAAGAGAAAGCAATATCACAACTTTCAGATGGAAAAAGCTCAATTTTTTTAAATGGAACGCATAGTGCTTTTTCATGTTATTTTACTCCTAAAGTAAAGCGCTTTATTTTTATTTAAGCATATCATATACCTGTCTGCAATAGATTTCGAGATTTTTTCGTTTTTAAAATCGCTTTACTAAAAGCTGTCCACTTCGATGCAATAAGTTCTTAAAACTAAGACGGCCACGGAAAACAAATAACACACATCAAAATTCTAAACTATCAAATGAATTTTTCACAACAAGAACCTATCAATATAGTTTACGCTTTAGGATCTAGCGATCAGAATTGTTTCCTTGCAAGTCGCATTTACGAGCAAAGGTTTCCTTCCGAACGCTGAGCGGCATCCTAATATTTATGCATTTGCTAGACTAAAAGAATGTTTTGAAAGAATAGGAAGCGTGCGTTATGAAATGATATTGAAAAGGCTGTCAAAATTGTAAACGGGTGGCCACTGAAGAAAATTAACACATAGTATTGGAGACTGTAGTGAAAAATCCTCATACATCAGCACGTATGCTAGAGCGCCAAGTTGGAATATCGAGAACTTCGGCGAACAGAATTACTCGAAAACATAAGTTTTACCCATACCATGTACAACCGGTACAAGAACTAACCCAACAAGATTTTATTAACAGACGCGATTTCTGTAACTGGGCATTAAACAAGAATTATCAGGAGCCGAATTTCTTTAATAACGGATTATTTGCAGACGAAGCCACATTTCATAAAAATGGGTTTGTTAACCGCCACAATTTTCATTATTATAGTAATGAAAATCTTAGAATGATGCTTTTTCGAGAACACGGTACACGGAAAATAATTTTTGAGTTTTTTACGAAATCAGTTTGAAGATATGATTGATAATTTACCATTACAAATTACAAGGCAAATATGGTTACAATTTGACGGAGCTCTTACACATTTTAGCAGACAGGTGAGGATTATCTCAACACAAATTTTGAAAATAAATGGATTGATAGAGGAGGACCAGTGAACTGGCCTGCAAGATCTCCGGATCTGACGAAATTAGACTTCTTTTTATAGTGTTATGTCAAAGCACAGGTATACAAAACTACTCCAACCACAGTGGAAGATATGAAGTTTAGAATAAGACGTTTATTTGAATCTATTGATGAGGATATGCTTCAAAGGGTGCATCAAAATTTTATTCGCAGGCTTACTGTTTCTCAAGAACAAAATGGTGGGCATATTGAACACCTAGTATAGTGAGTGTCATTTAGTAGTAGTTTTGTGTAACTTTGGAAGTAGTCTGCAGTCGTTATACTTTTCGATGTCTCCGGTTTATATGCCCATTGCTCAGTATTATTTTTGTTTAATTTTCTCGATTTAAATAAAAATTCGTTGTTTTGTTTCATTAGTTTTTCAGCAGCATACGTCATAACTTAATATCTTATGTCTCACTGGATAAGATAAATTGTTGTGTAAGTATAAACAATTCAAATTAAAATCGCTGCCTTCATATTGATAAAATCTGCTTGTGAAAAATTCATTTTTAAAACATGAGGAAACACACACTTAGTTGACTTATTGAGCAAATACTGCATTAATCAATACAATAGTTTAAAATTTTGATGTGTGTTATTTGTTTTCCATGGCCGTCTTAGTTTTAAGAAATTATTGCCTCGACGTGGACAGCTTTTTGTAAAGTGATTTTAAAAACGAAAATATCTCGAAATCTATTGCAGATAGATATATGATATGCTGAAGTAAAAATAAAGTGCTTTGCTTTAGTAGTAAAATAACATTAAGAAGCACTATGCGTTCCATTTAAAAAATGGAGATTTTCCCGTCTGAAATTTGTGATATTGCTTTCCCTTTTCTGAGCACTCTGTATCAAAAAAAATAATTTTAGCAATTCGTAAAAGTTGTCGCAAGTATAAACTACTCACATACCAAAAATTTCGTTTCTGAGATCAAATATAAGTAAGACATGACTTAGCAAAATACTACCTGCACATGACAAAAAAATTTTCACAATTTAAAAAAAAAAATGTTTTTTAATTATCACAGGCCTGCATTTTTCAACTCTTTGAATGTTGATTTAAAAATTTTAACTGTTTTCTAGTAATTGGGTAGCGCTGATTCCAAATCTGCTTTTATTTTTTTTGTATCACGTAAGGTTATTTTTCAAACCAGTAAAATCAAATAATATAGAAAAAACACGATTTATTTCATTTATAAGCTAGTTTTATATTATATTAAAAAAATACAAAAATATACACACACAATATACACAATAAAAAAACGTTTTCGTTTTTCAGAAAAGCTTCGTTTGGTTGTTTTTCTGTCATATTCAGCTAAAGGAAGATCTGAAGATAGTTTCTGGGGCAAGTAATTTTTTTTGTTTAAACCTAGACCCCAGTACTTCAGAAAGATCTTTTGAAAGTCCCAAATCTCTTACTGAATCATTCAGTTCGGCTTGTGAAAATAGTTGAGGTTGGTTTTGACCTGAGGTTGATGGTTCAAAATCACTATCCATCTGTACGGAGCCGGAAGTTGAAGAGGTTTCAATATCTTCTTGTAGTACTTTGGGGGTATAGGTATAGGTACATGATCACTGTGAGGAACTGGTCTGATAGCTGATTTAATATTGTTTGGGTACAAAATATGTTTCAAAGTTTTTCTATTATGCCCCTTAATATCACAAAGACAAAAGTAGCAATCTTCATGATAATTTTGCGGTTCTCTCCAAACCATCGGTATTCCAAAAGGAAGGCTTTTGCTATTCCCTTTGGTGCAATGTCTTAAACCTTCTTCACATACCTTACAAACAACGTGCGGTGCCCAATCTTTATCTTGATCTCCTAATTTGATTTTGAAATAAGCATAATATGCATTTTTCACAAATTCACCAATTGGTCTCTTAAACTTTTTCAAGACGAAATATCCACAAATATAACAGAAATCATCTGGTTTGTTTTTGCAACACCGGCTAGACATATTTTTAAGCAATGTTTATTTATCAAATACCACGCACAACACTAAAGACAAGTTAATTTTACTTGTTTACTGATCGACACTCAGAGCTATAATGAAGTAAATGACATTAAAATATACATTTTGTTTGGAGTGATAAACTTGAAATCCTTCTTCGCAGTACTTATAAAGTGAAAGCGTAATAAATAGGATTTAGCAGGTAAAAATTGCAGGAAATCTTGTCCAAAATTAATACATGTAATAAAAGATTTACATCAGGTAATGAGAGCCTATTTAACAAATTTCTTTAAAACCACAACAGAAAATCATTTTTGGGTTAATACCTAGAATTTGAAGTAGTACATTCATTTTAAAATGTATTAAAACGCCTATTATAAGTTTTTTTTTATATTTTTTTCTTTTTCTTTTGTGCTAAAAAAAATCTGTGGGGTGGTAGAGACCAACTGTATTTTAATTAGTTATTGCTATATAAAAACTGAGCTTAACAAACAAAAATCATGTCATCACAAATTTTATGCAGGCCTGTGTTATTATGGTTAGGTATAGTCAATGGTATATGAGAAGCCTGTCGATTTTATAAAAAAATGAAATAAAATATAGGATGTTTCGTTTGAAAACATTAAGTTAGGTTCAGTACTGTTATTCCGAGGCAGCCTGTATAAAGGAAAGTATTTTTACGCTATGCTCTTTCAAGAATTAAACAACATTTGTTTGAAAAGTTTTTTTGTGCCTTCAAACGGTATCGAGATATCGACCGACATCGTATTATTGGGACAGCCGGTATAGATTATCTTAATTTACAGGAATTTTTGCAACTTTCTTAACTTTTAGCTTGACGCCTTCATCCACCACTTTTATTTGCTAAAGACTCACACACATGAAGCATATTTACCTTTTTTCCCGTCCCGACGGACGATTTTGCGATAAACTACTGAAATAATCTACTCTGTGAATGAATTTTGCAATAAATTAAATACTTATATGACTATTTACCTAATTTTCTATTGATATTTTATTGTTATTACTACGATTAACCATCTTCGAATTTAAGATTTACTGTCCACTACAAAAAAATTTATTATTCTTTAAAAAATTACCTGAAACCTTAGTTCGTTTATAGGTGCTTTTGCGTAACGAACACTCCTAAAAGAATAAATATCATTCCCAAGGCGAGATTTCAATATAGTACCACGAATTTTTCCTAAATTAGTATCCACAATAGGCCAATCTTGACAATGAACTTTCCATTTATTTATAAAAATAAGCATAAACAATATTAAAAGCTGTAACTGTAACTGATGCATCTTCACTTGAAATACTTCCAGGCTTAAACTGGTTATATTTTATAACATTCTCTTTTTATATACTCTCCAAAGACAGATGTTAAGGTCAAGTTTTGAATAATATATAATTATTAGGCAAATTATAATAGTTAGAAGAAAAGAACACGTTTTTTTTAGCAAAACCTTGGTGTAAACGTTATACAAGGTTAGGCAAATAAATGGATCCATTCGAATAGCTTTGATATGGCTACTAAGACTTTAATTAAAGTAAAAAATTAAGTAAAAAATTTGATTAATTAGCGTCGTATATGTAGAAAGTATTTATTTCATTCACATCACTTCGCCAAAATGCAATTGATTTGCACAAATTTGCCAACTTTTCCCTTGATTCGAACTTCAGCCCCTTAATAGCTCAAGGGTTAAGAGCGTGGTTCGGTAAACCAGAAGACGCAGGTTCGAAGCTTGCAAAAGGGGTTTTTTTCAGTAAAAAATTCGATTAGCTAGCGTCGTATTTGAAGAAAGCATTTATTTCATTAATGTACTTTTATGTGTATAATAATCATTGTAAACATTAAAAACTACTTCTCGCGTTTGAGCGAGTATCACTTTATGATCCCCTAGCAAAGACATAATGTTCCGTCACTGACAAATATATTCTGACAATTACTTGAGTAAGTGCTATTAAGATAGCACGTGCTATCTTATTTGGCGCTTGCTATACTTGACTTAAACTATCAAAATTAACTTTGTAGACGGTCGAATATTCATACTGGTTCAGTTAACTGAAAAAGAACGTATTGAAATTCTAATGATAATTGGTTTTGGTGACCTCGTCAGAACTCATGGAGAAGTATGCGATTTAATTAACAAGTTGCATCCAAGTTCGACATACAATATCACGAACTGTGGTTGATAAAATTTTGAGAAGGTATAACTTGACCGGAAATGTTAGAAATTTAGTGAAAAACCGAAGATCAAAAGCAAATAATGAAGTTATTACTCAAAATATTTCTATAGCATTAGAAGAATTACCACAAACTTCTACTACATCCCTGGCACTATACTAACTATAGTAGACTATATACCGGGTGCGGCAATAGTGTGTCGGCGGAGCTTAGCATGAAAACTAATAAAGTTGTAACAATGAAATTTTACGTACACATGTAGTATGCTACAGTGCATTTTCTAATTTTATTTATATATTTACAGGCTGCTCCAAACTTCCGCAACCACTTTCAATTTTTTTATTTTAAATAGATTGCTATACTTTCTTGTTATTATGATGATTGCCACCCAAATTGTCTTTGCAATGATATATGATAATGTGCACTTACAACTGTTAGTTTTGGTTTTATTGCAAATTTTGTTAAAATCTTGACAGTTGCAGCGTCTAACATTTTAAGTCTTAGCCTGAAAATGGGTGCAGTGCCTCACGTAGCTTTTTTGTTACCAATTTATGGACTAACACGTTATATGTTTTGAGGGTGAACAACGTGACAGCATATACAGAGTGTTAAATATGTCGTGCCAATGTTATCGAAGTTTAAAGGCTATTTTCTCTTTTTTTTTAAATTGAACCTATAATTTTTTTATTTGTCAGCAAATTCCTTGTAAAATTGCTGTTAAAATGGTACCAATAACATAGTACTTATTTCTAGTATTTTCGAAGTTATAACCCTTTAATGGGATATACCTATAGTTCGTAAAGTATAAGTTTTCAGTTCAAGGCCAAATTCAAAGCATATGATTCAAATCAGTACTGCAGAGTCAAATAAAGTCAATATTCAATCGCGGAAATATCTGTTTGTCATCATAAAATATAAACGTCATGTTTTGCAATATTGTCAAAATTGTAATGTTACTTGCAATATAACCAAAGAAAGCATATACATAACCTACATGTCAAAAGTAAAGTAGGAACATGAATAGTTAAAAAAAAAGTATTGTTTCTTTTCTAGTATATTCATTCTATCCAAAAAAACTATGCGCAAATTATTACTTTAATATTCGAACAAACTACCAGGCATCTAAGAAATATTATGTAAAATAAATAGGTTGGTTAGAAGTGTCAAAGTGATAATCAAACAATTTCGTACTTATTGTCACTAATTGATATTACTGTTTATTATCAGTATTGTTCTGAAAAGAACGGATTTTGTAATTTTTTATGACAAACTAAAATTCAATTAGAAGAATGGTTAACCTAGAAGTCAGAATACCGGAAACAAAGTCAATAAACAACAGTATTCAAATAATTTTACAGTAAGCCGAATATCACAAGACTATCTCCTGGACAACTTATCCTTTTTATTTAATATAATATTTCAAAGACGTACGTCTTAACTTAAAATGACAAACGTGTGTAGTATTACAGCGCGTATTCATGTGTGTTAGAAAGAGATAAAGTACAATTTGCGGTTCCCACTTGGGCAGTACGAACTGAAAACTTATACTTTATGAACTGTATGTTTATAATATTCAATATGCGGTGCATCTAATAGTTGGTTGGCCATGAAATGATATCAAACAAAGTAACTTTTACAAACACCTGTTTCTTAATTCTTTATTATTAGTTTTAGAATTACATTTTGTAATTTTTCAATAATAAAACAAAATTAATTTGAAATGTGTTCAAATATATAAAAAATATATAAAATGAGGGTTTCTAGTGTCATAATAATGAGAATTTTTTCTGTTATTCCACAATTAGCAAATGTTGCTTCATCTGTGAAAAGCACATGATCTAGAAAAGTTAGATCTTGTCGTAATTGGAAAAGTAGCCATTCACAGTAAACAAGTCTCCTTTCAAAATCCGTTTGTAATAAGCCTTGATGATTTTGAATTTTGTAAGGGTGAAATTTATGTTTTTTTAAAATCCTTCTTACAGCAGTGACTTCTATCCCGTGTTCTTTCGAAATTATCCTTGTAGATACGCGCGGATTTTCCACAACGGACTGAACGACTGTCACTTCATTATCTTCTGTAACCATAGACGTAGTTCTTTCATGTTTGACATAATTCACTGAACCCGTCCGAAGAAACCTTGTCAACAAATTTTCAAACGTCTTAATATCTGGTGCTCTTCGGTGAAGATACTCCATAGCATATGTTCTTGATGCTAAAAGTGGATTTCTATTGCTAGCGCCAAGAACAAATACCATGTCTATTAGCTCCTCCTTCGAAAAATTCGTTCTAAAGAAACACAACTATAAACTATTACGGCATGGAAATAAAAAATAATGACAACAAAACGATATAACTGACAACAAGATAACAACTAATAACGAACAAACGGAAATTGATAATTAACTAGCCGAACTTAAATTATAACAATTAAACGCGATTACAGTAAAGAGAAACTATTGAAAAACACTTTATATGGAAATTTTAAGTGGATATTTGACGTTTGGTTACACAGCAATTTTTGCTTAATATCATTTCATGGCCAGCCACCCAACTATTAGATGCAGCACCGCATATTGAATATTATAAACATAGGTATATCCCATTAAAGGGTTATAACTTCGAAAATACTAGAAATAAGTACTGTGTTATTGGTACCATTTTAACGGCAATTTTACAAGGAATTTGCTGACTAATAAAAAAATTATAGGTTCAATTTAAAAAAAAAGAGAAAATTGCCTTTAAACTTCGATAACTTTGGCACGACATATTTAGCACTCTGTATATGTTGTCACGTTGTTCACCCTCAAAACATATAACGTGTTAGTCCATAAATTGGTAACAAAAAAGTTACGTGAGGCACTGCACCCATTTTCAGGCTAAGACTTAAAATGTTAGACACTGCAACTGTCAAGATTTTAACAAAATTTGCAATAAAACCAAAACTAACAGTTGTAAGTGCACATTGTCATATATCATTGCAAAGATAATTTGGGTGGCTATCATCATAATAACAAGAAAGTATAGCAATCTATTTAAAAAAGAAAATTGAAAGTGGTTGCGGAAATTTCGAACACCCTGTAAATATATAAATAAAATTAGAAAATGCACTGTAGCATACTACATGCGTACGTAAAATTTCATTGTTACAACTTTATTAGTTTTCATGCTAAGCTCCGCCGACACACTATTGCCGCACCCTGTATATATAGTAAACTATAGTAGAAGTTGCCGATTAGTAGCCAGAATATTGAAGCACGAAAGTATCATCCGTATAAACCACATTTAGTGCAAGAAATTGATCGTAGAATTGAATTTTGCGAAAGAGTGATGGAGATTTGCAAAAATCAACATTTTACATACAATTTACTATTTTCCGACGAGGCTACGTTTTGTTGGAATGGTAGCGTTAATCGCCATAATTATCGATATTTGTCAATTAGAATTTAGGAAAATAGTAGATACCTACACACCTGTATTTTTTAAGATATACAAAAAAATTAGAGGAACACTAAGAATAATAGTTGTAATGCCCTATATAGTTTCACTGAAGCGACGAATTCTTACATGCTGATTATATTATTGTTTATTTATCATAAAATGAATTTAATTTGAACATATCAACCCTATCATTCCGATCGTCCTAAAATAAGAGATCATGCATGTGAAAGAGCTAGGTAATAATCATTTTTGTCAATAGAATAACTACAAATTCACAAAAACTACGATGGACCATATAAATAATTTATAACATCGCCAAGTACAACACGCAGTTATTGAATAGCACTATTGAATAGCACTATTGAATAGCACTATTAAATAGCACTATTGAATAGCACTATTGAATAGAACTATTTGCTTAACCGCACATCTGGTTATTGTCGTTGAATTGCGACACAATTACTTCAACATTATAGTGAAATTCCTTTCTTCATGGGCGTAGATAGAAGCGAGGTTTTTATCATTTATTTTATTTATTAGGTTTATATTTCGTAAGATAAATAAAGTACGGTGAGTTAGTTTCTTTTTTCATTGTTTTAACTAATTACTATACTACGTAATTTTTGCAATAGATTCTGTTTAATATCATTTCATCGAATCTACTTCTCCCACTTATTTTGACGTAAGTTGCGCAGTGAATTTCGTTAAATTTCAATAACTTACGAATACATTTTTAATTTTCATTTATTTAGATCTAGAACATTGTTCAAGTTACTTTTTCAGATATGATATGGAACAACGTCGAGAATGGCATTGTGAAACAATAGCGAGTTGGATTAAGGGTCATACTGATTGTATATCCATTGCCAGTGATTCCGAAATTTAATGCAAAGTCTGTAAAATATCGTTAAAAAATTCCAAACACAAACACAAATATTAGACTCATTGAAATCAGACAATTTTAACGAAAAACTCAGTGGAACTTTAATAGCGGCAAATATCCCATTAAATAAACTTAACAATCCCATCTTCAAAACATTCCTCCAAAAATATACTGGTCGAAATGTTCCTGATGAATCCACCTTTGCAAATATTATGTTTCTAAGTGCTACAAACGCATTAGAAGATATCTTTCAAATCAGTACCTATGGATAAGTGCCGACGAAACTGTCGATATATTAGGACACTGTGTGGTAAATGTTGTAGCTAGTGTACTACATCCAACTATTCCATATAAGGTATATCTAATAGCAACAAAAGTTATAAATATAGTTGATGCGGAAACAGTAGCTAAAACCATTTACGAGAATATGCACCAAATGCTTCATTCGGACAACAAGTACAAAGAAAAAATGCTTTTATTTGTCAGTGACAGTGCTGCATATATGTTAAAGACAGGCAGACTATTAAAGGAAATATATCCTAATACGCTGCATATTACTTCTGTAGCATATGCTCTCTGCAGAATCTGTGAATATATCAGAGACACCTTTCCGGAAGTTGATAAACCTATCCGCTTTTAAAAAAGTTTTCAGAAAAGCACCATTGAGAGTAGCTCTTTTCAGGGAAAAATTTCCATCTCTGTCACTGCCTCCCACTCCTGTAATAACTAGATGGGGAACATGGCTGGAAGCTACTAGTTATTATGCTGAGAATTTCGATAGTCTAAAACATTTCGTAACACTGCTAAAGGAGGATGCTAGAAGTATTGGTGAGTGCAAGGAGCTCACACAAATCCCAAATTTAAAAAGTGAGTTGTACTTTCTTCACGAACACTTTGGAAAATTGCCAAAACTAATCACTTATTTTTAAAATCAAATACTCAAATTAAATGATGGATTAACCACACAAGATGTGGCTATTAATAATTTGAAAATATTCGAAGTGACTTCGGATGTGGCCTTCGGCAAAAGTTAAATGCAGTTTTTAATAAAAATCCAGATTTAATAACATTGCGGCAAATGTGTATAGGGACAATGCCTCAAAATCTAACTGCTAAATATGCTGAAATAAAAGAATATTTTCAGTATACACCTATAACCAGTTGCGATGTAGAAAGGACGTTTTCTATCTACAAGAATGTATTTTATTCGAAGAGAATAAATTTTACAGAAGAAAACCTTGAGAAAGTATTGCTAGTTAACATTAATACCCCTTTACTCAACTTGAATTACAAAATGAACGAATAAAGATGTATTTCGTATTTTATAGATCACCACCCGTTTGTTTTCCAATTATATAAATAAAATTAAAAACTGAAAAAATACAAATGTTCAATAGTACGCCCGTGGGCGATGAGTCATGGGCCTGTCGTATCCGATCCCCAGTCATTAGATACTAAAAGCGTATCATGAGTAGAGCTGAGGATGTTTGCGGTACGGCAGGACCGTATGTAGTGCATCCCCACATTTAACTATTTATCTAAATATTCTCTGAAATGATTTGCCGGATCTCATAAATTAATAGAGTGATATTTTAGTATGCACTGGATATTGTTATTAGACAAAATCATAATAGCCATTTGTATTTATGGATCATAAATAATAATACGCATGTATTTGTATTTGGTTGTGAATTCAATTTAAACTTAAAACGAATCGTAATATTTTAACGACAAGCCGTCCTTACAATACATGCATTCGAGACAAAGTGTGCAACTCTACGAATAACTTCCATAATTGATCGAAAATGGACATTTTGGAGCTGAAGTAAAGCCCCTATTCTTAGAGAATTTTATTACTGTCGTTAAGAACTATTATTATAAACAACAAAGGCCTTTTATTAGTGTTGAAGTTTTAGTTTCATTGAATTTCCATGTTGTAAGTAGTAAATTGTAAAGCGTTCATTCACAATATTCTAAAACAAGGTGTAAATTTAACTAAAATCCAGAAAAACACATTCTGATAATATATTACTAGATTAGAAGCTGTGTTTATTACTATTTATTATATTATTTTTATAACCAAATGCAATAAAAGCTACGAAAACAAAAGAAACCTCGATTTATTAAAATCTTGTCACACAGCCTTTCAAAGCCTGGCAGCACATATTTTGCATATATTTTATATATACTACCTACTTGAACTAGGTGAATGAAGTTAGAAGTTATAACTTATAACTTCTAACTTCATTCACCTAGTTCAAGTAGGTAGTATATATAAAATATATGCAAAATATGTGCTGCCAGGCTTTGAAAGGCTGTGTGACAAGATTTTAATAAATCGAGGTTTCTTTTGTTTTCGTAGCTTTTATTGCATTTGGTTATAAAAATAATATAATAAATAGTAATAAACACAGCTTCTAATCTAGTAATATATTATCAGAATGTGTTTTTCTGGATTTTAGTTAAATTTACACCTTGTTTTAGAATATTGTGAATGAACACTTTACAATTGACTACTTACAACATGGAAATTCAATGAAACTAAAACTTCAACACTAATAAAAGGCCTTTGTTGTTTATAATAATAGTTCTTAACGACAGTAATAAAATTTTCTAAGAATAGGGGCTTTACTTCAGCTCCAAAATGTCCATTTTCGATCAATTATGGAAGTTATTCGTAGAGTTGCACACTTTGTCTCGAATGCATGTATTGTAAGGACGGCTTGTCGTTAAAATATTACGATTCGTTTTAAGTTTAAATTGAATTCACAACCAAATACAAATACATGCGTATTATTATTTATGATCCATAAATACAAATGGCTATTATGATTTTGTATAATAACAATATCCAGTGCATACTAAAATATCACTCTATTAATTTATGAGATCCGGCAAATCATTTCAGAGAATATTTAGATAAATAGTTAAATGTGGGGATGCACTACATACGGTCCTGCCGTACCGCAAACATCCTCAGCTCTAATCATGAGGCACCTTAAATGAAATTGAAGTTATAAGAGCCGTAAAATTTATCGAATTTATCGAAGAAGGATACAGCTTACGTCATGTTGCAAGACAGCTTAATGTAAGCCCTTCTGTGATATGCAGGGTTTGGAATCGGTACTTGGAGACAGGAAGATATGTTAGAAGAGCTGGTCAAGGTCGTAAACGTGCGACAAGCACTGAGCAAGACAGATACTTGCGCACTTAGACAGCGAACATCTACTACTAGAGACTTGCAGAATCGCCTTAGAAGAGCAACGGGAAATCAAGTTTGTACGGAAACCGTAAGAAAAAGGTTGCGAGAACCAGACAACACAATTCCTGGAAGAACATCAAATTCAAGTTATAAATTGGCCACCTCTTAGGCCAAATCTAAATTCGATCGAGAATTTATGGGATGAGCTGAATCGGAAGCTAGGGAGTCGACCTGTGGCTCCCGAAAAGTCTTCAACAGCTTCTGGTGGCATGTCACGAAGAATGGGTTGCCATACCCCAAGAGGACATTGGCAGGTTAATTGAAAGTATGCCACGAAGGTGTTGAGCAGTCATTCAATCTCGTGGAGGACATACCCGTTATTAGATTCACTTTAAAGTTTAGTTTTCTTTAGTTTTCTTTTTAATTTTTTATTTACTTAAATCTAATTTGTTAGTTCATTAAGAACTTTTCTAGTTTATTGTATTGTTTGATAGTGTTTGATTGTTTATTGATTTGAAATATTCAAATTGAACTCATTTTATGATAAATAAACGATAATATGACCAGCTTACAAGATTTCGTTGGTTTCATAAAACTATGCAATACATTATAACTAGAGAACGGACACGCTTACCACCCAGTGCAGTACTCGCGAAAGGCTGTATTTCTAAAATATTTAATTTTATTTATATAATTGGAAAACGAACGGGTGGTGATCTATAAAATTACGAAATACATATGTATTTGTTGAAAAGTTGTATTTTTAAAGTTTTTAATTTTATTTCTATAATTGGAACATCTTTATTTGTTCATTTTGTCGTTCAAGTTGAGTAAAGGAGTATTAATATTGACTAGCAATAGTTTCTCAAGGTTTTCTTCTGTCAATTTTGTTCTCTTTGAATTAAGTACATCCTTATAAATAGAAAACGTCCTTTCTACATCGCAACTGGTTATAGGTGCATACTGGAAATATTCTTTTATTTCTTCATATTATGCCGTTAGATTTTGTGGAATTGTCTCCATACATAATTGCTGCAATGTAATTAAATCTGGATTTCTATTAAGAATTGCTTCAAACTTTTGCCGAAGGCCACATCCGAAGTCACTTAGAATACTTTTCAAATTATTAACAGCCACATCTAATGTGGTTAATCCGTCATTTAATTTGAGATTTCGATTTTCAAAATAAGTGATTAGTTTTGGCAATTTTCCAAAGTGCTCGTGAAGAAAGTACAACTGATGTTTTAAATTTGGGATTTGTGTGAGCTCCTTGCACTCACCAATACTTCTAGCATCCTCCTTTAGCAGTGTTACGAAATGTTTTAGACTATCGAAATTCTCAGCATAATAACTAGTAGCTTCCAGCCATGTTCCCCATCTAGTTATTACTGGAGTGGCAGGCAGTGACAGAGATGGAAATTTTTCCCTGAAAAGAGCTACTCTCAATGGTGCTTTTCTGAAAACTTTTTTAAAAGCTGATACAAGTCTGTCAACTTCGGAAAAGTGTCTCTGATATATTCACAGATTCTGTGGAGAGCATGTGCTACACAAGTAATATGCAGCATATTAGGATATGTTTTCTTCAATAGTCTGCCTGTTTTTAACATATACGCAGCACTATCACTGACAAATAAAAGTATTTTTTCTTTGTACGTGGCGTCCGAATGAAGCATTTTTTGCATATTCTCCTTAATGGTTTCAGCAACTGTTTCCGCATCAACTCTATTTATAACACTTGTTGCTATTACATATGCGTTATAGGGAATAGTTGGATGTAGTACACCAGCTACAACATTTACCACACAGCGTCCTAACATATCCACCGTTTCGTCGGCGCTTATCCATATGTATTGATTTAAAAGATGGCGTCTAATGCGTTCTACTGTTCTCGTATAGCACCTAGAAACATAATATTTGCGTAAAGTTGATTCATCAGGAACATTTCGACCAGTATATTTTTTCAGAAATATTTTTAAAGTAGGATTGCTAAGTTTATTTAATGGAATATTAGCCGCCATAAAAGTTTTACAGAGTTCAGATGTGTTTGCGATCCTAAGTGACGAATTTTTGACGATATTTTACGGATTTTGTAATAAATTTCGGAATCACTGACAATGGACATACAATCAGTATGACCTTCAATCCAAAGTAACTTAAACAATGCTCTAGATCTAAATAAATGAAAACTGAAAATGTGTGCGTAAGTTATTGAAACTGAACGAAATTCAATGCACACTTACGTCGAAATAATTGGTAGAAATAGATTTAATCAAACGATATTAAACAGGATCTATCACAAAAATTACGATGTAATTAACAGTTAAAACTATGAAAACAAGAAACTTACTCACAGCACTTTATTTATCTTACGAAATATAAACTAATAAATAAAATACATTATAAAAACCCCGCTTCTATCTACGCTCATGAAAACACTTTAAAAAACACTATATTCTCCGAATACAATAGCTGGCTTGTCCATTGTTATCGCGGCGAGGCCAGGTGTCCGAGTAAGTCAAACAAATACTTCATTGAATTACGCCGGGATGTACTGAGCGACGTTATACACAATTCCAATTGCCGATTGCGTTTTATGGAAATTGCGTCCGTTCTCTAATTATAACTATTATTCTTGGTGTTCCTCTAATTTATTGGAGCAGTATATTATATATTTCTGCACCTACATCGGTTTTATTCATATCCAAACGGAAATTAGTTTGTAGATTGCTTTTGTATATTATCACACACTTTTGGAAAAATAGTGTCTGCACTTTTGGGCGATTCAGCTGATTACAGATCTAATGGAATATAAATAAATAAATAAATTATTATCTCTACCTCAGGACGAGAACATTTCGAACCCCGTTCGTATAAAAAATAAAAAACACCCTGAATAAACTTCAACCATTTTTAATTTATGCTTATTTAAATATATACATTCATACGATCGTTTACATAGATAAAAAAACATTAAAAAAATGAACAACGAATATACCTAAAAGTTAAGATAAAACACAGACTCAATTAACTGTTCTAAGTAAAAATTTCGTAAATTTAACCCATCTTCACCGCTCCATATTTGCTCAGTGGAAAGAGTTTTCTCCACTCTTCATAACGTTTCTCCAACAATTTTTCGTTTAATACTAACTTATTTCCAATATCCATATAAAATTGATTCTTTGAAGTATAAGGATCCCATTTTACGTTATCCAACAAAGTGCAGGGTTCCTTAATAGGGACTCTGAAAATTTAAATAAATGAAAACGATATTAATAATATATATAAAGAATATACCCATGAATTACAAAATTTGACCATAATGTTGTCATCTTTTCTACCATTGAGGATTCTGAATCACCTTCTTTGAACAGTGGAAATTTGGGAAAGTGGAAAAGGTAAATTAAGTCATCACCATGAGAAGCACCTGCAAATTGAACATTTTAATTGAAAAAAAAACACAGTAAATCGTATATTCGTACCATAAGGAGAAGTATTGTTGCTATCTGGTAAGTAGAAGAAGCTATAACGACCTTTATAATTGAAATTATAATAGAATACATGTTCATTTTTCTGAGATACAACTTCAACAAATCTATTAACGTTAAAACCGACTAATGCATCGGAAAACAACTGTGCCATAGCTGGCAAAGATGACTTCTCAATACCCTTATCGCCGAAATAGAATGCTTTTAGAGCTCTACCTATCGCTTTCGAATTATCTGTACCTCTTTCATACATGAACATTATTGGTGCCCATTTTTCGAAATTCTTGTCTAGCTCTGCCAATATAGTTTCGTTAAAAACAATATCTGAATGAAGGATGATTATCATTAGAATGTAAACCGATTCATATTTAGAGACGTTACCGAAAGCTCTGCCACCAAACTCATCTGCTGTAATGCCCGCTAGAACTGGAACCTTCTCTACCTCGTCTTTTAGCACTAATTCGATTGGATGTGCTGTTAAGAAACGGGCTTGACCGAAATCTTGTTCTATAACAGGACTCCATTGATATAACGGCTCTTTTCCAAATTCCTGAAAAGCGATTTATACACATTTAAACTTTCAATCAAATTTACAGATTATTATTAAATTTAATTAGAAAAAGACATAATAAATACAATATAGAAGAATTGTTATCCAACAGCTCGCAAAATAAAGAAAATTTAAAGTCTAACTATAACATAGTTGCACTACTTTTTTGTTATATATTCCCTGAATTCAGAGATGGTAAGCAAAATAGGAAATTTAACAATTCATCAATAATTATTTGCAACAAAGCATGTGCCAGTGCTTTGTCCTAGTAATGTTCAAAACGCGCATTATAGTCTGCGTTTTCTAATCTACAAAGTTTGATATGAACATAATAAACTGACATAATAAACTCTTGCAATATCAGCGGTCGGCTCCGAATGCATTACCAAACATCATGCTTACGTAGAGAATATTTCGAAAGAGAAAAATAAAATTTACTGATATTTATAACTAAAGGATTTTTCGTCAAAAGCGACGTATTTTGTTCATAAAATGAAACTGAGATCGTTAAAAAATTATTTTTAGTTCGTTGTACAGTGAATAATATTATTGATGGGGGATAACATCATTCAAACGTCCTCCACAGATGCGCTAACAAGAATGAATTCGTTAAACCCAATTTTCCATGACTTTTTCACATAAATTGAGTCGAATATTAGCAAAGCCGGCAACTTTGCACGATTTGCAGACCAATATTGTAACTCACAGTACTTTATTTACCTTACGAAATATAAACTAATAAATAAAATAAATTATTAAAACTCCTCAGCCTTCTATCTACGCCCATGAAGAAAGGAATTTAACTATAGATGTGCGGTTAACCGAATGAATAGTGCTATTCAATAACTGCCTGTTGTACTTAACGATGTTTAGACTATTTATGTGGTCCATCGTAATTTCGGCCTGATGCGTGCGGTCTCTTTTCTATTTTATATTCGCGGCTTAATTGGTTAAAGCGACGGTCCGGAAAACTGTAGACTTGGGTTCAAGTCCTAACGTAGCCAAAATTTTTCAATTAAATTTCGTATGACTTGCGTTGTAATTTGTAGACAGCAATGTTTACATTCACATTTACTTCGCAATTACATACTATTTGATAATATTTGTAAATATTTATTATAAAAGCCGAAAAACTCTAAGAATTTATCAATTGATATATTAAATGAACGGCTAAGAAATTATCTAAATATATATACACTGTGTCCATAAAGTATGGACACAAGCCCGTAATAACGTTATTGTGCATTATTTGACAAAATGCAAAGATATATCGATTAATGTTTTTTGTTAGCTAGATTTAGATGCTACCATTTTGTTTTTCCGTCGACCTTGAATAAGTTATGACGTCATTGATAATTTTTTTAAATGTCAACCCCATTTTTTTTTGTGGATTTTGAAAGCCTTTACAATTCTTTATTCGATGATGTAAAAGTTACATTAGGAAATTTTTGAGTAATCATTTGTGTCCATAAAATATGGACATTTATATTTTGTATTCCCTTGACAAAGGCATATTGCCGAAACATGTAGGGTTGTTTTAATATATATACTTTGAAGTAATGAACCAGACCTTTAATCGCCGACTTGTTAAGTTTACCTTATCATACCAAGGTCACGAAGATATTATATATATATATATATATATATTAAAATAATAAGCTTTTTTTTGGTTTAGCGACCTTTATTGAAATTCAATTTATTTATCTAACAACGTTTCGACTTTTTTGTGTATAATTAAGTCTTTTTCAAGTGATTTAGAACTAAAAAAAAAAAATTACAAACGAAAGGCAAGAATTATATTTACATTATATGAATGAATTAAACTTAAGACAATGATTAGAGTAAAGAAAGTTAAAATTTAAATTTAAAATTTAAAAATTTAAAGGATACAAAACTCACCAATTTATTTCGTGTTAAAACACATGCCCAGTGCAAGTGCATGGTCGGAAACATGTCGAACCTTAACTACAGGGTCCGACCGCGTATCTCGGAATCTTAAGTGTAACTAATGTCTTGTTATAGAAATGAAATTTTTATATTATTCTGTTTTAAAATTTGTTTGGTCAGGCCATGTGTTTGGGAAAATACAGTGTGTTTACAGTGGGAAAAAAGATTTTTTTTGTGTTTTTTTGTGTATATATATATATATATATATAAACATAATTATTTTGTGACCTTTGTATGTTATGGTAGATTCAATTAGTTGGCGATTTAAGATCTGGTTTTACTTCAAAATATATATATTTAAAACAACCTTACATGTTTCGGCATATGATGCCTTTTTCAAAGAATTTAAAATATAATTTATATTTTAAATTCTTTGAAAAAGGCATCATATGCCGAAACATGTAAGATTGTTTTATATATATATATATATATATATATATATATATATATCATGACATTATTCGATAACTTTTTTTTATAATTAACAATAAGCTTCTTATATTTCGAACACTTACTCTCAAATCTTGTAAAGTATTCGCAATCAGTTCTACCGGCTTCTCCCTTAAACAATTCACAAGACCAGCGGAAGTATTCTCATTACATCCTACCAAGATAGCCTCTTTCTTGGCTAAGGTTGATTGGGCGTTAGACAAGGGCCAGTTTCCGTACACAGATCCGCTCATAACAATCGCTTTGTGAAAAAGTCCTAAACAAAAGTTTATGTAGTATTTTATTAAGAGTTTATTTCGAGAATTAAATTTATAAAATTAAAAATATACTTATTTTAAAAAGCAATATTCTACTTGACAAGCAATTATCCGTAATTTTTTTAACAAAAACATATTTACAAAATGATATTGCTGCGTGTAAAGGTTTTAAACCTTCGCATTCAGATCGAACTGCAACGTTTACCTTTAGAAAGCGGCGAAACTAGATGTAAGGTCACACTAGCACCTCCACTACAATAACCAGCTATAGTGACTGCATCAGGATTGCCGCCGAAAGCGGCTATATTGTCTTTAACCCATTTCAAAGCTTGAACCTGGTCTTTGAGACCATAGTTTCCGGGAGACTCCTTATCACCGGTACTCAGAAAACCTACACAAAGTTCTTAATTAATCCTTTTCTTTGCAGACAAAGTCATATTATAGGTACGATACAATTTAAGTTCATTTAGTTAAACGTAATTTTATATATAAATTTAATATAGTAGGCACTTTCATATAAATCAAAACTAATTTAATAGGTAAAAGTACTATAAAATACAACAAAATATTATGTTGATGTATAAGTTGGTCTCGTTTTGTTTCTTGAATGAAGATGGCTTGAAAAAATATTGTTAGGATATGTCAAAGTTATTCCTATATCGTATTATTATTTAATTGAATAGTTTTTTAATTTGTAAATTTATGTAAAGATTGTATTAACCCAGATAAACTTGAATTTTTATTTTTTAAATATTTGGTATTTTCTTAGGTAATTATCTTCAAAGTTACTTCACTTTAGTAAATAAATAACAATTTTAATTATTTGCAGTTTTATAGTAATTCATGTATCTTGAATCGTTTCGACCTTTACTTGATGTAAATCCATTTCACAAATAAAAATAAAACACACAAATATCATGCGGATCATGTACTAAAACATATATTGGACAGACAGGAAGAACTTTTAATAAATGTATCAAGGATCATCAATATTCCTACATCAATCGGAAAACTGACTCAACACACGCTAATCATTTATTAGAGGACCACGATTTTAATTTACAATTTGATATTCTCCATGCCGAAAATAAAAGAAAAAAACTAAACTGCTTATAGTCATTAGTAATTAATAAGCTCAAAAATTCTGATATACTATTAAATGATAAATTAGACTTGAGTTCTACCCCGTTGTTAAATTTGTTTGTTCTGTGAAATGGGGTTTTGCCAAATCGTACTATTACTTTATTAAATTTTGTACTTTCTCCCGTTGTAAAATTTCCTGTTGTTCAATTTGTTAGTTCTGTGAAATGGGGTTTTGTCAAATTGTTCTGTTACATTATTAATTTTGTACTTTCCACGAATTTAGATGCAGTTTAGGTTGACATAGCAATTAGGATAATAGTTTGAAGTAACCCAATATGGTTGTGTTGGATATATAGTATGTAACATTAGTTTATTGTTATACTTGAAGAAGATATTGTGTAGTGAAACAGCTGTCATGTATATTTTTTAAATATAGCGTAAATCTACAAACATCATTTGGGTGTTTTATTTTTATTTTAATTTGTAATTTATTTATGTTGTTCTTTTAAAAGGACAATATGAATATCTGCGAATAATCTTACTATATGAAAAAAGCGAACATATTTTTAGCTAAGATAATTTAGTAAGTATTCTTAGTTAGTATGGCAGGAAATAAAACAATAAATATGTAATGCAACTTGACACTTAATACAAATTGTTTCTACTTTCATATAACACACTGCACCGAGTTTGTTTGTCCTGTTGACCTACAAGATGATTCAGTCTATCAAAGGGAGAATCTATATCTTAAATGCTTTAAGGTTAACGATGAACTTGATGAATGATGAATTGATGATGAACTGATGTTGAACTGATGAAGAACTTTACACTTCGCTATCGACACATTTGTCCCTAAATATCTAGTACATTCTGATAAATATCCTAAATGGTTTTCGTCTTCAACAAAGAAATTAATATATAGAAAAAAAATAAATTCTATAACAAATTTTGGAAAAGGCAAGGACAATAATAACTCTCTCAAATACAAGGAGTTAAGATTACATGTTAAGCAATCTATCGACAAGGACTATAAAAAGTTTTTCTTCTCGCAGCAATCGACGCCTGGAAATGTTCGCGCTTTCTGGAACTTTGTTGATTCGCGAAGTAAAAATCAAGTCTAAAATCGTCTCAGTTATAATGGGGTTGAATCTGACAAACTTGGACAAGTGTGTGATATGTTCGCAGATTTTTTTGGAACAGTATATGTTAGCCATTACGATACGACCATTAATTTCTCTAAACTTGATCTGTCTCATTTTACAAAACCGTTTACCCTTAATAATGTAATCATTGACAGCGATATTCTGTTTTCTAAACTTTCCTCCCTGAAAGGTTGTTTCAGTCCTGGACCGGATGGTATTCCGGAATATTTCCTCAAAATATGCAGTTGTACTTTATCTCTTCCTTTATCAATTATTTACCAGCTCTCTATAAAATTAGGTGTTTTCCCGATCAATGGAAATTTGCTCAGATTCTTCCAGTTTTCAAGTCTGGTGACAAATTACTTATTAATCATTACCGTCCAATATCGTTACTATTAAATATTTCAAAAGTTTTTGAACATATTGTATAGTTCTATCTATGACACCTTACGTGGAGTAATTCGCGTTAATCAACATGGTTTCTTGTCTGGCCATAGCTCCCAAACGAACTTATTTCAGTTTTGCTGTTACATTAATGACGCACTGAAGCGAATATGTCAAGTTGATACCATATATGTGGATTTTTCTAAGGCTTTTGACAGTGTTGATCAGAAACTGTTGTTCCACAAACTTGATCTTTATGGAATTGGTGGTAGCTTGATTTTGTGGATTGCATCTTACCTATCTCATAGGTCTCAAATAGTTAAGTTGTCATCGAAAACATCCAGGCTTATATCGGTTATTTCCGGTGTTCCTCAGGGCAGACACTTAGCACCAATTCTCTTTCTGCTTTTTATAAATGATTTATATAAATACTTCACTTCTTCCAACTTCTTGACCTACGCAGATGATTTGAAAATATTTAAATGTGTGGACTCTTGCAATAGCGATAGAGCACTTCAGGATGATATTGATTTGCTAGACGCATGGTGTATAAGCAACAATATGTCTCTCAATCCTGGTAAATGCCATATTCACATATCTAATAGGCTTCTTCGTTTCCAAACCAGCGGATTTCTTCAGGCGTGTAATTGAACAATTGTCAAATCGTTGAAAGGCAATCGCAAATAATTTAGAAGAGTATATTCTTGACTAGTTTATATATTTTCCGTCCTTCACTATGTAAAGAAAAATAACTGAGTTACTATCGAAGACGCAACCTTAATCATAACAGCCTAAACAATGATAGAAGGATACAAAATTTCATTACGTAGAGAAAGAAAAACAATAACAACGGCTGTGGTGTATATTGTGTTGCATATTCGACATAACTACGAATACATTCAACACGGCCACTTACATCCAATTTGACAGTTGACAACATCAGTGACTGTCAAAAAATGAAAAAGTTTGGAATTGGTTACTTTTCTTAATCTTTACAATGAGTGTTAGTGAGAGCGAAAATGATATTATATTCTGGAGCACTCCTCCAGATTATGACAAATTGCTACCTCCACAATAAAGCAGTTACTCCCAGAAAACTCCAAGTTGCGATATAACAGAATGTATTCACTATTTAGATTGTGGTTGAAATCGAAGCACACCTGTAACAAGTAACTGTATCCTGTTCTGCTTAAAAAAGCATTCTACATTTTGCAACTGTTTAATTTCAGTTGGTACTTTTATTTTATTTTTTTGAGTAAAAATCATGGTGCGGATGAAAAAGTATTGTACGCAACACGGGAGCAAAGTAATATCACAGTCTCGACATATCCATGTCTCGACTGCAAAATATTACTTTACTCCCTTGATACGTAAACAGCTATTGTTTCTTAAAGAATTAGTAAATTTTCAGTTGAATGAAAAGGCTGCGAACTTATCCCTCAACAAAATATAATAACAAGAAAATATGTTTTTCATACCTAACGCCCCAAGCCTATAATTTGGAACAACCAACACAATATCTTGGTCTAAGAGATAGTGAGGTCCTATATCAGTGCTCCTTCCTGAACTGCTATAAAAATCGCCGTGATGGAAAAATACCATTACAGGTCTTTTCTGATTATCTTGATTTCCCTTTGGCACCTACAAATATAAAAAGCCTTTCTTTGGATATTGTGGTTAAGTAAAATACTTAAAAAAGATATAAAACCCCTTACCACAATTAATACTAAATATAAATACTAAATACGTATTTCGACAAACAAGTTGTCATCTTCAGTAGAAATACTTTACAAGGCGTCCATGTATGCACGTATACACCCGCTCAAACAATTAAAGATTATGAACTGGATGATGGGGAGATTTTAGTTTGATTCAATGTAACGTCATTGGCGCCTATTCCAGAAATTTTAAAATTATTTAGAGGAGTGGCTTTATAAGAACAACATCGAACAATTAAGAGTCAAGGAGTACTTGCGATTGACAACTCTTTGCATGGAACAAAATGGTTTCGATGTTGGAGCGAAATTTTATCAACAGAAACAAGTAATGAGTAATTTATCAGAATAATTGAAACATACATGAGTAGGTAAACCCCACCAGTTTTGTATAATACAAAGGTATTTTTAATAATATAAAATATTATTAAAAATCTGGTGTGAAGAACACAAATGCAGGTTCACTATTAATATTTTCTGTGAACGTGTCCGAATATATCCTATCCCCAGAGACGTAGATACGTATTTCGCTTTTCTACAAGCTCATCGGTACGCCCCTGCTGGAGAAAGGATATTTCCAGACACATTCACAGAAAAAAACCACCTCGCCCTATCACCGTAATTATCCACACCGAGCGCAGAAGTAAATTCGGCGCTACCTGTTGTCAGACAGCCGAAGTACCTCGCATACCGTCCACATAATTAATGTGAAGTAACGACGCCTTTCCAAAGAGGTTAGCACAGTCAACTCTCTAGAAAACTGCATTTTGTTTGTGCCTTCACTCATACTACGGCTTAACCGCATGTGTAATGTATCAGAATAATTGAAACATACATGAGTAGGTAAATGAGTGTGTTCTTCACACCAGATTTTTAATAATATTTTATATTATTAAAAATACCTTTGTATTATACAAAACTGGTGGGGTTTACCTACTCATGTATGTTTCAATTATTCTGATACATTACACATGCGGTTAAGCCGTAGTATGAGTGAAGGCACAAACAAAATGCAGTTTTCTAGAGAGTTGGCTGTGCTAACCTCTTTGGAAAGGCGTCGTTACTTCACATTAATTATGTGGACGGTATGCGAGGTACTTCGGCTGTCTGACAACAGGTAGCGCCGAATTTACTTCTGCGCTCGGTCTGGATAATTACGGTGATAGGGCGAGGTGGTTTTTTTCTGTGAATGTGTCTGGAAATATCCTTTCTCCAGCAGGGGCGTACCGATGAGCTTGTAGAAAAGCGAAATACGTATCTACGTCTCTGGGGATAGGATATATTCGGACACGTTCACAGAAAATATTAATAGTGAACCTGCATTTGTGTTCTTCACACCAGATTTTTAATAATATTTTATATTATTAAAAATACCTTTGTATTAATGAGTAATTGCCATTCTTAATCTCCATTCATAATCAATTTGTTTATGAGTCACTTCGAAGTAGAATTTAAAAATACATAATAAAATAATAAATATTTTCCACGTGTCTGGATTAGGTACATAGATGACATTTCGGAAGATTGTTTAAAACTTATTAAAAATATAAGCAATCGAAGGGAGCTGGACATATACGAAAGTATGTATAGTATTAAAAACAAAAATAACACATACAACGTGGACAAACATCCAGTGTCTGTTCAAATTCTTAGTAAAGTAGGAGAAAAGGCGGAACAAACACATGTACGCCATTTCTGAAGAGAAGTAGGCAACTTAATTTTAGTTTCTTAAAAAGTGTATACGTGGATGTTTTCTAAAGTGTTTACTACGCCTCATGTTCAACACTATAATTATTAATTTTACCTACTGAAGATGACAACTTAGTTGTCGAAATACGTATTTAGGATACATGTATTAATTATGGTATGGGGTTTTATACATTTTATAAACCTAAAAATACATTTAAGATTAAATTTTGTGATTTAAATAAAACATTTTATATATGCATCCGTCTTCAAATGTTTTATCCAATGCCTATTCTTCAAGAATTATAAAAAGTTGACAGCACAAACACCATAATATTAACAAAAATCTTATCAATAGAAGATACGTCTTCAAAAACAGCAAATTCACTTACCTTTGTGGTGTAAACATTAAGAAATAAACAATCTTCTGAAGTGTGTTCTACATTAGGTTGGGGACATGCTGGCGCATCTACTGTAGCGTTAAAGAGACCCTCCCATTTTTCTACTGGTACGGGTGACTAAAAATCAAAACTTTCTCCGTCATTTGCAACACCACGCGAGCTAATATTTATTACCTGGAAACGCAATTCTTTTACAGGTGGCTTGGCATACCTTAGACCCTTAAAGGCGTATATCGTTTTACCTTGGCGAGAAACCATAACTGACCCTTTGACGTCACCCAAAGGCGTAGTGATTGTGGGCAAATGTACATTGTGTTGACTGGTTGTTTTACTAACTGGATCTGGTTCAGGATATGGATAGGCTAAAGCCACTCCGAAGAACAGTGCTAGCGATATAATTGCTAACATATTCTGTTAATGAAAAAATTTATAATGAAATATAAATTAAAAGAAAGACCTTTTGAAGAAGTTAATATACACTAGAATAACTAAAATAAATCTCATGTTATCGTGCCGTTATACAAATGAATTAAAATGTCTTGATGAAAAGTATAAATAACTCTTTCTTTGATTTCTTTGAGCAAAGCAGCATTCATTTTAAACGATAACAAGAACTTAATAGTTGTTTCATACTGATAATAACAACTTTATTGGCAAAATTAATTTTTTTATTATATATATATATATATATATATATATATATATATATAATCTAAGTTCCCTTTCTACCTTTCGGTGTAGGGATTTTACATATTTATCTCTTAACTAATGTGTATTGTCAGTATTTTGTACAAAGTTTTTCCACTTTTTTCTATCTTTGGCAATTTCTCTTGCGTTCAGTACTGTTTCTACTCTGTTCTCTATCAATTTGGCTACCTCCTTTTCCCATGTTTGCTTCGGCCTCCCAGGTCTTCGTTTGACTATTATTTTGGACGTCCATACTCTTTTAGTTTGTGTACATTCCCTCATACGCTGTAGGTGTCCCCACCATCTTAATTGTTTCTTTTCTATTATTCCATTATGGGTTCTATTTGTAGCTCTTCTCGTACGTCAATATTTCTCACTCTGTCATTTCTTGTTATGCCTTTACACTCCCCTCAGAAATTTCATCTCAATCGCGTGTATTCTGCTTTTATTTCTATTTGATAGTACCCATGATTCGCTTCCGTATGTTAATATTGGTCTGAATATTGTTCTGTATACCGTCATCTTGGTTTTTCTTGATATCTCTTTCTTCCTTTTTTTATTAAAGAATTTTATTATATGGTAATCAACTCTTCAGTTCCATTCTGTTCTTCTACCTCTTTTCTTGCTTTGGAACGGTACCCACTGGAGCATTCTTTTTCTGTATTCTATTTTCTGACATGCGTTTCATGTATCCATACCACAGTATTTTTTTTTTTAATTCTTCAACAATGTTTTTCTCTACATGCACCATTCTCTCCTCGCCACTTTATATTTTATGAGTAGAGTACGCGATATTTTTCCACTGCGTCTCCAGAAATCCATTTCAAGTGATAACAGTCTATCTCGCATCTTCTTGTTTAAACTCAGCTGTCCATCGTTTTACGATTGCAATCGATAGAGATTGGTTGCCGGAAACAGGCTCCCGCTCAGCTTCGATTTTAGTTCGGTTTGTTATTTAAAAGTAAGAACTCATCCAACCATTCCTTATGTGCAAGCTGGACGCGGAGTTCGTTCACTGTAGACCACAAACGCCAACGTGAATGCATTTCAACCCTCAATTTAGCCAAGTTAAAACACGATCTGAAGGACTTTTGACTGTGGATAATAACAATTAAAGAAACCCAAATACACCATTATACACTCGAAATGTAGCAATAATGGAAACAATGGACTATGGCTGGTACAAGACAAAGACCATACACTCGGTCTAAAAAGTTATGGCTACTGTCTTTAGGACTGCAGTGGAATTCTTCTTATTAATTATCTTCGAATAGATAAAATGATCACAGACAAGTACTATGCATTCATTTTAAATCAACTCCACGATAAAATGCATGCAAAAGGTCCAACTTAAAGAAGAAACGAGTGCTTTTTCTTCAGGATAATGCACATGTTCACACTTCGACTGTTTCAATGACATAAATTCTTGAACTAGATTTCAAAGTGCTTCCTAATTCAGCTTGTTCGCCAGATTTGTTACCCTCAGACTTTTTCCCATTTTCCTAAACTGAAAACTCGGTGGCCAGAAATTTTGGATCAAATTAGGAGGTAATCATTGAATGTAACATATTTTGCTAAACCTTACTTGTCTGAAGATATAAAAAAATTTCAATATCGGTTAAACTAAATATAATGAGTAAAGACCAGCATCTCGGTCGGCTCAAAGAGGCGTGGACCAGCGATATGTTCGTGAGACTCACTTTACCAGTACCCCATCTGCTACGTGGATGTAGTACATGAATACGTGATCGTGAATACGCTATCATAGCGTGAAGTTGTTTATAGACGTATTTACGAATACGCGTAGGTGTAATTCGAATTGAAAGCATTTTTCTAAATGACGCGCACTTTTATTTCAGTAAACCCAACGCACTGACGCTGCTGTTCGCCTAACTAAGTGTCTTTAGTAATGTGTTACAAAGAGAATGCGTGAAAAATTTGCGAAAAACTTTGTGTATTCTTGCCTAGACTCACTAATTATTGAACCTCCCACGTTGCTTCAAAATTTATATGAGGTGCTACCTGGTAATTCCCAAAATTTGAATGTGGCGCGCAAACAGATGGTAGTACAGCTCTATAGCGCTAGATGGCATGAGCTACGTCTATACTAAGTCAGTCTGTCAAACGGCACTTAGCTAGGTGATGACAAACAAGTTTTGTGTTTTTTGTTGAATTGTGTTATTCTGCGACACTACAATGTTTGATATGAAAGAGCAAAGAACGTCCATCAAATTCTGCTTCAAACTTGGTAAAACGGTAGCTGAAAATGCTTAAACAAGCATTTGGTGAGGATGCTTTAGACCAGATGCGAACTTACGAGTGATACAACCATTTTAAATGGACGTATGTCGGTTGATGCTGACAATGATGAGCCTTCCAGTCGTCCATCGACAGAAAACACGCCACTAAATGTGGCAAAAGTTCATGAAGCTATCCTGCAAGACCGAAGGCGAACAACCGACGACATTTGTAACTAGCAGGGTATTGCTGCGAAGTTTGTACCAAAGTTACTCAGCATTTAACAAAAACGGCACTGTGTTTATATGTGCACAGAGCTGAAAGAAACTGTCGAAAGGGATGCGAACTTCAGTACCAGACTCATTACTGTCGATAAATCATGTGTGTACGAGTATGATCCCGAAACAAAGCAACAGTCATCGCAGTGGACGACGCCATCATCACCACACCGAAAAAAGGACGGCAAGTTCGAAGCAACGGCAAGTCGATGTTGGTTTGCTTCTTTGGCGCTGATGGCATCGTACACAAAAAATTTCCCACCTGGTAAAACAATAAATGGACGATTTTATTGCGATGTTTTTCGGCGAGTAAAAGTAAACATTCGACGCAAGTGACGCAACAATTTGTAGATCCTACATCACAACAATGCACCAACCCACGCGCCAATTATTGTGCGTAAATTTCTAACCTAAAGGAAGACGGCAGTACTGCCTCACCCTCCCACATCCCCAGATCTTGCCCCTCGTGACTTCTTCCTGTTTCCGAAGATGAAACTGAAGTTCAAGGAGCGCCGTTGAGACAATTTAGGAGATCGAGACCGAATCGCAAGCAGTATTGAACACCTTGACACGCGAAGACTTCCAGCACTGCTTCCAGTCATGGACAAGTCGCTGGGATCGGTGTATTCATGCGAAAGGAGAGTACTTTGAAGGGGATGGTAGTGAAAAGTTGTAAGAACAATTTATTGTTTGTTTTTACATTGCGGGAATTTCTTGATAGCACCTCGTATATCTAATTTTCAATTTAATCGATATTTAACGAATTATTTAATAAATTTATATATTTTCTAACTAGACGAATACACTATGATAATATTAGATCTGGTTTAATAATGCATGATATTTTATATTGTTCCAATAACTAAAAGTATTGTATTAACGTTTAAACAAAAACCATTTACTTTTGTCAATCCTAAATAGGTTCATAAGAATAATTCCCAAAATTGAAACACTCAGTTTACGCGTTTCGAAATATACTTGAACCTCCAATAACAAAACTATCAGTAAATAACTATGAATATCTATATACAATGTGTCCGGGAAAATGTGGGAAATCTCTCGGATTCAGATAGAACATTAAAAAATAAGATGACAAGCTCCCATAATTTTTTTCCTAGCGGCCGTCCCTACGGAGATACGGCCTTCTAAAGGACGCCACTGGAAATCAATTTTTCTTGAATAACTTTTAAACTACTTATTATAATTTAATGAAAATTTAATATGATAAACAGTAGTAAGGACCTCTTAAAATACAGCCCCTAAATTTAAATTAGCTTGTTTAGTTTACCAGGGGCGGACTAGGTTGTACATTTTAATGCTTACATTTTTAACACCCTGTATGATAAGGAGTTTAAAAACACAAATTTGGATACCTTGAACATTAAGCTAAAGAAAAGGTACTCTTGTTCATTGTGGATAAAATGAACCGTTTTCGAGGAAAAAAAAATAAAAGATTTAATGTTTTATTTCTATTAAAAAGAACCATGTGTTTTTTTTTGTCTGCAACAAAGTGTGATACAAAAGTCTGAAATAAAACTGTTTTCAGTACTAAAAAACGTATTATTGTTGACCAGGGGCGGACTAGGTTGTACATTTTAATGCTTACATTTTTAACACCCAGTATGATAAGGAGTTAAAAAAGACAAATTTGGATACCTTGAACATTAAGCTAAAGAAAAGGTACTCTTGTTCATTGACGATAAAATGAACCGTTTTCGAGAGAAAAAAATAATAAAAGAATTAATGTTTTATTTCTATTAAAAAGAACCATGATTTCTAATTTTTTTTGTCTGCAACAAAGTGTGATACGAAAGTCATTCCAGGAACAAAAAAGTTTTAGTTTAGGTTATTTAATCCGACAAAATTACAAAGATTCTTAGAAATGCAGTTTTGTCCCAGAAAGGCACCTTAACAAAAATTATGTTTAGAAATGTACTCACTAAAGCTTGCAACGATTGAACCTAAATACGCTAATTAGAAATAATCAATTAAAAACTTCATAAGTGGGTTCAACATGGGCTCCGTGAACTCTAATACACTCGCGAGCACGACGAATAGAGGACTGCTGTACTCGCCACAACAACCCAGCATTCTTTCTTATCACATCACAATGAAATGTGATTCTCTGTAAAAGTTCCTCCCTAGTATCAACCGGAGTGGAATACACCAAGGTTTTGAGATGACCCCACAGGTGAAAATCCATTGGCGTTAGGTCGGGAGACCGTGGAGGCCAGGCAATGGGACCTCCTCTGCCTATCCAACGGTTTGGATAGACGTTATTCAGGTGGTCGCGTACAGCAACGCTAAAATGAGGTGGGGCCCCATCATGCATAATATACATGCTTTGGCGGGTTGCAAGTGGCAAATGCTCTATTGAATCCAGAAAAGCGTTCTGAAGGAACTGTAAATAAAGTTCACCATTCAATCGTGGCGGCAATACGCATGGTCCAATCAAAAAATTGCCAATTATTCCTGCCAAAACATTAATTGATTGGAACTGATGTTGGTAATGATGAACGACAGTGGCATGAGGGTTTTCATCAGCCCATACATGCGAGTTATGTAAATTTACAATACCATTTTTGGTAAACCCTGCTTCATCGGTAAAAAGAATAGTGCTAATGAAGTTTGGGTTTGTTCGTTGCTGATCTAACAGCCAGTTTGCGAACTGGATTCTACAAGGAAAATCTTCAGGAAGTAGTAGATGCACTTTTTGCAGACGATAAGGGTATAACAACTGTTCTTTAAGTACTTCATGAATTGTCGTTTTTGACGTATTAAGCTGCGCGGCTAATCTTCAAGTGCTTATTGAAGGAGTATCACCTACAGTATCCAAAATATTTTCCTCCAATTGCACCGTACGTACTGTTCTTCTCACACCAGCATCAGTACTTGTTTTCGCAAAACTTCCTAAAACATTAAAGAAAGTCAATAATGTTACCTTATTAACTGGAATCGCCCACCAGTCTCTCTTAGACGTTGGTCAAGTCGCTGAAATGTTTTCTGATTTGGAATATTGCGATTAGGATATCTTTCTTCATACAACCTCTTGCTTCCAAAGCATTGCAAGATGCAAGACCGTACATAAGATGCATATCTGCATACTCACTAAATGTGTATCCCATTATCAAATTAAATTTACCAAGATATTCAAAATTCAATAAATTAATATCGAAGTAAAGGATCAACGTGTTAACAATATGAAAGATTATAAGATTTAAAATTTACACGTCAATGCAAGATATTTATCAATTCGTGGGCACCATAGTAACGTTTGTAACAACAATGTGTTTTTTAGTACTGAAAACAGTTTTATTTCAGACTTTTGTATCACATTTTGTTGCAGACAAAAAAAATAGAAATCATGGTTCTTTTTAATAGAAATAAAACATTAATTCTTTTATTATTTTTTTTTTTCTCGAAAACGGTTCATTTTATCGACAATGAACAAGAGTACCTATTCTTTAGCTTAATGCTCAAGGTATCCAAATTTGTTTTTTTGACTCCTTATTATACAGGGTGTTAAAAATGTAAGCATTAAAATGTACAACCTAGTCCGCCCCTGGTAAACTAAACAAGCTAATTTAAATTTAAGGGCAGTATTTTAAGACGTCCTTACTACTGTTTATCATATTAAATTTTCATTAAATTATAATAGGTAGTTTAAAAGTTATTCAAGAGAAATTGATTTCCGGTGGCGTCCTTTAGGAGGCCGTATCTCCGTAGGGAGGGCCGCTAGGAAAAAAATTATGGGAACTTGTAATCTTATTTTTTAATGTTCTATCTGAATCCGAGGGATTTCCCACATTTTCCCGGACACATTGTATATATATGCAGATACTATATGCTATAGAACGATGCTCCTTTCAATCCCATTGAACTACTCTACAATAACATAGAACGTGTGTAACGCGTAAGATAGCGAATAACGGCACTTACCTATACCACTTATCAACGTATTAACAACGCATCCAAAGCACACTCACAGAGGAAAGGGCAAACAAGAACTAATATCCAACAATAACACTAGCTCTTATATATAGACAGAAGATGCATTGGGTTTTATCAAACGAGAAGGACTCGTTTAAATGGATGAATCAAAGACAATTTGCATAAATGAACTGTGTAAATTGTAATTGCTGCCGGAATACTCAATGTAAAGTGGCAATGGAATCTTTCATTGTAGTATAGGTGGATATGGGAATGCTTTCTTCCTCCCGTTTAATGAAGTTACGCATGATGACTTCGTAACATTTAAGCACTATGAGATTGCAATTGCGTACAAGAATAATATTGGATGCGTGTTCCACTTAAATTAGCATTCCTCTCCGACATTTAGGAAATAACAACTTGTTGTGGAATTAATTCTAAGAACACTTTCATTAAATTAAATAATGATGATACTTATTATCCTGTTACAAGGTCACTAGTCAAGTTCAAATTTGTTTACTTCATCTATTTATGAAACATTTTAAAATATAATTCAAGATACAACATAATATATTTGTCTATTCTACCCATGTATGTATACCGTAAGAGTAAAGATAACTGGAAACACTGACAACTGAAAATACCGCACAACAATTTGGGGGTGCCGTACCATGTATGGCATATATCTGACATTTGTCACCGCAATATGTAACCAAACTATACTTTTAAATTAAATACACTTTTATTTATTTAGTTAATTGACGAAGGAGATACTTGTTGAAACTTCATTATAACGCTAAGAATCCCAATCAATGGTATATAGATTAATTCATGTACCTATGAGTAAAAGTAATTTCGACCTTGAACTAAATAGAATATACGCAATAGCACTAAACAATGGTTACTCTATAAATATTGTCAATAACATCCTAAATAGCAAACAAAAATCTAAAACCCTTTCCTTAGTTTATCCAAAATTAAAATACAAGATAATTAATTCCTATAATTCAATCACTTACTTAGGAAAAATTTCGGAAAAAATTGGTACTTTCATTAAAAAACTTAATGACGATCATATATCATTTAAAACAGACAATACTATACAGAACATTATTAAAAACAACAAAGATAAAATAGACAAAGAATCAAACTCTGGTGTATATAAGTTAACATGCGAAGATTGTAATAAGGTATACATAGGACAAACGGGAAGGACATTCAAAATTAAGATGAAAAAACACGAGAGAAGCCATAAAGAAAAGGAAACAGATTGAACTTTCGCAAGTCATTGTATAGATATCAATCATAGATTTAATATAGATTTCAAAATTTTACACATTCAAGAAAAAAGTAAAAAACTTGACCTGTTAGAAAACTTAGAAATTAATAGATACAATAGTTTAGGATTAGCTTTAAATGACCAACTAGATTTAAACAACTCCCCTCTACTAAATTTAAGATTGTAAAAATTTTTCTACCACCATTTCCCCAATAATTTTCACATAAATATTCAAACTTGTATTGTACATATTCAGTATTTCATCCACCTGATGAAGCCATTGTATGGCGAAACAATATTGTAGTGGTATTTACAATAATAGAATTTTTGAAACTAGAAGTTTAATTACTTATTTCTTAGCGTTTTATTTATTTATTTATTCACTTATTTATTTATTGTACATTACAAGAAAAAAAATTCCAAATAGTACAATTACATAAAACCTGCAGAAGTTTATAAATTATAATTATAAATGTGTATTACAAATAGGAAGGAACCCAAAATCCGAAACTTAAAACGATTCCACTGTAACAACTACAATCAATATGAAAAAAAAATCAAGGAAACCGCAAATTTTTTAATAATCGCAGAAAGGCGTTGTTTGAAATATTAAGCAAATCGACTCCAGATAAAAGACTTAGTTCTAATAAAACTCGGTCCATGGGGTTATGCTTACCATAACCAGTTCAATGGAAACGAACATGAAACCCGAGCGAACACTAAATTAAATTGATTGAACTCTCGCTTGGCACTTGGTGAAACATCTTGATAAATTCACGATGAAAAAAGAACACTTGGTTATATGTTTCCCTAAATTTTATTTACATAAAATAAGACCATTGTTTCGGACTCTGCAGTCCATTTTCAATTGAAAATGGACTGCAGAGTCCGAAACAATTGTCTTATTTTATGTAAATAAAATTTAGTGAAACATATAACCAAGTGTTCTTTTTTCATCGTGAACACTAAATGGTGGAACATGGAAAAGCAAAAGAGAAAGAAGGGCAGAACAGTCTTTGTTATTGTGTAACAGCTGATATCCAAGCTTCTCCAGCTATTCTCCAGCGATTCAATACCCAGTAGCTGTAATCTCTCCGCGTAATTTTATAAGTTTTTATCAATTTTTAATTTAAAGAGTATAGAGTTAGCCATTTTACGCTGAATTTACTCAATCCGATTTATATGAACCCCATGATAAGGAGACCACACCACACAACAATAGTCGAGTATAAACCTGACCAGGGCATCATAAATGTGTATAATATAGATGATCTTCGTGAATTCACTGCATACACGTTTAATGAAGCCGCATAACTGCAAGGATTTATTTATTATATGATCTATATGTAAATTAAATGATAAATTACCATCAAAAATAACACCCAAGTCGGTAACGTAGTCAACTCCTTCCAGGGCAGTATCTTGCAACATGTAATTAAAAACAAGTATTATTTTTCTTTGCAAAAGTGATAATATGGCATTTACCAAGATTAAGAGACATATTGTTTCTTATACACCATGCCGCTACCAAATCAATGTCATCCTGAAGCGCTCTACGGCCATTGCAAGAGTTCGCACATTTAAATATTTTCAAATCATCTGCGTAGCCAAGAAGTTGGAACAAGTGAAGTATTTATATAAATAATTTATAAAAAACAGAAAGAGAATTGTTGCTAAGTGGCTGCCCTGAGGAACACCGGAAATAACCGATATAGGTCTGGATGTTTTCGATGACAACTTAACTATTGAGATACCTATGAGATAGGTAAGAGGCAATCCACAAAATCAAGCTACCGCCAATTCCATAAAGACCAAGTTTGTGGAGCAACAGCTTATGATCAACACGATCGAAAGCTTTAGAAAATTCCACTTATACGGTATCTACTAGAGATCCTCGCTCCAGTGCGTCATTAATACAGCAGCAAAACTGAAATAAGTTCGTTTGGGTGCTAGAAACCACGTCCATTCACGTGAATTACTTCGCGGAAGGCGTCAAAGATTGGATTGTATTGGATTGGATGATAATTATTAAGTAATTTGTCACTAGACTTGAAAACTGGAAAAATGTGAGCTAATTTTCATTGATTGTGAAAACATCATAATTTTATAGAGAGTTGGTAAACAATTGATAAAGGAAGAGATAAAGTACAACTGCACATTGTGAGGAAATATTCCGGAATACCATCCGGTCTAGGACTGAAACGACCTTTCAGAGAGGAGAGTTTAGAAAACATAATATCGCTGTCAATGATTACATTATTAAGGGTAAACGGCTTTGTAAAATGAGACAGATCAAGTTTAGAAAAATTAATGGTCGTATCATAATGGCTAACATATACTGTTCCAAAAAAATCTGCAAACATATCACACACTTCTTCAAGTTTGTCAGATTCAATCCCATTATAACTGAGTCATTGGGGTAGACTTGATTTTTTTCCTTCACGAATCGAAAATTTTCGAAATATTTTTCGAAATATTTTTTATGTGTTTATTCAACAAGTTGATCTTATAAACGGTAAAGAGACAAATAAAGAGAACATTTGAAAATTATCTAAGTTCATTATTATCTAAGTTCATTACTTATTTCTACAAATTTTCAAACAGAGCATCTCTTTCAGCTAAACAATAACCTAATCTGTCATAGAAACCCTGTTGAACATTTAATAACATTTCGGGTGTAATCCTACGAAGTGCTTCTCTTTTGGCTCTATCTTGCTGGAAACCATTGATTTCTGATTTTATATGCTCTCACAAAAATAAATCGTCCGGGGAGCTAGCTGGAAAATGTATTCCACTCCAATTACTTAGCATACGTGCAAGAAAGATATCATTAACATTTCTGGAGTTAAGTGCAAGGCATCCATCTTGTTGGAAAAATATTTTATCAAAATTAATGTCGGACAAATCACCAATGACAGGTATAATATATAGTTCATAAATTATAAGTTTTCAGTTCAAGGTCAAATTCGAAGCATATGATTCAAATCAGTACTGCGGAGTCAAATAAAGTCAATATTCAATCGCGGAAACAACGGTCTGTCATCATAAAATATAAATGTCATGTTTCGCAAACATTGTCAAAATTTCAGTTTTACTTGCAATATAACCAAAGAAAGCAAATACATAACCTACATGTCAAAATAATGAGTAAAGTGGGAACATGAATAGTTCAAAAGTATTGTTTCTTTTCTAGTTTTATATAAATATTTTCAACACAAGAAAACTGTGCGGAAATTATTACTTCAATATTCGAACAAATTTTTTTAAATGTTATTTATAATTATAAACTCACGATAATATTCATACTTCACTGTAATCAAATCACAGCAAATCGCAAAAATGGAGATGTCAAAACGTATTAAAGATAAACACTTTTCGGACAGAGAGATTTGTCTCTTGCTGGATATTGTAGAATCACATATCGGTGTTATTGAGAATAAAAGGACCGATGCCATCACATCGAAGGGTAAAACAACAGCATGGGAAGAAATCACACGTAATTTCAATAGCTCTAATAGCGGTCCACATAGGACAATACAACAATTGAAAGTGTTCTATGATAATTTTAAACGAAAAAGTTGGAAAGAACAGGCGGATGATAAGGTGAATTTTTGTAAATTACACAATATAAGTTCATTACTTAATAAATTTAATGTAGGCTAATCTGTACCTCACAGGTAGAGGGACGTTTAGAAAGACTCTAGGAGAAAATGGAGAACGTCTCCAAAGCATGTTGAAGAAGCATTTCGAATGTGATGCCAATAACTTTGACAGTGAATCATGCTATCACAAAAATATAGAGTCTGGTAAAGTTATATGTTTATATTTACGGTGTATTCAACTAGTTGTCATTGTAGATCCTCTATATATTGTAGTAGAAGCTGACAACGATGCTATCATTGAGTTAAGCGAATCAACCAGTATTAGTAAAAATAATCCAAATTGTGTTAATAGTGAATATATATTTGCCAATATAAAAGAGTCGGAATTACTACAAAGTAGTTCACTTGAAACCCAAAATAATGTACCTAGTACATCCGTTTCAAATAACAAAACTAATAAACAAGCATTGTTAATATAAAGTGGTGCATATGAAAATATAAACAATATCACCAAGCTACCTGTAAACAGAAAAAGACAGTATCTTCAAAATAGAACAAGTGCAAGTGACGTATGCAAATTTAAATGATATTGTTCATAGTAGAAAAAAAAAATCAAATGAACAAATTTATTTAAAAAGAAAGTACGAATTGGGCCATTGAAGTTCAAGAACAACAACTTCGAAATGCACAATTGGATGAAAATATTCTTCAAGCAAAATTAAGGTGTGCCATTATAGAAGAAAAGATGCAAGCCAACAAATTAAAACTTCAAGAAATAGAACTGTAAACAGTAAACAGAAATCACTATTATCTACAACAAATAAAAAGATTCGTTTAATTGGCCAAAAACATCACGTTATTTTAACGATGCATTTTACAGGCGATTTAACGTAACGAAGTATTATGAATACTAAAACGTGTATATAAGTCTTTGTTATAGCATAATGGTACGTTATATCATATTACGAGCCTTAGTGAATACAGGGGTGTTAAAAATGTTTGCATTATTAAGAATAACATACCTACCGAAATCATTTTCTTGCACTATATCTGGGTTAAGAAGATTGGGAATGTATTAATTTGATGAATAATTTAGATTTCTACTTAACTTATATATTGTTTATATTTTAAATAAATTTAAATATTTGGAATAGAATGTAAAAGTTATGTTCGTAACTCTTTGAAAAAGAATTAAAACCTTTTGAAAGTTGTAAATATATGTTGTCAAATTAATAAATGAAACATTTATATAGTCTACATTTAATATTTTATTGTTTCTTAAGAAAATAATGGTATAATAATACAATCCAAATCCATATTATCATTTATTAACATTTCTTAGAGTTTTTAAGGTGATGTTTTTCTGAAAAATTTGAATATTTAATAAATGTTTACAATATATTAAACACATACTTTCTTTATACATGTCATAAACAGTATTTCAAACTTCCATTTTCGTTGCTTCTGGTAAATCTTTAGTTTTCGGCTTCCTACAAGACCTGTTTTTGCCAGGAGATGATAAGACTGGATTCTGAACGCTACGATGTTTAATAGTGTAGACCGTTCTACTAGAAATATTAAGGGCTTGTGCTACCCTCTAAAATAAAACTAATTTTATAACTGCCTTATGTGATTATGTGAATTGCCTCATGAACACGATCGATGGACATAACTGGCCCACCATTCTCTTTTTCTCGTTCAAAATAGGCTGTAAGATTTAATACAAGCTGTTGAGCTTGAGAACTAAGAGGCTTACCAGGCATCTAAGAAATATTCTGTCAAATAAATAGGTTAGAAATGTCAAAGTGATAATCAAACAATTTCGTACTTATTGCCACTAATTGATATTATTATTTATTACCAGTATTGTTCTCAAAAGAACAGATTTTGTAATTTTTTGATGACAAACGAGATATTCAAATTAGATTACTTAACCAAGAAGTCAGAATACCGGAAACAAAGTCAATAAACAACAGTATTAAAATAAATTCACAGCAATCCGAATATCATAAGACTATCTCCTAGACAACCTATCCCTTTTTATTTAATATAATATTTCAAAGACGTACGTCTTAACTATTACTTACTTAAGTATTATTAGTATTACTTAAGTATTACAGCGCGTATTCATGTGTGTTAGAAAGAGATAAAGTACAATTTGCAGTTCCCACTTGGGCAGTACGAACTGAAAACTTATACTTTATGAACTGTAGTTCAGCAGCAAATTTAAATATTTCTGTCCATTAAAATTCCCATTTATAAAAAAAAGGTCTAGTAATATTATCTCCAAGTAACCCAGCCCACGCATTTAGTTTTTAGGGATACTGTGTATTTGCGGCATAATGTAAATGACGGTTTTCACTAAACCAATATCTCGCTCTTGATGGATTGTGGTTACCGTGCAATGTAAAAGTACTTTCATCAGTAAAAAAATATTTTTTGTGAAATTTGCATCCTCATTGGCTTTCTCAAATATTTGATCGCAAATTTCCATTCTTTTAGTCATCCGAAAACAATTCATTTGATTTTTTCAATTTATAAGATCAATATTTACTTTTCTTTAAAATATTGCAAACTGTTTTTGCAGTAACACCGAATTGCTCTGCTGTGGTCGGAGTTTCTTCTATACTGGCGCAAATAAGTGCATCTCCTTCTTCAGAATTGGCAATATTAGCTCTCATAATCCTTTTATGATGCCGCGGAGAAAGACAACCAACAGTTTCAAATCCTTTTTAATTTTGTGAATGGTAAACTGGTGGACAAAAAATTTGTTCAATCATTTTGACGTTTGACGTTGTGAATCAATCTTTAAGTTAGAAGGTTATTAAGTTGCAAAATTTCAATGAATATTATGTGACATATGGACCTATTTAGCAAGAAAACAAATATGAAAAGAAATATAGGAGTAGGTATAATAACGCTAAGAAATAAGTAATTAAACTTCTAGTTTCAAAAATTCTTTTATTGTAAATACCACTACAATATTGTTTCGCCATGCAATGGCTTCATCAGGTGGATGAAATAGGTATAATATTTGATTTATAACTTATAACAATTCATAAGCAAATTATTATAAAACTAATGAAACTTGAAACATATTTATGACAAAAACTCTAAGTAGAATGTAATAAAGCTAGTAGAATATTTCACAACTTTCAAACCTTCAATATTTTATTTTGCAACCACTTTTTTGTAATTAGTTCCTCTAAACGGCGTGGCATAGATGCAATTAAGTTTTGTATATACCCGTCATCTAAAGCTGTCCAACATTCCATAATTTTTTGCCATAGTCCTTCCTCATTACTGGCAATAAAATTACTCTTACACATTTTCTTTGTTATGAGACCCCAAAAATTTTCGATGGGATTAAGATCCGGACTATTTGCTGGCCAGGGTAACAACACATGATTCTAACAAAAATAGTTTTTAGAAGCAAGGCAAATATGCGGTGAACACTTATCCTGTTGAAATATGAAGTTTTCGTAAGTGTTTCTTGCGTATGGTAACATAAGATTTTGATATACCTCCCCGCTAAGTATGTTTTGTATTCGGCATATAGCACCACGGCTAACGAAGCTAATACATGCTCACATTTATTGAAAAGCCGTCACTTTTTCTTATATGATGAACATATTGTTCCTCGAATCTAGCGTTACGCGGTCTATATACCCTTATTCTCCCGTCATAATGCAACCGAAAGGTTTTCTCATCCAAAAAAATAACATGATTCCAAAACTCTATATCTTTTCCTATAAATTCCAGTGCAAATCCCACCCTTGCTTGTTTATGTCTTTGCGTCAAAAAGGGCGCTCTAGCCGCCGCAAAATTTAGTATTCCCGCTTCTTTCAAACGGCGAAAAGCTGTTCTGGAAGATCCCCGAAAATTTGAAAATTTTCCTTAAAGTATTACATAATAATGCATCTTCTATAACTGTTGAACATTTTGGACGTCCTGATCCTATTTTCCTTTTTAAAATGCCTTCACGTCTGCATTTTTTATAAACGCGTATAGTAGTTCGTTCGCATATATTAAATTCCCGTGCAACTTCAGTAAAAGAATGACCACTTTCAATTTTAGCGATAACTCGCGCACATTGAATGGCATTTAAGTACACAATTTTCAAAATTAAACAGTACAAAATGTCAATTTCAACGGCTTAAGTAACGTGACTCAAAGTGACATTAATGAGCGACAATTCATATACTATTTTTGAGAGATTGATAACTGGAGTGGACCAATCCGGAGCGAAAGCAGAGGCGTGACTAACGAATTGGTTCCCCCGTGCCCCATCGCACATACGATTACTTAGTATGTTGTTCACGGTCATCGTGTGTACACGTATAATAGCAGCAGGAAAGTGTATTCTGTGTATTTAATAATGTTGAAGGAGCGTACAGTAAAAATGTTTCGCATATGGGAACCAATTCGTTAGTCACGCCTCTACTTTCGCTCCGAATTGGTCCACTCTATTGATAACCCATTTTACAATGTGAAGAAGTGGGTCGGACAGTTTTTTTGTTTACCACACGACGGACGTAGATTGTATGTCTAAATGAACTATATTTCTTATTGAATTACCTCTATGATACCACTTTATAATTTGCTTTTTTCTAATAAAGCTATATTGTGCCATTTTATATCAATAAATTAATAAATAATATTACAACAGTGACATATTGCTATGACTTAAGTCATTCCCACCTTGTGGTTTGCATTTTATTGTAAATCTCTACATGCACTAAATTCAACTTCCCTGTTAAATAGCTTGCGAACCTACCCAATTTTACCTTAAAAATGATCAGAAAAATTTTATAAAAAAAAATAAATTGTTTTGTACGAGGGACAGCTTTTATATTTTTAGAATCGACCACTAGATGGTGCTTTTGACATATGTAATCAACATATTCTTAAAGTTTGACATTTGTCAATGAGAAATCCGCAATAGCTTAGAAATTGAGTCAGTAGTTTGCTGACAGTGACCGTTTTAAGACAGTGAGTTTGTAAAATAATGGAGATTACTCGTGAAAGTTTTCATTGGACGACTTTTTACAATTATAAAAAAGGCCTGACTCCACAAGAATGCATTATATCGCTTCGGTCAACTTTTAGTAATGAAGCACCATCAGAGAAGACAGTTTACAATTGGTTTGCAGAATTGTGTCATGGCGTGCCTCAGTGAGTGATGAATCACGTAAAGGTCGACCAAAAACTGTTGTGATTCCAAAAAACATCGATGCTGTGCGGAAAATGATAGAACACGATCGACATGTAACTTACAGTGAGGTATAGGCATCTCTTGGCATATCGCAGACCGCAATTCATTCGATTTTACATAAACATTTATTTGTAAAAAAAATATGTTCCAGATGCATTCCACATAACTTGACCGAAGCACAGAAAGCAGCTCGTGTCAATTGGTGTAAAGAGATGCGCAAAAAATTCGAGGTAAGAACCGCAAAATCCGTATATAACATCGTCACAGGTGACGAAATATGGATATATGCGTAGGAGCCGGAAACCAAGCAATAATCTACTGTATGGGTGTTCCAAGACGTACTGAACCCCTCGTACAAAGAGCACTTCCAAGAAAATGATCGTTTGTTTATTCGACAGTACAGAACACACCGCAACAATTCCTTTAGAGGATCGAAAAACTGTTAACGCTGAATGGTATACAGTAATTTGTTTGCAAAAAGTTATGGACGAAATCAGGAAGAACAACCGAAAACGTCGCATTATTCTTCATCACGACAATGCGAGTTCCCATACTGTATGTCTAACATTTGACTATTTGAAGGAAAAAAGTGTTAAAATGTTCATTGTTCATATTCACCTGACTTGTCGCCGAATGATTTCTTTTTGTTCCCAGCTATGAAACGAAAAATGGGTGGGCAGCGATTTTCAACACCTCAAGAAGCCGTCGAAGCTTTTGAAAACCATATTTCTGAGATACAACCTTCAGGGTGGAAAAAATGTTTTGAAAACTGGTTCGTGCGCATGCAAAAGTGTATAGACCATAAAGGCGAATATTTTGAAAAACAATAAAATTGTTAAAATTGCACGCCATGGATTGATTCCCTTTCCAACGAAACCACGCCATTAAATTTTACCTTCTGATGCCTTCCACAGAGATAAGATTCGAACCATTTATCTAGTGTCTTTAATACCGAAGAGAAAATTCAAAGGAGGTTCTTGAAATATCTTTCTAATAATACTAATCATAATCATACTCGTTCAAATTGTTTAAATAAATAATATGTATTTATTATATTGGTTTTTACTATTTCCGTTCACACACTAGCCACAAGTTCTCGATTGGCTTCAAATCGGGAGAAACATTCAAAAATGGACAAACAGGCCTTCAACAGCGACAGCGTTCAAGGATCCCCTTAATTATAGAGTAACAGGTTCTTCGTCAAAATGTTGAGGCAGCTCCAACTACCAGTACGCAAACTTTTGAACCTTCACTATAAATTATAAACTGTCATCTTTAAACTTAGAGAATTTAATCGACTGCTTACGAACCTCCGAGATTAACATTTCTTACATTAATTTGCATCGTGCGATCAAAAATCTATATATTTTTGAAATCCTAGCAGATCAAATAAATGGTTGAACCCGATCTAGTCTGTAGAGCTTATAAAACGTAAAAGTTTGGAAACGAAAGTGTTACTGTTCGTTTGATGGACAAAGATATCCCGCATTGATCAACACAAATCGTGTACTTTTCCAGCAAAACAATGCCTATTTAAAGAAAAGTTGCTAGCACATACTGCATACAACACTGACTTATCACCATTAAACTACCATCTCTTAAATCAATGGCAGGAAATTCTTGGCATCGAAACCAAATAAATAATATAAGCACTGGAGAACTGGATTGTTAAGCTTTTTGAATGGGATAGTGGCCGCCATGAAAGCCTCACACAGTTCTTCGTTAAAAGTGTCAGGTGCATATCGACATATATTATCTTGATGAGTTTTCAAAGAAACATGTCTGCACATAACACTTTTGTGGACGCCTTAAACTTAATGAACAGACACTGCAATATATCTCAGTATCATTACGAATATGCAGCTAATCGCATGGCCTCTAATCCATCCTACAATGGTTGCCCTACGGAAATTCTCCATAGTTAATGAAAATAAAGAGAAATAATGAGAACAGAAAGAAATTGACTAAAAAAAAGCAACGAGAACTACTCTAAAATGAGGTAGTAAATTAAACTTAATGTTTATAAAAAATTATAGGATAAATATAACAAGTGTTCATTTGAAAAGTCAATCTAGGTTACTTTGAAATTTTGATCGAATAAGACGCAAATATATTAGTATGTGTTTGTTGTTCCGTAAACGTAAATCCAAATGACATTTGATAATCACAATGTCAATCACAAATATCAGTTACTGAATAAAATAATCGTGCATAGATTCTGGTTTAAATAAATTGCTTCTCAGTTTTAAAATGGCTTTCACTTTAGAACAAATTTTTTTAGTCCAGGCTTATTTTCGAAGTGATAATAAAATTGATGGTTTATGGGTTTATTCAGTTCAAGATTGCATTGTAGAATTTCAAGTTGAATTTCCACATTTTGTAATAGATTATATACAATTTAAGAATACTTTGGATAGAACTTCCAAACTTTTTCTGAAACTGGTAGTCTCTTAAGAAAATCAGTTGTCAATCGTGTTGAAGAAATAATGGAAAATGAACCACAAACATCTGTTCGACATTTGAGTCAACAAATAAATCTTTCTGTTGGTACAACTCACAAGTTATTAAAAAAAGATATGCAACTTTATCCACACCGTGTCACAGCAGTACAAGAATTGTTAGAAATTGATTACCCACGTAGATTACAGTTTTGTAATTGGTTTGTAAATATGAACAATAATGGAGAACTTTCGCAAAGAGTCATCTTTACTGATGAAGCATGGTTTTATGAAACGGGATACCTAAATTCACAAAATACAAGAATTTGGAGTAGTGAAAATCCACATGTAATTAATGAAGAATCGCTACATCCAGAGAAAATTGGTGTTTGGGCAGCGATAAGTCAAAGGCGAATCATTGGACCAATATTTTTTCAGGGAACGTTAACTGCTCAAAGGTACCGTACGGAAATTTTACAACCATTTGTCAATCAGTTGCATGATTATGAACATCAAAATGCATATTTCCAACAAGACGGAGCACCTTGTCACTATACTGCAGAATCTTTGGATTATTTAAGAGAATTTTTTGATGAGCGTATAATTAGTCGAAATACTGAAATTGCCTGGCCTATACGTTCATGCGATTTAACACCTTGCGACTTCTTTTTATGGCCTTATCTAAAAAATAACATATTTCGAACACCTATATTGAATTTGAATCATATGCTACAGAGAATCGAACAGAAATGTATGGAAATTAATAACAATCCAGTAATGTTGCAGAATATCATCAGAAATTTTGAACGGAGGATTTTAAAGTACATTGATCTTGAAGGACAACATTTTCAACATTTGTTATAGTTTTCAATAAATACCTATTATTTGTTATTTATTTGTATGTATGAAACTGTCAAAATATACGACTTCATAGGTTAAGTAGTAAATTTTAATTTACGACATACTTCAAAATGTTCTCAGTAAATCAAATGCTACTAGATTGACTTTTTAAATGAACACTTGTTACAATATAACAATATAAAACGAATTTTTTTAAATACTAAAAGTTGTAACCAAATAACACTGAAAGAAACGAAACCAGAAACAAACCACTGTAAAATATAATTTATGATTGAATAGACACAATAACGACGAAAATAACAACATATGGTTAACGAATGCAATCTAGCAAGCAAATAGTGAGGCTGTTATAACATGTTTACTATACATGATACTGCCACAACGATTTATCGGAGCTATTGGTCATTCAATCGCTTGAGTCCGCTCTCTGATTATTATATATGATTTTTCGCCAGTAACACTGGTTTACAATGTATTTGGGGTTTAAATAGAAGCATGTGCCAGTGTTTTCTCATGTTTGCCGATTACTAAACCGAAGTCTGTTTGTTTCTAATACGTTCTAGATTTCTCACAATTTAGTAACAAAGCAAAGTATTACCAAGATATGCGCAAACCTGTACATAACTATAGTTTCAGACACTGTTTACAAGCTTTATATCCTATATTCGTAATCGTATTAAATATTTGTCCCAAGTACAGCAGCTTGTGCATGTTAAAACACGCTCACTTGTTCATAGAGTTCGCTGAACCACAGAGTGTATATAAGTGGTACATCCCTTCTGCAGTAATAGTACTTGTGAAAACACCATCCTCAGCCACACTAAAATGCCGTGCTTCATGTGTGAATGGGAGAGCAGAGTTAATAGCTGCATTAGATAAAAAAGCTACGGCCTCTGCGGTATAGTCTAACACCGAGGTCAAAAAACCAGACAACATAGTTTTGATTCCATTACAAATAAAATTTAGTGTAATGCAGCAATTTGTAAAAGCACTGAATACGGATGGAAACTACTTTAAGTACCTTCGTAGTAAATTTCCCGATTTGTTTGACGCAAAACTTATGCAGGATATCTTCATTGGTCCCCAAATTAGAAAACTGGTTTTGAACAGTCACTTTAAAACTTCTATGACTACCGTCGAAACGAAATCTGGATTGCTTTCGAAAATATAATACAAGAGTTTCTAGAAAATCGTAAATCACAGGATTATGAAAAAGTTGTGCAAAACACGCTGTAAAAGCTTTGCGCTTTAGGTTGCAGTATGAGCATCAACATTCACTTTTTGCATGTCCATCTCTATTTTTTCCTCGAAAATTTTGGACAAATGAACTAAGAAAAAGAAGAGAGGCTGCATCAGAACATAACAGAAATGGAGCAGAGGTACCAGAGAAGATAGAATACAAAGATGATGGCCAACTACTGTGTTTAAAAAGGGACATCCCATCCAAGTTGCAGAATCTTGATTAATAATATTCAGTATTTATGTATTTTTTAATATATTAAAATGTAAAAATGTCAATTTGTCATTCTTAAATACAATATAATTATATACGTTCGTAAAAAGCAATGTTTTTTTTTTATTTCGTAATCTGTGTTGTATCTGGATGTGATCGGAAAAAATTTAAATCATGTTTAAAATCACAAAAACAATATTTAATCACCATTCAAGCCTCAGGGAGCAAACTTAAATTTGTAAACTAATGTAATTACATAAATAATTTAGTTTAGGTGCAACTTTTATATTGAGGATTTAAATAAATTAATCGACTTAATTTTTGAAATAAAATCATATGTTGTTACTTTAAATAATTGTTAATCTTTAATATAATATCAAACCATGATTTGTAAATATAAACGATAATTGTTCTGTTCTCAGCCTATCACAATCATATAACAAGTGTTCATTTGAAAAGTCAATCTAGGCGCGGCTCGTGATGACGTATTTGGAGGTGCAAGTACAATGATGCGAGTGCTTCGTGTATTCTCGTGTACTAACTGTAACGTTTTCTTAGTAAACACCGAAAACACACGAGGCACTCGTATCATTGTACTTGCACTCCCAAATACGTCATCACGAGCCGTTATTATATGTCGTCTATGAATTCAGAATGTCTATAAATAATACATCGAACTTTACACACACACGTAAGCTACAGCATAACAAGTGTTCATTTGAAAAGTCAATCTAGTAGCATGTGATTTACTGAGAACATTTTGAAGTATGTCGTAAATTAAAATTTACTACTTACCTACGAAGTCGTATATTTTGACAGTTTCATACATACAAATAAATAACAAATAATAGGTATTTATTGGAAACTATAACAAATGTTGAAAATGTTGTCCTTCAAGATCAATGTACTTTAAAATCCTCCGTTCAAAATTTCTGATGATATTCTGCAACATTACTGGATTGTTATTAATTTCCAAGAATTTCTGTTCGATTCTCTGTAGCATATCATTCAAATTCAATATAGGTGTTCGAAATATGTTATTTTTTAGATAAGGCCACAAAAAGGTGTTAAATCGCATGAACGTGCAGGCCAGGCAATTTCAGTATTTCGACTAATTATACGCTCATCAAAAAATTCTCTTAAATAATCCAAAGATTCTGCAGTACAGTGACAAGGTGCTCCGTCTTGTTGGAAGTATGCATTTTGAAGTTCATCATCATGCAACTGATTGACAAATGGTTGTAAAATTTCCGTACGGTACCTTTGAGCATTTAACGTTCCCTGAAAAAATATTGGTCCAATGATTCGCCTTTGTCTTATCGCTGCCCAAACACCAATTTTCTCTGAATGTAGCGATTCTTCATTAATTACATGTGGATTTTCCCTACTCCAAATTCTTGTATTTTGTGAATTTAGGTATCCCTTTTTATAAAACTATGCTTCATCAATAAAGATGACTCTTTGCGAAAGTTCTCAATTATTGTTCATATTTACAAACCAATTACAAAACTGTAGTCTACGTGGGTAATCAATTTCTAACAATTCTTGTACTGCTGTGACACGGTGTGGATAAAGTTGCATATCTTTTTTTAATAACTTGTGAGTTGTACCAATAAAAAGGTTTATTTGTTGACTCAAATGTCGAACAGATGTTTGTGGTTCATTTTCCATTATTTCTTCAACACGATTGACAACTTGAGGTGTACGTTTCTTAACTGCTCCGCTGCCTGATTTTCTTAAGAGACTACCAGTTTCAGAAAAAAGTTTTAAAGTTCTATCCAAAGTATTCTTAAATTGTATATAATCTATTACAAAATGTGGAAACTCAACTTGAAATTCTACCATGCAATCTTGAACTGAATAAACTCATAAACCATCAATTTTATTACCACTTCGAAAATAAGCCTGGACTAAAAAAATTTTATGTTCTAAAGTGAAAGCCATTTTAAAACTGAGAAGCAATTTATTTAAACCAGAATCGATGCAGGATTATTTTATGCACTAACTGATATTTGTGATTGACATTATCAAATGTCATTTGGATTTACGTTTACGGAAGAATAAACACATACCAATATATTTGCGTCTTATTCTATCAAAATTTCGAAGTAAGCTTATTTGATTGACTAATTGACTAGATTGACTTTTCAAATGAACACTTGTTATTTTTCGTCGTCAACTCCTAATTTAAGTATAAAACTTTGAATTTAATTTAAATTTTTTTGCATTTGCACCGCCATCTACCACCCGTAACAATTATTAACCGAAGGAGGTAACACATGATATGCTTTTAATAAATTAGTTTTCATTAAAACATTTATGTCGTCCTGAATGAATCGTTCATATAGCTTCTTATACGTAGCAATTCTAGTAACTTTCCTGTCCACAATTTATCAATTAGAGAATGGTCCGGCAACAAATTAAACTTGAATGAAGGCTTAACTAGATCAGGGCCTTTACAGTCAAAGGTTTCTACATATGTACTTGCATTAAATTCCAGAACGTTCTACTACTCCATAATGCACAACAACGTAATACTCACTGGTATTAGCAATGAAACATGTATGTGTATGAATGTATATAATCCATCGTGAATATATGATTTGTATACCTTCCGTTCGGGCGTTTGATTAATTGAGATTGACGTTTATAATGGTCAGAATGTTTCATTTGATGTAACGGAGTCGTATTTTTTTCCAAAAACATAACTCATAACGTGTTTTGAAATTTTCGAGGTTATTTTTCTTCTTCGATGGAATAGGTACTTTTTTGAATTACCTACATTTTACATTGATACTATTCAAATTTTAGAAAATTAATTTTTATATTTAAATAATAAATAATTATTAATAATTTATTAATATTGAATATAACATAATCTTTTTTACAGATAATTTTTTAACGTTCTACTTATATCAGGATCAACAATATTGTATTTCACTCAATAAAGAGCCTAAATTAGAACAATTGCAGCAACTTTACATTGACATATTTGATTTTATTAATTGTATAAATATACCTGGGAGCTTCTTAGATTGTTCATTAATCTACACTGGTTTACAATGCATCTGAGGTTTAAATAAAAGCATGTGCCAGTGTTTTTTACATGTTTACTGAATACTAAACTATACATATAGCAAACGCCAATTAAGTTGGCGCGAGGAGGGGTAAGTTCGCGCAGGATTAGAAGTAGTGGGGAGATTTGTATTTGGTTTTACATCAAATGTCAGATAATTCTAACCTTTGAGCGTGTATCACGTTATGATCCCCTAGCAAGGACATTATGTTCCGTCAACCGTCGATGACAAATGTATTCTGACAATTACTTGAGCCTTGAGCAGTGGGGATGAACGTTTTTAAAAACGACTTCTGCGCACCCTCTCCTCGCGCCAACTTAATTGGCGCTTGCTTATACCTAACTATAGTTTCAGCCACGGTTTACAAGCTTTATACTCCAGTATTCGTAGTCGTATTAAATATTTGTCCAAAGTACACCATCTTACGCATATTTAAACTTGTCTGAGCGTACGCTGACTTGTCTATAGAGTTCGCTCAACTACATCCCTTGTGTAGTACAGTAGTACATCCCTTGTGCAATTACAGCAAGGGGTATTCTATTAAATACGAAATTTCGGGCAAGATCTGCGCACTGTCTCGGTTTCACTTGAAATTGGTGGAGACTGTGGCTTGTAATCTGAAACAGAAATAAGAAAAACACCCTAACCACAATATATATCAATAAATACTATATACGTATTTCGGCAACTAAGTTGCCATCTTCAGTAGAATAACCATAAAAACTAAAAAAATGTTAAACGTAGCGTTTTTGGCTAAGGTAAACCTTAGAAGACATGCTCTTCACCAAATCGCCAGTGGGATAACACTAAATTCCTAACATCGAAATAACACTTATATACTACTGAAACCTAGCGTGAAATTTAGGGAACCGTGAAGCGTGAATAGGGCTGGGCGATACCGACGTTTTCGGTATCGGGTTCCGATACCAATCGAGGTATCGATACTTAGCGATGTATCGGGTCTGTGCACGGTATCGATTCTGAGTACTGGAATCGGTAAAGTATCGATAGGTATTGATGCTTTGGAATCGATACCTTGGAATCGACACCTTGGAGTCGATACCTTGGAATTGATACCTTGGAATCGATACTTTGGAATCGATACCTTAATTTGATACCTAGAAATCAATATTCATAACCCGTTTTCTAGGTGTCGATGGTTTGATATCGGTTTCAAGAGATATAAAATTAATTTACCGATTCTACCATAACTACGGTATCAAATTTGCAATATTGTGAGATTTTTTTTTTTTTGTAATAATTATAGTTGTGTCATAATAAGGATATTTGCTACACACAATAATAACATCCTTTTAAATATATATTATATAATATATATAATGCATATATTCTTGAAAATTCTTTACTTAAAAAGTTATTGCATCCTTTATGTACATTTAGAAAAATGAACAAAGGTAAGTTACCCGATACATGGCTACCCGATATATCGCTACCCGATACATCGCTAACCCGATACATCGATAATTAGCGAGTACTGGAATCGGTAAAGTATCGATAGGTATCGATGCTTTGGAATCGATACTTTGGAATCGATACCTTTGAATCGATACCTTGGAATCGATACCTTGATTCGATACCTAGGAATCAGTATTCATAACCCGTTTTCTAGGTATCGTTTGTTTGATATCGGTTTCAAGAGATATAAAATTAATTTATCGATTCTACCATATCTACGGTATGAAATTTGCAATATTTTGATTTTTTTTTTTGTAATAATTATAGTTATTATGTTTATGTTATAATATGGATATTTGCTACCCATAATATAAAATTCAACAACATCCTTTGAAATATATACTATATAATATACAGGGTGTTACAAAAATTTTGGGCTGGCTATACATAGACGGTTTCTACAACTAAAAATAAGCAAAAAAGTTTAAATAAATTTGTGTCCTATAATGTTTCGTTACTGAGTTACGGCCACTTGAAGTTTTTCGTATTGCATGTCCGACACGTGTGTATCTCGTCACAAATTATCGCGCAGACGCGAAGCGTTCGTATTGCATGTTTGAACAAGTCGCCGACAAGTGAGTAACTTATGTTAATCATATTCAGTAGGCAGTCCGTGTTTTTTGCTGTCAGTCGTGAAAGTTGATTAAGTCATTTGTGATTAGTACTGTTTTCTAATTAATAGTATAAAATGGCAGATTATTCTTTCGAAGAGATGTCCGACATGCATTTAATGTATGGTTTGGCACATTGCAACAGAGCAGAAGCAAGAAGACTTTACGCAGAATATTTCCCAAACCGACGTTTACCAAATGAAAAAACTTTCGAAAGGCTTCATATTAGATTAAGAGAAACAGGATCATTCAAACCAGTAGTCCGAGATCGCGGCAATCCACGAACCACAAGAAATTTGGAATTGGAAGAACGTTTGTTGGATCGTGTTGAAGAAAATGCAGGTGCAAGTACTCGAAGAATGGCATTGGCGGAAGATATCGATCATGTGAGTGTATGGCGTATTTTAAGAACTAATTAGCTTTTTCCTTACCACCTGCAAAGAGTACAGGGACTTAGTGAGAATGATTTCCCATCACGAGAAGCTTACTGTGTATGGTTGTTACGGACATGCGCCGCCGATCATCTCTTTCTGTCGTGTGTGCTCTTTAGTGATGAAGCTGGCTTTACAAGAGATGGTATCGTCAATTTTCATAATTTACACCAGTGGCAACAAGAAAACCCTCATGCTATTATTCAGTCCAGACATCAAGCGCAGTTTTCATTTAGTGTGTGGGCCACAATTATTAACGAATTTGTGATTGGTCCTTTTGTACTTCCACCACGACTTACTGGGCAGAATTATCGTTATTTTTTAGAAAACGACTTACCAGGTTTGCTGGACGATGTTCCACTAAATGTTAGAGGACGCATGTGGTTCATGTACGACGGTGCACCGGCTCACTTCAGTCACACAGCACGCGAATTTTTAAATGCCGTATATCCTGGAAGATGGATTGGTCGCGGTGGACCTGTAGCATGGCCTGCACGGTCTCCAGATTTAAATCCAATAGATTTTTACATATGGGGACATTTAAAGTCTATGGTATATTCTACTCCAATTCAAAATATTGAAGATCTTCAACGTAGAGTGGAAGATGGATGCCACCAAATTCGAAATACACCAGGAATTTTTCAGCACGTGAGGCAGTCCATGATACGACGAGCTGAAGCTTGTGTTGCTTCCCGTGGAGGTCATTTTGAACATTTACTATAAAAAACATAAGAAACTCCCGTTTTCTGTAACCTTTTCTAAAATAAAAAGAAAAAAACCTCAAGTGGCCGTAACTCAGTAACGAACCATTTTAGGACATAAATTTATTTAAACTTTTTTGCTTATTTTTAGTTGTAGAAACCGTCTATGTATAGCCAGCCCTACATTTTTGTAACACCCTGTATATAATGCTATATATACTTAAAAATTCTTTACTTAAAAAGTTATTGCATCTTTTATGTACATTTAAAAAAATGCACAAAGGTAAGCTACCCGATACATGGCTACCCGATACATCGCTACCCGATACATCGCTACCCGATACATCGATACATAGCGAGTACTGGAATCGGTAAAGTATCGATAGGTATCGATGCTTTGGAATCGATACCTCGCTACCCGATACATCGCTACCCGATACATCGCTACCCGATACATCGATATTTAGCGAGTACTGGAATCGGTAAAGTATCGATAGGTATCGATGCTTTGGAATCGATACCTTAGAATCGATACCTTCGTTATATGAGGTATCGGGGAATCGATACCAGTTATGGTATCGGGTATTGGTCGATGTATCGATACTTCGCCCAGCCCTAGCGAATACATGAAGCGTAAAAAAAAAAAATATGCTACTGTCACAATAAGGCATAGAAACTGGACTGAGGGATTATTCCATTGTCAGAATTCATTAATTTATTCTTATTTCTATATATATAAATACTTTCATAACTATCTAATTCTCTATAATTATTAACAGTTTTAATCAACCTAAGGTTATTTGCCGGCACAGAATGACCTGTACCCCAAATATGTCGGGCAACACTAGATATTTCGGGTTTGTTGAATCTAAAGTGGGAAATATGTTCCTTGTAAAGAGTTGAAATTGAATGTCTAGTTTGGGCGATATATTTTTGGCTGCAATCGTTACAATTTATTTCATATATACCAGATTTATGTTCTACCTCAATTTTGTCCTTCGTGTTACCTAAAAGTGATTTTAATGTGTTACATGATTTAAACGCTATTCGAAGAGAATGGTTTTTGAAGATAGCGTTCAGATTTCTAGAGGCTGAATGGTACGGTAAACAAACAAAGTTCTCACCTAGGTTTTTTTTGAGTAAGCTCGTGGTATCATAAATAAGTTTCCTAAGCCTATGTTTCTTAATTAGGTTGGTTATTAAATTCACAAACCAGGTAATTCGATGAGACCTATTGCATCGGGTATTAACTGACCGACGTACTTGATTTCAAAATGATTGGTAAACGAGTTTAAAAATTTACCCGAGAAACCAGAAAGTTTTTCAATTCAAAATTCGTTGGAATTTATTCAAAAAATCAAAGATTATAAGCTGGAACAGGGTGAAATTTTAGTATCATTTTATGTCAGTTCATTGTTCCCTTCTGTACCTATTCCTGAAACACTGAAATATTTAACAGTTTATTGCTTAAGAACAATATTGAACGCGAGAAAATAAATGAATAGTTGAGGTTGACAACTTTATGCATGTCTCAGAACTGCTTTCAAATTGAAGGAAACTTCTATGAACAGCGGCATGGCACAGCAATGGGCAACTGCTTGTCTCCATTTATGGCGAACTTGTTTATGAGTCATTTTGAGATAGAATTTAAGAGATCTAAATATTTCCCTAAAGTATGGATTAGGTATGTCGATGATATTTTCGAGGTTTTTAATACCAAGTTGTGTAATTTGGACGATTTTTTAATAGAATTAAATTCGAAATTCCCTACAATTAAATTCACTATAGAAAAAGAAAACAATGACAAATACCATTTTTAGATGTTTTGGTTATTAAGAGTAATAATAACTTAGAAATAGATATTTACCGAAAAGACACCAATGTGAACAAGTTTATAACCGCGGATTCAAATCACAGTTTCCAACAAAAGATGGCATCCTTTAATTTTCTTATCTATCGGTTGTTAAGTTTCCCGCTTACAAAAGATAGATATGAAAAAGAACTTGGATTAATCAGAAGCATCGCTGCATACAATGGTTTCGATTCGAAAATAATAACCAACCTAATTAAGAAACATAGGCTTAGGAAACTTATTTATGATACCACGAGCTTACTACCTCAAAAAAAACCTAGGTGAGAAATTTGTTTGTTTACCGTACCATTCAGCCTCTAGAAATCTGAACGCTATCTTCAAAAACCATTCTCTTCGAATAGCGTTTAAATTATGTAACTCATTAAAATCACTTTTAGGTAACACCAAGGACAAAATTGAGGTAGAACATAAATCTGGTATATATGAAATAAATTGTAACGATTGCAGCCAAAAATATATCGGCCAAACTAGACGTTCAATTTAAACTCGTTACAAGGAACATATTTCCCACTTTAGATTCAACAGACCCGAAAAATCTAGTGTTGCCCGACATATTTGGGACACAGGTCATTCTGTGCCGGCAAATAACCTTAGGTTGATTAAAACTGTTAATAATTATAGAGAATTAGATAGTTATGAAAGTATTTATATATATAGAAATAAGAATAAATTAATGAATTCTGACAATGGACCAATCCCTCAGTCCAGTTTGTATGCCTTATTGTGACAATAGCATTTTTTTTTACGCTTCATGTATTCACGCTTCACGGTTCCCTAAATTTCACGCTTGGTTTAAGTAGTATATAAGTGTTATTTCGATGTTAGGAATTTAGTGTTATCCCACTGGCGATTTGGTGAAGAGCATATCTTCTAAGGTTTACCTTAGCCAAAAACGCTACGTTTAACATTTTTTCAGTTTTTAAGGTTATTCTACTGAAGATGGCAACTTAGTTGCCGAAATACGTATATAGTATTTATTGATATATATTGTGGTTAGGGTGTTTTTCTTATTTCTGTTTCGGTTTCATTTGGCATACTAAATATAGTATTGTTGCCAAGTCTTTGTAGTCTCGGTATCTAAAAGGATTGTAATCAAACATCAAAGCAGATTTTGGTATGAAGAATGAAATAGTTTTTGGCGTTATTTTCACCAAAAAGTCTTCGTTGCTCATATTCTTAAGAAATCTATGAATAAATATGGTTAACTATAAGAATGTGCGACATGGTAACAGCGCACGATGCCGATAATACAATAAAAATGCAAGTCATTATCAGTCATACTCATAATGGCGTAGTGTTTACAAAATTAGTTTTGAAGAGGAACAAGTTTTTGGGTGAGTTTGATTATTATTAATTGTTTTTTTGTTATTATTAATTGTAGTAGTAATAATTAAGTATAGTTTATTTCAAATTATAAGAATATAACTTTGAAAGGCTCTAATGCTTTTATTTCACCACCTGCGGCATTAACTACCTGGCCGCTCAATACAATTATCTTTCACGCAAACAAACTGCTGAGGTCCGTAAAATTTAAGTAAATTGTAATTACTGCAATTTAGATGAAATCAAATTTAATAATAATATAAGTACCAAAACAGTTGTTCATTTGAATATATAGTTATTATATATAGCTAAATTGTCATTAAATTGCAATTTAGATGAAATAAAATTTAATAATAATATAAGTACCAACAGTTGTTAATTTGAATATATAGTTATTATATATAGTTAAATAGTCATTAAATTACAATTTAGATGAAATAAGTGCTTATATTTATTAAACAAAATTTAAGTAAGTATAGTTAGGAGAGTTGGTATATATTACATCTAATATTGAGTCTATTTATCATTTATTGTTAATCTTTACTGCTTTATACATATTTGATTTTTCTCTCTTTACTTAACGAACAAGTGGCGACCTTTTGCTGAAAGTGTTAGTGATTATGATATGGATAGTGATAATACTGTTGGAGCACGACAGAGAAAGCATATATCAGAAGATGCACAACAGATAATTTTCAATGTCTATCATACCCTGATGGAAGAAAATAACGAACTTCAAACCCAGAACATTCAACGAACGTCGCAATTAACCAAGGTGCCTTTTGGAACAATATATAAAATAATTAAGAATAACGCAGGGCCTCGAAAACAAAGAAATGACAAAGGAGCACCGAGAAAAATTGAAGAGTATGAAATTGATACTATTAGGCAGCAAGTATACTCCTCCTACAGAGGAAATGTTGTATCTACACTTGACTGCTTACATAAAAGAATCAGTGATGAGCCTATAAATATTCAGTGTTCTAAAGCAACCTTGTGGCGGACGCTAAAGAAAGCTGGTTTTAAGTTTGGCACTATAGACAAACGTCGCACAATTATGGAAAGCCCTAGGTTACAGAAACTTCGATATGAATACTTAACGGCAATTAGAAGGTATAGACAGGAAGGACGATTCATATGTTATTTAGACGAGACGTGGTATGACACCCATGACACAATTTGCAAAAGTTGGGTGGATAGTTCAAGTATGTGTCAGTTGGACGCGCCGGTTTCGAGAGGGAAGAGAATAATCATTCTTCATGCTGGGTCAGAAAAAGGATGGATCGGACAGCCGCTACTATCTACTAAAAATGTTAAATCCTCAAGTTTAGATTACCATGAAGATATGACCTCATCTTTATTTGAAGAATGGTTTTGTGACACTTTGCTGCCAAATTTACCAAAAGATAGTGTGATAGTGATGGACAACGCTCCGTATCATTCTCGACAGCTAACCAAAGTTCCTACAAAATGTAATAATAAGAAAGATATTAAAACATTTTTAGAAGCAAATGATTTATATTTTGAGGATCATTATACAAAAAAACAATTAATAGAGGTGATGAAGACAAAAGAATATTTAAAAGATTATTATGTGGATAACAGAGCCAAAGAAGCAGGACATACAATTTTGCGTTTACCACCATACCATTGCATTTTCAATCCCATTGAATTGATATGGGCCCAACTGAAAAATACCATAAGACGAACAAATCAAACACCGAAATTTAGTGAAAGCAGTGTAACACACATAAAAAATGCTATGGAACATATAACTGCTGTAAATTGGAAAAAGGCTGATAAGCACGCAATAGCAAAAGAGCACGAATATATGCGCATGTACAAAATAGTAGCACCTTTGATTATAAATTTGCAATACGATTCAGACACAGATGATTTATGAAATGCGATGACACATAAAAATTTTATTGTGTATTACAAATAAATTAGCTATATGTATCCACTACACATGTTTCCACACGATTTGTAATTTTTTCTTTGTATATAAACCCAATGTACAGATATTTTTTATTATATACTTGAAATTAACAGCGTTTGATTATTATATTATAGGGTCCTAATTTATAGTCAATACGGCCCCTAGATTCATACGTTGCAAATAGGTAAACCGTACCCGTTCAATAAGGAGACCAGGTATAATAATTATCATCACAGAAAGTGGTGCAATAAAAGCATTAGCGCCGTTCAAAGTTATATTCTTATAATTTGAAATAAACTATACGCACAAGTATAAATGTTAAATCCCAGGTTGCGAAAATCGATGTTCTTCTCAAATTTTTCCTGATCTGAGTTATCAGAATAAACATTTCTTCACTCTCCCTTCTGATGATGGTAGAAAACAGGTATAGTTGAACTCTATTAAAAAATTTTGAGGTATTGATATTTCTTCGAATTCAAAACAAATATATGTTTGCCAAGATCATTTTGAACAACATCTAAATAATTTAGTGTCTTCTCATTCCATCGGGTTCAATTGTGAGAAGGATAGTGGGCATATCTAAACTAATCTATAATCATGTATGTCTTTTATTGAGCCTAAAAATCCTAAGATTAGTAAATTGGAGTCGAATAAATTAGAAGATTCTTCTCTAAATATTCCAATTAATGAATGATTTTAATTATCAAGCTAATACCTATGTATGTGGATTCAAAAAGCTTCATTTACCCGATTGTGAGGTTTGTAGATCTTCTTTATTTTCTGCTAACGTAGAACCTCATCACAAATTTGCAATATTTATGGAATTTAGTGAATCGAATAATCTTTACCCCACTCTTAGTTTGGTATTATATATTAATACCATTTATGATAAGATGGTTGTGTTGTGATATCAGACGTGGGCAGGATCGCCATGTGATGTTAGATCGTCTAGCTAAAGGCAGGATAGCCATGTGATGTGACCTGGTCCTGAAGGGCACATCACATGGCGATCCTGCCTTTAGCTAGACGATCTAACATCACATGGCGATCCTGCCCACGTCTGATATCAGATGGCGATCCTGCCTTTAGCTAGACGATCTAACATCACATGGCGATCCTGCCCACGTCTGATATCACATGGCGATCCTGGCAGGATCACCATGTGATGTGACCCGGTCCTGAAGGGGCACATCGCTGCGTTTGTACGCAGATTCGCCGATATATTAAATAATAGACGGGCAGCGTTTGGATAACAACATATAATTAATTCACACATTATAAAGAGTCAACAATAACGATATACATAGTAACAAATAGACACTAGTCTTAAGGAGGTTTCTATAATACATTCTCTAGGACTCTGTGTGTCTCTCTGTATCTTACTGTGTCTTGAGATCTGATGGACCTCATTATATATTTCAGTGTGTCCTCATTCAGACTAGTGGCCTCAGTATAATATCAACAAAGTGGTGGAAGATGTGATAACCAAATCGAGTCATGTTTTGAACTACTTTTCTTATTCAAGGTACGACCCCGGTCTTGTTTCTATTGTATACAAAACACGACCTCGGTACGTCCAAATTACATACACACACAACCTCGATATGTGTTACACTCTTTCACCACCTTGTTGATATTATACTGAGGCCACTAGTCTGAATGAGGACACACTGAAGTATATAATGAGGTCCATCAGATCTCAAGACACAGTAAGACACAGAGAGACACACAGAGTCCTAGAAAGTGTATTATAGAAACCTCCTTAAGACTAGTGTCTATTTGTTACTATGTATATCGTTATTGTTGACCCTTTATAATGTGTTAATTAATTATATGTTGTTATCCAAACGCTGCTCGTCTATTATTAAATATATTGGCGAATCTGCGTACAAACGCAGCGATGTGCCCCTTCAGGACCGGGTCACATCACAGTGTCGTTAAAATCTTTTGGTCATGTAAATTCTATTCACAAGAAAATGTTGGTAACTTTGCAGAAGCAAAGTTAGGTTAGTTTTTCATGGTATACTTGTGTTAAATCCGATGATCAAACTTTAGTTCAAGAGCAGTTATTAAATATATCTATGAGTTTAATTATTAGGAAATTTCATTCATAACATTTGTCGGTCTTCTAATGATATATCTCTGAATTGAAACTTGAGAAAAATTAGACAGCTGATGCATTTATAAAAGATAAATTAGGTTCTTGCTATGTTGGCAAGTTTAGGGTTTTCTAATCTTTTGTGCATATGAAGAATTGTCCTTATTTTATATTGCTGTTTATTAGAATTTTTGCTTATTTATTGTGATGAGTATATAGTTTATTTTGTTTCATGACAAGAATTTGTATTTTTTTACGTATATATTTGTTGAATTTTAAAAAAATTATTTTTCTTAAGTAGAGTTTAAATTTATTTATTAACAGAATTAATTTTTATTTATATGCAAGTAAATACGTGTCTGTGATTTCTATGTTTATAGATATATCGCACTGATGAGATCAAAAAAGATCGAAACATGTATTTAGAACATATTTAGAACAAAAAAAACATAATAATTTAAAAATGCCACCATCGCGGTTGTTTACAAATTTAGTACTACCATATGAACATCAGAGGCGCTATCGTAAGAGTCTAATTTTTAGCATGAAATGTAGCACTCTTATATGAAATACTCCTTGATTCACAGTAGTGCAAACACCGTCGTGAGCTCTTATTGTATACATATTAGTTTTCTTTTATGGCAAGCACAAAGTGTATAAACAGTAGATTTCCCGATTTGGCTGACGCAAAACTTAAGAAAGGTTTTATTCGAAAGTGTAACGTAAAACATTTTAGGAAAGCTTCGCGATTTAGGTTGCAATATAAGCATCAAAATTCACTTCTTACATGCCCATCTTGATTTTCTTCCCGAAAATCTTGGACAAATGAGCGAAGAACGAGGAGAGAGTTCCAACAGGACATAAAAAAATACAGCAGAGATACCTGGGAAGGTGGAATACAAACATGATGGCCGACTATTTTTGGTGTTTAGCAGTGGCGGCTGGTACTAAAGGGCACAAGGGCACGTGCCCATCCAACCACTAAGATAAACACAGAAAGAAATTCACATGTAATTAAGTGCATTATTGTATTTTATTATTTCTGCGTATTTTTATAACGATGGTATCAAAGTTTCCTTCCGCACCACAGACACTAGCGCATAAACGCTCAAAACTATGTTCCGGGGTACGATTTCAGATGTACCTATTCCCAGTGATAGTATTGTTTTCAGCACTTACTGCACGTGTTTATTAGTAATGATGGAAGTTAATAGTGTGCAAAATCTTTAAAAAAAACGCTATTGTTTGAGGAAAAACTTTTAATTAAGAAGAAAGGAAGATCTTTTCCTGAACTTCAAATAAACTACACTTCAACAAATAAAACTCGAACTTACAATAGAGTATTCAATAAAATTTATATATGAAAAATATGAGTAGATTTGCGGATGTTCACTAAAAAATAAACTATTTTGTTTTATCTGCTTAATTTTTAAGAAAGAAGTTACTGCGTGGAATAAACAAGGGTTGAATGATTTAAAGCATATCGCAGAAAGGGCAAAGAAACACGAAAGTTCCGTTTCTTACATGAATGCATGCGTGGATTTTAGTGTTCTAGGCAAAATGGACATACGTGAACCGTTAGACAGTGCTTATTTGCGACATAAAATTAAGTATAACGAAGATGTGCAAAAAAATCGTAATATTTTGCGCCGGTTAATTATGATTAAATTTTGCGGAGCTTTTGAATTGGCGCTACGAGGCCGTGATGAGACATTGACGTCGGAAAATCCAGGTATTTATGTAGACTTAATCAACTTTGGAACTGAATTAGACGCTGTGCTTACAATACATATGAAAGGTTCACAAGTGCTTAAAGGCTCCTCAAAAACTATTCAGAACGAATTGGTAGATGCGATGTGGCAAATTTACAAGCAGGAAATATTAAAAAGAAATTGTTTAATGGACAAATTTTTAAACGCTTTTAGTCTTTTTTTAAGCCGGGTGGACATAATGCTGATGTATTAGCAAAAACATTGCTGAATGAATTGCAAACTATTTTAAAGTCTCCTTCTGGGCCTGATAACAATAAACTAATCGCTCAAAGTTACGATGGGGCCTCCGTGATGAATGGTAAGACAAATTATGTCCAAGCTATTATCAAAAGAACATTTCCACATGCACATTATATTCACTGTTACGCGTATCAAATTAATTTAATTATTGAACGAGCGGCACAGTGCAATAAAAATGTAAAAATTTTCTTTGCAAATTTATAGTAATTTTCAAGTTTTTTTTCAGGATCGCCAAAACGAACGGTAATTCGTGATAAATAGTCAAACGTAGATTACCACGCGCTGCTCCTACACGCTGGATTTTCAAAAGTCGAACTGTGAACACATTATTCGAACACGAGGATTCTTTCAAAGAATGTTTAGACAAAGTTATAAACGAAGATGGAATGGATTCAGTTACTATTATTGAAGCAAGTGGTTTATTGAAACAGTTGAATTGCCCGGAATTTCTCTGCTGGTTGAAAATATTTCATTTCATCATGCCACATGTTGAAATATTATTTAATCAGACTCAAATGCGCGGGATTGACAGTACTCAACTGCAAAAGGCAATTGAACAATTCCAACAGCAAATTATTCACATTAGAAATTTAAGAAATTCGACTGACAATGACAATCAAGAACACAATAATGAAGAACCTGCAAGGAAAGACAAAAAACAAAAGCTGAGATAACAGAGCTGTTATTGCAAAGGAAGTATGTGACACTATTTTAAGCCAAATTAGCGACCGATTTGATTTTAGGGATCACTTAAGTGCAGCAAATTCTTGTGATTCTCAAAATTTTAAAACTTATAGTCATTCATTTCCACAAAAAAAATTTTGATAAAACTGTGAAATCTTATCCTATGTTGGACAGTGTAAAATTTAAAAGTGAACTTTCAGTAATTTATGAGCGTGATGACATGTATGACGTAGATGGTGTTTTTCCACTTTTAGTGTTCATAACAGACAACAACTTAAAAAAGGTTTTGACGGAAACATACAAACTGTTGGATATTATTTGTATGAGTACAACGCCCATGTCGACAGCAGAATGTGAACGATGTTTTTCCACCCACAAACGCATTAAAACTTTTCTGAGAAGCACAATGTCAGAAGATCGACTGAACGCATTGGCGGTCCTATCAATAGAAAAGAAGTTCATCCAGTCTATCCCGGATTTTGACAACAAAGCCCACCTTCTTTCATAACTCACAAGCCGCCACTGATGTTTAGAAAGAGAGAACCCTGCGTCTGTGCATACAAGAAAACGATTAAGCGGTCTATTCAAACAAAGAGGCAAGGGTCCAAATTAACGCATTATTTATTAAAATGCTCTTTCTTGCAAATTTAAGTGCTTCTATTTGCCTTATTCTAATATAAAATTAACTTTAGATGCATTATGTGTAGAATCAAATCCAAGTAGGCGCCTGTCATTTACTAAAACAGCTATTTTAAATCAATCAAAATAGCGCAGTTGATAAAGACCGTATAACGTCGTAATTGTTGGTTTTTAAAATTGTTTCAATCATTTTGGCGTTTAATTGCCGTTCTGTTATTACTTAAAAGCATTTTTATTTAATATGCTCTACATTGCTCCAGCATGGAAGAACCCAGTAGTATGTTGCAAATCTTCTTGGAGTAAACCAATCTAGCATATGCCGACTTGCTAGACGCCTTAGAGAAACTGGTGATGTAAGGAGGAGGCCAGAGCAAGGTAGAAAACGTGATACTCCGGCGGTGGATGGCATGCTGTATGCAACTCGAGAAGTACAAGTTAGTGAGAGGACAGTACGAAGAAGGTTAGAGCAAGCCAATCTTTATGCCCGTCGCCCTGCTACATGCCCTATTTTATTACCACATCATCGGAGAGCTCGACTAGCTTTCTGTCGTTTATATACCAGCTGGAATGTGAACGACTGTCAAAGAATTCTTTTTACAGATGAATGCCGGTTTAGTATCCAAGGTGCCGACGGTCGAAAGAGAGTATGGAGACGGTCAGGTAAACGTTTTGCGGACTGCGCGATTGTAGAGAGGAACCGATTCGGTGGTGGCTCAGTTATGGTATGGGGTTGCATTTCTCAGGCGCGGCTCGTGATGACGTAGTGTTGGAGCCCGTACAATGATGCGAGTGCTTCGTGTATTCTCGTGTACTAACTGTAGCTGTGTTTTCTTAGTAAACACCGACAACACACGAGGCACTCCCATCATTGTACGTGCCCCTACAGTACGTCATTACGAGCCGCGCCTTGCATTTCTATTCATGGCTCTACGGACCTTGTCATTCTTGGTAGACCTGCTCTGAACGCTCATAGGTACATCGAAGAAGTCCTGGAAGATCATGTAGTGCTGTTTGCTGCAATACGCGGTCCAGATTTTCTGCTAATGCTGGACAATACCCAACCCCACGCAGCTGCTGCAGTTGATAAATTTTTAAATGATGTTGATATTCACCGTCTCGACTGGCCAGTTTGCAGTCCAGACATAAATCCCATAGAGCATCTATGGAATGAGATGGAAAGAAAGCTACAAAACAGAAGACATAACATAACTACTCTTAACCAGCTTCAAAAAGCTTTACAAGAAAAGTGGAGTAATGTCGACCGAAACTTTGTACTAAATTTGATTCAGACCATGCCACAACGTGTCCAAGCTGTTATAAGAATACGAGATATTAACCATAAATAAATTTCATTTGTAACAACCATAGATTCTTAAGATTTTGTAATTTTTATTAAATAAAAGAATTTAAGCCATACCTGACTCAAATTAAGTTAAATTCAAATTATGCGTTAATGTTGCCGGGAGTGTATTTAGTATTTATTTATTTTTGAATATATTAAAATGTAAAAGGGTCAATTTATTATTGTTAAATATAATATAATTACATACTTTCGTAAAAAGCAATGTTTTTTTATTTCGTAATTTGTGTTGTCTGGATGTGATAGGAAAAAATCATGTTTAAAATCACAACATACAGGCGTGAGCAAAAAAAACGGAACACTATTTTTACATGGGTTTAAATTGTGACTACTTACGTCATAATAGTAACTCATAATAGTAAGTTACCATTTTGTAACACAATGGTTACAAGAGACAGGAAATTGTGTTGTTCTTATAGCTTCCTTAAAGTTTTGAAAGGGTTATACCTAATCTCAATAACTAATATTTCGTCTTCCTGCGGATTTGAAATTTTATTACGTTCGAAACCTATTTTCCGATTTAAATTATCCTCTTCCCTCCATTTTTTATATATTCTTGCGGTTGAACTTTTAAAAATATTAAATTGAACCGATACGGTTCTTAATGATTTCCAATTTTCCAAACTAGTAACTAGTAACAAGTCTGGCTTTATCAGTTTTCGAAAGATGCGGCATTTTCAATTTTGAATTAGCAACTATGATAGATAATTTGGACGTACAGTTTGAAAATTAATCAAATATTGTCAAAATTATAACGCTAAAAAATAAAGGAAATTGACATAACGATTTTGATACTGTCCCGATTTTTTTGTTCGCAACAGTATTTTTAGTCAATATTCGACCCCAACGAACAAACTTATATGTCATTATTTATAATTCACCCCGAAGTTTACTTGTAATGTATAATAATAAAAATTTCTTTATTTAACTTTGATACACCCAACTAAACTTTGAAATATTATTACACTTAACAAAAATGGAAGTAAACCATGTCTTTATCTAACGGGTGTTCAGAAATATTCGAAGTCAAGGGGCTCTGAACAAAAAATCGTATATCTTTACTTAAGTATAGCAAGCGCCAATTAAGTTGGCGCGAGGAGGGGGTGCGCAGAAGCCGTTTTTGAAAACGTCCACCCCCACTACTCAAGTAATTGTCAGAATACATTTGTCATTGACGTTTGACGGAACATAATGTCTTTGCTAGGGGATCATAAAGTGTTACACGCTCAGAGGTTAGAATTATCTGACATTTGATGTAAAACCAAATACAAATCTCCCCACTACTTCTAATCCTGCGCGAACTTACTCCTCCTCGCGCCAACTTAATTGGCGTTTGCTAATCTGATTTGTAATAATTATTAAATGTCAACTGTTGTCTGTAAAAAATTGTCAGAATCTAATATCGAAGATACTAATTTATATTTTTTAATTTTGAAAATGGTATTTACTAACGTACACAAAGCATTCATGGTTGAAGCATATTTTCGAAATGGTCAAAAGATCGATGGCCAGTGGAAGTATTCAATTCAAGCTTGTTTGGAAGAATTTCGAGATGAATTTCCCAACCTTGCTTTTGATTATAATACTTTTCAGTGTACACTAATCAGAATTGTTCCAGTTTTTCGACAAACTGGTAGTGTGGGACGCCAAGAAGGTGGTGGGCGACCAACAGTCCCAAGTGATTGGGAATGTTAGAGAAATAATGACTGATACCCCTAAAACTTCAGTAAGAACTCTTGCTCAACAAACCGGGTTGTCAGTTGGTTCTTGCCATAAAGTTTTAAAAGAATATTTACAGTTACTCCCATATCGTACAACTTGTTTGCAAGAAATCCTCGATATTGATTATCCGTGACGAATAGTATTTTGCGAATGGTTTACAAATAATTTTAATGATGATGTCCTAGACAAAACTTTCTTTTCAGACGAAGCATGGTTTCATGTTAGTGGATATGTTAACTTGCAAAACATGAGAATGTGGAGTGATAAAAAGCCCAATAATTTTTATGTTGAAGCTCCTTTACATCCTCAGAAAGTTGGTGTTTGGTGCGCTATAAGTAGAAGAAGGATTATTGGTCCAATTTTTTTTTAATGGTACCTTGACTGCAGAAAGATATCGACAGGAAATACTATTGCCTTTCTTTACAGTTTGAAAATTTAATCAACTTCGCGATGATGAACTAGCTTTGGGATACTTTCAATAAGATGGTGCTAGAGCTCACACAGCGGGGGAAACAATGAATATGTTACAAGAAGTGTTTGGAAATCGTTTAATTAGTTTGAACAGCGATCATGAATTTCCTCCAAGGTCTTGTGATCTTACACCGTGTGATTACTATTTATGGCCTTTTTTAAAAAATTCAATTTATCAAGTACCAGTGCAAGATTATATAGATCTCCAAGACAGAATTATAAATAAAATTAGTGAAATTAGAGATAGTCCCATACTGCAAAATGTATTTAGTAGCATGCGGAGGAGGTGCGTAAAATGCTTGGAAGAAGGTGGTGGACATTTTCAACATCTTTTATAATTATGGTCATTATTGTTGGTAATTTATACAACTACAATTTATGATATTTATTATAAGGTTGTAATCTAAGGACTCTTCAAACAATTTATTTGTTTCAAATTTATTTTAAGCCATTTCTTACAATAATTTATTGAATGTTAATATATTAAACTAGTAGATACGATAACTAGATACTATTGTCACTATAAGATGAATAAAACCTTTACTTGTAAAGTTATTTCCTCTTAATTCTGCATTGTCTTTTTACATCTTACTACAGATTAGATGAGCTTTATTACACAAGAATGAATAGCATATTAATTGGATTATGTAATTTTTTCCAGTTATCGCATGAAGAGGTGCTATTGTTCAGCAAGAATTCTCTAAAATATCAAAATACTTAATTTGAAATTTGCAAATTAATTACTGTTACCTTCTAAAATCATTATTTGACTAGCTTATATTAATTAATATGACATATTAAAGTAATATATTTCGACATAAACTGACATTTGCGTGTATGATAACCTATAAAATTGTATTAAGTAAATGTATCAATCTATATCAGACATGACTTCATATTTTCAAGGACTACTTTGACTCTTTGACTTCGAATGTTTCTGAATACCCGTTATGTATCGGGTAACCATAATTAAATAAATTTTTAAAGCCGCCATCTAGCAAACTAAATGTTAAGTTCAATATATCTGGATCGATGGGCATCTACAAATTTTAATAACGGGTGTTCAGAAACATTCTAAGTCAAGTGGGCTCTGAACAAAAAATCGTATATCGTTACTTAAATATCTGATTTGTAATAATTATTAGATGTCAACTGTTGTCTGTCAAAAATCAATCTATCTCAGACATGACTTCATATTTTCAAGGACTACTTTGACTTCGAAAGTTTCTGAACACCCGTTAATATGTCTTACTAAAAGTTTAGCAATTTTTGATTAGATGGCGCTACATGGAACGTTACCATAAACATTTAAATATTTGAGAATCGATATTATAATAGGGAAAAATGTCTCGTGGAATAAATACATTAGAGAGGTAAACTAAATTTTGGTGTTTTAAAACATATGACCAAGTAAAATAACTAATTAGAGAAATATTAATATATTTTAGTACGTTTTGGTATCCTTTAGCTTAATAGCTTATAGTATGTGACAAATGATGGCGTTTCAACAAGGCAGTACTTTTCAAGACAATTTAAATTACCAATTTATATTGTTGTGAATAATATACCTATAGCAAAAATAATTGAAACTTTGTCGTATGATTACTTAAGTAATCTTCATCTAATTTTCTTATATAAAAAAGTTAATATAATAAATTATGTAAAGATTACTAAATTAAAACTGAAATCTCAAATGATGATAATAAAAAGAAATCTATATAAGAAATCCAAACATTGGGACTCCGTGCACAGTAGTATTCTATATAACGAATTCTACAGTAGTATTCTACTGTCGCTTTCTATTCCTACCAAAATTCGTACTTCGTGTTAATATCGAATTCTCTTCGGGTTTGTTCGTAACTTTAATATCCATTCTAAAAATATTAGTTTAACTTGATGGAATTGGCCAAAGTTCCTCGAAATGAGTGACCAAGGTATCTTTCATTTGGCAAACCAATACGACAGTTCCTCTACTTTTGGTAAGTAATTAAATTTTAAACCAAAAAAAAAATGTATAGTCAGTAACATAATTAGTAACATCAGTATTATAATATGCCTATCTATTTATTGCAGATAAACAAATAAACTCTGTAAGTGGCAGTAGTCCTTATTCTCAAGATGAGAATGAAATAATTGACACAATGGTAATATTTGTAAATATATATTTTTTACAATATGAAACAAACATGTAAATAATTTACATATCTGTAACTATGCACATGGACAATACATTTTCGTATATATTTTTCGTATATATTTTTTAAATAAACAAGATAAACATAATGTTTTTGTAGACGTCTACTTATGCTGTGTCTACATATGCTGATGTTAGCACCCCAGTGGTCATCGTAGAGGAAGCTCCAAGCAATGTATTACCTGTAAGAAAAAAAACAAAAATAAATGATTATAAGGAAACAGCGGATGAAATAAAACTTAAAATTTTAAAAATAAGATTAGAAAAGGAAGAAATGGAAAGGGACATTTTGAAATTGAAAAGACAAGAAATGGAATTGGTTATTGAAGAAAAAAAAATGTTATTAGAGGAAAGAAAGAATAGGGAGCAGAAATAAATTATTTATATATATATAGTCTTTCTAGAATTTTGTTTTTGTTTATTTATGTTATAGTTATATATTTCTTGGTTTAAATAAAATTTTACATAGCCTTATTTTAATTACTTTACATCATGTTCTATTAAATCTACAAGTATAAGGTAAATATGCAATAACCTTGCAAATATATTATTTATTACTGCATTTCTCACAGCATTAAAGGCATCTCTATTATTGTCATGGATATTAATAGGTGGGATTTCTACATCTACGTCTTCTGCAATTTCATAATTATCTCCATGTTCGATACATATATTGTGCAGCACAGAAGTAGCAATGATCACTGCCAACGATTTGCTTAATGACAATTGAAGCCCATTAGATAAACAAGCAAATCTTCGCTTTAGCACTCCAAAAGTCCTTTCAATAGGATTACGTGTTGCAACCTGAGCTCTGTTGTACCTTATTTCAGCAGGGTTTTATGGTTGCAATAGTGGCGTTAATATGTACCTTCTACATGGATAGGCTGAGTCACCCAATAAATAAGAATTTCCAAATTCATTGTTTTCAAGTTGCGCCCTGATATAGGAATTGTTAAAAATGTAACTATCATGACACGATCCTGGATGACGGGCCACAATATCCATATTTTTTAATTTTGCATCACAAATAACCTGTACATTAATAGAAAACCAGCCCTTCCTATTTCTGAAAATCTCTGCATTATCCCCACCTGGAGACTGGATTTTCACATGTGTACAGTCTATTGCACCACAAACATTTGGAAATCCTCGAATATTAAAAAAGTCTCTGCATATTAAATTTCGGGCTTGTTCTGTATGTGGCATTTTTACATACCGATTCCTCAAACTAGCAATTTCATGTGTCACTTTATGGATGATCCTTCCTGTAGTGGACTTTGTTACATTAAAATGATCTCCAACTACATTTTGAAAGGAACCGGTAGCATAAAATCTTAATGCTAGCAACAATTGATTCTTGCTCGATATGGACATATTCCTGTTTGTGTAAGGTTTCAAATTATCATCAATAATATTTAAAACCATTTGAAATGTCTCTTTCGTTAATCGAAATCGTGATTTAAATTCTTCATTTGAATATATTCCAAATGGATCAGTCCTATCGCGAAATATCCTTGGCAGACGACGACGACGTTCGAAAGGTTGATTTTCATCGTCTGATGAATCAGATACGGAAGACACTGATGATACAGAACTCACCGACAAATCCGACATTATTTTTAACACAATCAAAACTCTTATAAAAAAATAACAATACAATATATTTTAAAATAAGGTTATGTTTGAATACGTCAGATCGCATTTATTCGAAGAATAAATTTTCATAGGCGGATTTTCTAGGGTGTAAATTACTTGGCAGATTTACTTGGTTACTTTCCTTATTCGATGTTTATAATACCCAATCTATGGAGTAAATTAAATTTACTTGGTTACTAAATAAAATCTGCAGATTTTTATCGTTTATAATCCCGGCCCTTAGTAAAGTCACTAAATTTGTATTGGTTCCCTTATTTTCACAGGTTTTAAAAGAATAATAATACATTTGTAAATATCCTGCCTTAAGTTCTTAATCCCCTTTATTTTGTCTGCTCGTTTATTATTTACATTTCTTAGTTTTCGTTTTTCTGTTCTGACAAATTATATTATTTATTATTAGTAGAGATATAATAATAAACATATTCTTGCATCACAGCAAAAAAAGGTAATTAAAAATATATCTTGTTTTTATTTGAAGATGTTACCTGGATTTATTTACAATGCAATTGCTATTGACAGAAGAGAGGAATTCCGGTTATACAATAATGAAAGACGATTTATAGAAGAAGCTAGAATAGCTATTTATGTAACCAGTTATGAAATGGGTTATTTTGTGTAACGAAATGGAATGTTTGCAGGACGAGCGAGCGTAGCGAGCGAGATCCTGCAAAATGACATGAGTTACACAAAATAACATTTCATAACGTGTTTCATACAAGATTTTATCTAATTTTGACCAAAACATAGATTTATAATTTTCCAGTTGATCTGACATTAAACGTCATAAGTCGTATTAAATAATTAGTGACAGTTTTCATGCTATTGATAATAATTCATTTGACTTGACAGGTGTTTGTTAATTTAAGTATAAGTATTTACTTTTATTAGCTAAATATTTCGGTGCATTGTACGAGTAAAAATGTCGGATTCAGATTCAGGTGGACTACCAAACGATATAGAAGAGGCTGCACAAAGTGCATTATCGACTGTGATTCCACAAAAGTCGGAAGCCCAGTACGATTTGGCTTATGAAAAATTTGGGAAGTGGCTTAAAGACAAAAAAATTAAATGTGTTAATGAGAAGGTTTTATTAGCCTATTTCTAAGGAAGAAAGAATCAAAAAGCTTCAACACTCTGGACTCTTTATTCCATGTTACGAAGTGAATTGTCTTTGAAGAAGAATATTGATATTGCAAAATATGCCAGTTTACATGCATTTCTAAAGAGGGATACCATGCAAAAAAGTCTAATATTTTGTCAAAGGAAAACGTCTCCCGGTTTATGACAGAAGCTGAGGATAAAACATATTTAATGACAAAAATCGCATTGATCGTTGGAATAGCTGGTGCTTGTCGAAAAAGTGAGCTAACTTTTCTACGTGTGGGGGATATTTTAGACGAGTTTTCTCATTTTGTAATAAAAATCCCTAATACAAAGACAAAAGTAACGCGCGAGTTTGTGATCACAGAAGGAAATATTGAAGGGCAAAATTTTCTTGACCTTATTAGAAAATATATTTCTTTGCGTCCACAAAACGTTAATCACGATAGGTTTTTCGTCAAATATAATAATGGTAAATGCGGGGCACAGCCAGTTGGCATTAATACAATCGGTAATCTACCGAAAAGAATTGCTCAGTTTTTGAAACTACCAAATCCCTTCTTATTTACCGGACACTGCTTCAGAAGGTCATCGGCTACCTTTTTGGCAGATTCTGGTGCGGATATTTTTAAGGTTAAACGACATGGAGGCTGGAAGTCCAATACTGTAGCTGAGGGCTATGTAGAGAATTCTATAGAAAATAAGAAAAGGATTGCCAATGATATTCTTGGTGAATCAAGCTCAAATGTACATTCCGTTTTGCATCATAACATCAGAGTACCTGCCATGAATTCTACGTGTGCAGGAATTAACCTCACCAATTGTTCACATTGTGTCATGAAAAGAACTTTTCAACACTAGTTACGAAATATTTTACTTTTCGTAACTAGTTACGAAAAGTAAACTGTTTCCTAACGTCATACAGTTTTGAAAAGTGTCACTTTATGTGTCAAAATTAGATAAATGCATTTAATTTAACAGATTTGAATTTTAAGCAACTGTTTAAACTGACAAAGGAAATGGCTCATTTTTTAGTTTTTAACTTCCAATAATTGTCTATAAATAATAGTCAATTTAATCATCTCATTTAAGATATGGATAATGAAAAATAAATATTTTATTTTATCCGGTGGTATTTATTTACTCACTTTTCTCCATTCTTCGATCATTTTTTCTCAATATCCCAAATAATTTAATAGTTCTGCAACACTTTTCCAAAGGGCATTTATTTACTGTCTTACTTGTAAGCCGCTAAATTTATTCGTAATTAATTGTGGTGATTCTTCACAAAAATTTAAAGAAGCTCGGAACGATCATTTGTAACACGCATTTTTTGGAAAAGGTCTTACGTATTGTTACGATATGTAAAATTAATAAAAAAAAATTTCTTTCGAAAGAGAATTTGGCAACCATAATAAATACTAATAAAATTTACAATGTTTCAAATGTGTAAAACATGTGCGGTACCTGTGGATATCAGTCAACCGCTCTTTTTCATCTTTATCTAACGTATACAAATATTTGTTTTCTACATTATCTCTTTCTAATGCGATAGGTGTTAAAGTGTAGAAACCAGAGATAAGGCAAGTAGAAACGAAGTGATAGTTCCGTGGGTGTGCGGGGGAGGGAATCTACTGTAGAAACCGATACGGAGTACCAAAGCGATAGAAACGAAGCGACATAGCGATATGTAGAATTCATAAGTATCTACGATTTTTTTATTAAAATATATTGGTGGTATTCAGATATTGAAGCACCTCTAAATGCATTATAAGATTCTAAAAAATACTGTAATATAAATTGCCTATACAACATTATTTCAGTATATTATTTAAACTTAACATATTTTTTTCAATGGATGAAAAATATATGACATACTTAAATTATTAATGATTCATTGACAAAAACATTTTACAATAACTTTGCATTTATTTATTTTTTGTTATAATAAACATTTTTGTTAAATATTTTTAATATTTGAGATACAATGTATATAAAATATTACAGACTTACATTGAATAAGATATTAAACCTATTATGGATCATAAAAATTTACATCTAAATTTAATATTTGTTGACGTTTTTCAAAAACTGCGATTTCAATTTTTTAATTTAATATCTGCATATGAATTATTGATTTGACTGTATTTTTTGCTTTTATTTTTTACATTTCTTACATCTTTTAGTCAGTGAACAACATGTCCGACGCGTAAGTACCAAATAAACACTAATTTGATTCAATGCAGAGGTGAAATGTAACATTTTGATACATTTTCATAGGATACATCTGGAAAAACTGGAAAAGCTGCAGAAATCAATTGAACAGGTATTCTTCTTCACCGACGGACAATGCCGTATTATTGAAAAATATGTAAACGATCTATCTAATATTGCTGGAAGTGGTGGTTTCAAATGTTCAACTGTGGATGAAGTACCGTTACGTAAGAAGTATGTATGCACTTTTTTTTGTGTATTGTGAACTATTAAGAGATTAGTGAAAGTAAAATCGTTATTTATGTATATAATTTAAATTCAAAGCTTACTGAAAGATGGCGCCCTATTGATTTCCCCCTTCAAGTATTAGATACAGTGTATTACAAAAAACTTGAACTATCGTAACTTTTGCTAGTTATTGTACCTACATAGGTCTAAATATTCTATTTACATCATTTTTAAATATTTTAATTGGTATCAGTAGCAATAAATGAACACTACTTAAAATTATTTAATAAAAGCATATTTCAGGTATTTCTTTGGCGAAGGCTATATTTATGGCCATCAGTTATACAAAAAGGGTCGTGGTATGGAAAGATTGTATCCAGAAGGTTCTGTGGATCCTATTCCCCCGTGGGTAGTCCATAACGTTATTAATCCGTTGATAGCGGCCAATCTAATACCTGAAAATTTCGTCAACAGCGTCGCCATAAACGATTACTTACCTGGAGGTTGTATTGTTTCGCACATAGATCCACCACATATATTCGACAGGCCAATCATCTCTTTAAGTTTATTCAGCGACAGTGCTTTGTGTTTTGGCTGTAAATTTGAATTTAAACCAATTCGTTGTACTGAACCTGTTCTAAAACTACCTCTACCTCGTGGTATTTTAACTTTTTTAAGGTTAGTAACGATATTACTTGTTTATACTTTTTTTTTAGAATACACCGTACATTTATCGTTCCGTTTATTCACCAAGAGATTTTTTGGTTAATTGATAATTTTGCATCTGTAATAGACAAATGTTGCGGTAAAGTACAAAGTTTAAAAAAACCTGTTGCAACGAATAAACGAACTAATTTATTCTTCTTCCAATTTCTTTATTCAATTTATAAAGTTTATTGTAATAATATACACAAGCCAGATACTTACCTAACCTATATTAGATTATTTAAATGGACAATATTAATATGACTATTCAATAATATTATATAAATTAGATAAATTAAAATTTAATTCACAAGAAGATACCTATTGAAATTCCATTTACATGTAAATTAAAAACTAGTCCTCCTAAAGTTTCACGAAACATTAGCGTCATCAAATTGTTAGCAAATACATGGACTTCTACCCAAAATTTTGAAATTGAGATTGAAATTATGTTTATATTTTAGACAATGGTTGGCGAATTTTAAATTCGTTTTCTTGCCTTTGTAGCCTCCGTGATGTTCTTTCATTCTTAAACCGATTCGACCCCCGGATTTTTTATCACAATGTTCATAAATTAACTTATCAATATCTGAGTGATACCTTTTATCTTTGCTATTTTTAATGAATTTTAGAAAACAATTACTTATGTGTTTTATACAAGCTGTCCCGTATCGTTATGTTCAAATTTTAGGAGTGTAAAATAGACTTTATTTCAAGAAACAAAAATGCAAAACTATCCATTTTTATTTGTTTCAAAGTTACATATCTATGAATGTGATTGTCAGATCATGAAAAAAAATGTAATCCCAAAGTCAATAAAAACTGATTTTATTTAAAAAAGTTCAATTAATAATATTTTCAAAATGTCCACCTCCTTGCTTGTGCCCGTAAGCCAACAGAAGAAGTACTTATTCGAATTTCATACTTGTTTTGTCAGATTTGCTCGGCAACCAGGTGAAAACGATCCAACAACTCTTCTCTTGTGTTCGAAACTTGCGCGTAGACTAAATTTTTCATGTACCCCCATAAATAAAAGTCAAGCGGATTAAGATAGGATGATCTGGGTGGCCATGAAACAGGACCACCTCGACCAATCCATCTTGAATAATTGACGTTAACCCAATTTCGGACAGCAATTCCGAAATGTGGTGGTGCCCCATCCATGTGAAACCACATGTCTCGTCGAACATTTAGTGGGACATCCTCTAGAAGACCTGGCAGTTCGTCAATAAGAAATTGAAGGTAATTTTCCTCATTTAACCTCCCAGGAAGAACGACAGGACCAATCAACAAGTCATCGATTAGGGCCGCTCAAACGTTAATAGAAAATTCATGTTGAAATTTAGATGGGCGTATAGCTTTGGGATTTTCTGATGACCACCTGTGCAGGTTTCTCAGATTTGTAACACCACTTCTCGTAAACGTAGATTCATCTGTCCAGCAGAAATTAAAATGAAAGCGTGACTGTCTTAATATCCAGGTAGAATAAACTAGACGAGCATAGTGGTCTGCCTCAAGCAAACCGTGTCCCCTGCGATAGTGATATGGATATAAGCCGTCGCGTTTTAAAATTCACCAAACTGTCGTTCGTGGTATTCCTAGTTGTCTAGCGATTCGATGTACACTCTGAGACTTGGATCCCTTGTAACAATAGCTACTACTTCTTCCCATAAGTCTGCTGGCAAATTTACTCCTCGGTCGAAAAGATAATCACGCAGTCCGCATTCCCGAAATTGTCTGAGTACTTCCAGAAACGTTCTGTAATAAGGAATGCGCCCATCGGGAAACCGATGTCGGTATTCAATAACACTGCTTGACGTGCACTGCCGTTACAGTAGCCATACACAAAATGCATGTCCGCATACTCTTGAGAAGAAAATTGGTAAGGCATTTTGAATAAAGAAAACGTGTCCACTCACTAATAAGCTGTTGTATGAACTGAAACGTAATGTAATCCTTTATTAAAAAATACAACGTTAACAGTCATCTGAACATTTGTTTATTGTATGATGTTCATGGTTCAGCACTTACGAAATAAGTAATAACCATCTTTATAATAAATCAATTTCCAGTACTCTTTTTTTTAGATCTCCAATAAATTACTGTATGCACTACGACACGTGTTCATTTATTTTAGCATAACATTTTATTATGCGACGTTAACAATCACAGGCCTGTTATTGAATCGTATAACTTTTTTTAAATAAAATCAGTTTGTATTGACTTTAGGATAACATTTTTTTTCATGATCTGACAATCACATACTTAGATCTGTAACTTTGAAACAAATAAAAATGGATATGTTTTGCGTTTTTGTTACGTGAAATGAAGTCTACTTTACACTCCTAAAATTTGAACATAACGATACGGAAAACTTTTTGTATAATGGAAATATAGCTACGTGAACTTTCCCCCATGTGTGGGGGATAACAAATAGCATTGCTCTTTACATCTAACATATAATAAAAACGAAATACGAGGTAAGCTTTAATAATAAAGTAATAACTACTACATTTCATACAACGATATCAAAATTTCCTGGTGATTAGGTTAATTAAGAATTAAGAAATACTGAAAAAACAAGTCTATCAACGGGAGGAAACGCACAGACGACGTTTCGTTCTAGTTGGAACTTTTCAAGTTAATTCTTAATTAACCTAATCACCAGGAAGTTCGTTGTCGCGAAAGGGTGTGTTCTGCATACTAGTACAAACTTAGTTTGTCGGATTGTAGTTTCGAACGCATTAAATAAGTCGACATTTACATGTAAGAATGTGATTTAATATTCATTAATTCTCACTTGCAGTAAATTCCAAATGTTAACTATATATACAGAAAGTATAGAAATGAAAAAGCAATGTCCGTCATCGAGGGAATACCGTACATTGAAAAGTTCCAACTAGAACGAAACGTCGTCTGTGCGTTTCCTCCCGTTGATAGACTTGTTTTTTCAGTATTTCTTAATTCTTAATTAACCTAATCACCAGGAAGTTCGTTGTCGCGAAAGGGTGTGTTCTGCATACTAGTACAAACTTAGTTTGTCGGATTGTAGTTTCGAACGCATTAAATAAGTCGACATTTACATGTAAGAATGTGATTTAATATTCATTAATTCTCACTTGCAGTAAATTCCAAATGTTAACTATATATACAGAAAGTATAGAAATGAAAAAGCAATGTCCGTCATCGAGGGAATACCGTACATTGAAATGTTCCAACTAGAACGAAACGTCGTCTGTGCGTTTCCTCCCGTTGATAGACTTGTTTTTTCAGTATTTCTTGATATCAAAATTATTAAAATATATTTATACCGAAAGTCTAATAAAAAAAATGTATACGCTAAAATCAGTGGTTGAAGCATAATTATAAATTATCAACTTATAGTTAGCAACAATAATTTTTTCATATATTTTTAGCGGTTTTGCAGCAAATGAAATTTCACACTGTGTGCGACCAGAAGATACAAAATATCGAAGGGCTGTCATTCTATTGAGGCGAGTTTTTCCTAACGCGCCAAGATTGCCAATCGATCCGCCAATTCCAAATCCACATTATTCTTCAGAAAAAGAAAAATACGAAAATTATACTCATCGCTCAGAAAAATTTGTCGATCTCTTTAGTCATACCGATAAATACACGAAAAGGCATAAAAAGAGGAATGATAGTGCTAGATATAACGGAGTTAGTGAAAAGATACTTCAAGTCCACAAAGTTTCATTTAAAAAGTATTCGAAGCCAATACGTAACAGCGAATTTTCAAACAGGCAAGCTTTGGACAAAAAGGTTTTCTACAGCGATAATTTGATTTATGTGAAGAAACCCTATAAGTTGAATTAGGGTAACATGGACTGATATTTATCAATGTATGTGTAGTTATTGCATATATGTGATATTTTTTGGACGTAGCGAAAGTTTAGTGTTTTTTTTTGTTGTGAAAATATTTATACATGTTATATTTATATTTAAAAGTACATACTAAAATATACTGACAATATGTCATACTATGTATTTTGTCTAAAAATAAAAATCGTATAAAAATTTTGAAATTTTCTATGAAATTTGACGTGAACTAAATTATTAATTGCAGCTATGTTCATATTAAATATAGAACTTATTCAAAGGCGTAAAAGAATTCTTAACTTTTAAAAAGATCTATATTATACAAAAAATAAACCGTTTTTATTTAAAAACTTTATTAAAACCATTTTGATCTAACACAATACCATACTTCAAACACAATCTTAAATGATCATTTTTCGAAAATCTACTAAATTTGACGAATAATCCATCCGTAAATGAGGCGGGTAGGTCCGATAAGGGCACCACATCTTGCAAAGGAACGAAGTCATCCTTTCTTTTTCCCCAAAAATCTACAGACGAAACTTTAATCGTACTTTCATCTTCACTCAAATAAACAAATCCTATAAATTTTTGGCTAAAATAACCTAAACTATACAACAGCATCGAGCCTGATATACCTAAAACAAAACATTTAGCACTATGTAATTTATAGTTTTAACTAAAAAAAACTTGTAGCTACAGATTTTCAAAATTCTAATATCTGTTTAATAAACAACCTCTAATTTTTTTAGTTTATTTGATGCGTAATTCTTACCAAAGGCAATGGCCATAAATAATGCGTCAATTGGAACCAAATTCATTTGATGCAAAATAACACAAGAAGGAACCGTTGTTATGGTTAGAAATGTTTGATATAATTTTAATCTATTAACAATACTAAATACTCGTATATACGGAAATTTGTATATTGGACTAAACTTTATGGAAGCAGATGCAGTTTTTTCATTCAAAAAATTTACTTTTTCAGTACTGCTGCTCAATATTCTTAAACCATAAGGATATTTAATTGATACCTTCAGTAATTTAAAAAACATTTCGAAAATAAAATTATTCTTCCAGCTACCTTGTGGACCAAATATATATTATTTTACCAAAAAATGTATTTAGTCACAGAAATTCAATTTTGGGGTTATTAAACTGTCTTGTCTATTTTAAAATATTTGTCTCAAAGTAAACTCCTGAAACTGTCACGACGTTTTCGAAATCAGTTCTCTTTGACCGTTAGATGACTCTGTACTACGTGAAATATAAAACCAAATCTAACGGGTGTTCAGAAACATTCGAAGTCAAAGTAGTCCTTGAAAATATAAGTCATGTCTGAGATAGATTGATTTTTGACAGACAGCAGTTGATATTTAATAATTATTACAAATCAGATACTTAAGTAAAGATATCCGATTTTTTGTTCAGAGCCCCTTGACTTCGAATGGTTCTGAACACCCGTTATAACTCTTATGATCATAAAATCAACGTTTTTCAGTTGCGTGAACGAACGGGACAAATATATTCATACTATCAGCTATAGGCTTTATAGGTTATACATGACATACATTGCTAATATAATACCTATAACTTAAGTCAAATTTGACAAGTTAAATAAGACATGTCAAATTTAATAAGCCTGGATATGTTAGTGTACGGGTTTTATATATCGGGCAGTGCATCTGTAATAAAAGGTATATTGAATCAATCTAACTCCGATAGGTACAAACATACTTTTATATATAACACTTTCTTATAAATACTTTTCATATCAAGTTTGTGATGAAATTACTTTATTCAAAATTATACAATTTATTAATAATTATAAAAATAATTAAAAACTATACATTTATTCATAATTATAAAAATAAGTCGAAAGTACGAATATTCTTCTAGTCTGTTATAAGAATTCGAAGCATTCAAAAATTCAAAGGAGTAGACAATTTTCTAAATTTGTATAAAAATTAGCCTCAATTTATTTTAGAAATGTTTGAGCTGAAAGTTCTGTTCGACCGATAGATGGCACTCATCTTAAGTTTTTTGTTTAATTTAGATTGAGTTCACTATATTTATATAATTCTAATATTAACCATGTGGCGTAGTTTATTAACCATTTATAGGTTAAATTACACATGTTTATTATGTTTTAATAAAATTAATTTACGAATTTAATTATAATCATTAAAAATGACTTCTGGTTTACAGCTTAAGGAGGCGTAAGTACAAATTTTGTCACAGATATTCTAGCATAATTTCACTTGATTTTTTCAATTTTATTTACAAAAAAATTTTAAATCTTATTTTAACAATAAACAACCACATATTTATTTTTTTTAGTTTATCCAATTCTACGTCAATTTTCAATTCATTTAAAAAAGGATAATTAAAAACACTGAAATTACTTTCTTAAACAATATATAAGGTACATTCAATAGATATACTTATAATTACTTATTTTTTTTTAGTTTTGATGTGGAATCAAAATATGGTGCCATTTATACAGGAGGAAACATTGAATGGTCAAACAATAAACTATTTTGTCAAACACCTTCAGTAATTAATATCTTTGACATTGATACTGGCACAGTTTTAGTGAAAATCGGAGATGAAAACCAAGATGATACTGATATAGTTCAAACTTTTACCAGAGATGATGACAAAATTATCACTTCAAATAAAAGCGGTCTGCTTAAGTTGTGGGATCTACAAGGGCAATTAATAAAACAATGGAAATACATTCACAAGGGACCAATAGCGAGATTAACATTGAATAATTCAATTTTAGCTAGTGGTGGCTCAGACAGTTCTATACGTTTATGGGATTTACAATATCAAGCATGTTTGTTGTGCTTGAAAGGTGTTCAAGGTGTTGTAAATGTAGTAGAGTTTCATCCAACAGAAAATTTGATATTTGGATCTGGAGATGATGGTAAAATAAGTCTGTGGGAGACAGAAAAAGGAAAATTACATGCTATATTTTCTGGACACTTTAGTAAAATTACATCACTGTGTTTTCATTATGATAATAAACACTTTATTAGTGCTGGCAGAGATAAAGTATTAATTTTATGGAATATAGACAACCAATCTGCTTTAAAAACTATTCCAGTATATGAATCCATAGAATCTGTAGTTTCTCTACCAAAAAAATTCAAGTTACCACATGACATTTCTAGTCAACCTGATGGCATTTATGTTGGCACTGCTGGAGATAAAGGAGTAATTCGTATTTGGAACATGGCAAATTGCAAAGAAATTTATGTTCAAGAAAATTCCTTAGTTAACAAAAATCCAGAAGAAGGTGGTTTGGCAATAACAAAACTATTATTTAACGCCGAATTGAAGTCTTTCTTAATCGTTAGTCAAGAACAAACCATAATATTGCACAAATTAAAAACTTTTGAGTGCCTTAAACAATTTATTGGTTTTTCTGATGAAATTTTAGATATCATTTACCTTGGCAAAAATGATTCTCACTTAGCAATCGCTACAAATTCTCCTGATATTAAATTATACGAAAACTCTACAATGAACTGTCATTTACTCAAAGGCCACTCAGACTTAGTATTAGCACTAACCAAATCTCCCATTAAACCCGAATTAATGTTATCATCTAGTAAAGATAACTCCATTAGATTATGGTTACTGGAGGAGGATGGTGCACATTGTGTTGGAATTGGTTTAAGACATACAGGCTCAGTTGGCAGTATAGCATTTTTTACTGAATTAAACCTTATGGTCTCTGTTAGTCAAGACACCTGTCTTAAAGTGTGGGAAATACCCACTAAATTAGAAACAAATTTTAGTCTGTATTGTTCGCACACTGAAGTGGCACATCAGAAAGATATAAATACAGTGACAGTCTCACCAAATGATAAGATGATTGCTACAGGTTCACAGGATAAGACAGTAAAATTGTGGAGCCAAAACTTGCAGTTATTGGGTGTTTTACGTGGTCATAGACGTGGAATTTGGAGTGTTAGATTTTCTCCTATAGATCAGGTTTGGAATATATTTCCTTAATTTATATTGATAAGCTAAGGCAGCTCTTTTATAGTGATATGAAAATATCTCTAGATTGTTTAAGTATACCTTTTAAGCATAAATTACATTTCAAAAATTAAGTCATCTTAAAACTCAAGTGCTTCTATATTTTTATCATTAATTGGTAGATTGCTTTATTGTTTTATATTTTCATCTATCGCGGACTAACCTTATAGAACTTGATTTACCATCCATTTTATGTTCTTGACTTCTTAATTAGGTTATATGTATCCTGATCAATTCTGGAGGGAATAGTTATATTTTCTATTTTCCTTTTTATTTTTGACTTTATGTTTCAAGTTTAATTCTTATGTCACTGTAATTTAATTATTTTTTTCCACGGTCGGGAGTAGAAATCAGTTTCTATGACATCAAAATTAAAACAGAAGGAGTCGATTATTCCCAAGGGAGTATAATGCTCCCAAGGAGTTTACATTATGGAGAACGTTTGTGATTCATGCAATGTTTATTTTGTAGTTATAAATAACAATAACTCAACGACTACTAAATAAATGCTCAAATCCGAATACAATAATTCTGGTGCTACTTACTTCATAATGACAAAATATGTGTTTTTAAGTTAATGAGACCGTGGAAAAAATAGTATATACCATTCGGGAGAGATGCTATTTTGTCCTCGGTGCATTGTAGCCCTCGGGCTTCAAATTGCACCTCTGCCAAAATAACGCATTTCTCTCCCTTATAGTATAATATACTATTTCTCCCGACCTAGAATAAAGTGTCATCTTATACATCTGACAATTGACATATATTAGACTACTTTATTCTCTAGGGAATAAAATATTCGATTTTCCCTAGGGAATAAAGTGAATACTGTAGTGAATGACTTTTGGTTTATTTATTTAAGTCAAAATTAATTCATTTAACTGTCAGATTGACGAAGCATTTAAATATATCAATCAATTTTATTTTGTAATCGTAATAGTAACATTAGATGAGTTTACAATATTTATATATTGACAATCATCTGATATCTTAACTTGGCGGTTGCTTACAGTAGTGCTTGTGCAAGGTTCGTTCTCATTTACTTGTAAAATTTTTTAAACTCGTTTTACCTTAGTAACCAGAAACTATGCACATTTTCATGACAAACCAACTTAATTGAATGACATCAGATCAATCTATCAATCAACTGTCAAACTAATAATGAAATAAATTATTACATTTAAGGTCGGGAGAAAAGTTTTGTATGTAATTCGGGAATAAACGTCTATAATCCCTCAACAGAAAATGCCCTCGCTCCCTTCGGTCGCTCAGGCATTACTTACTGTCTCGGGATTAAAACTGTCGTTTATTCCCTTAATACATAAATATCTATTATCTATGACTAAACAATAAAGTAGATATTATATTAGTGATTATTAGTTAATAATGGGACTTATGAAATGCGACCGTTCTTATTGGCGTAATGCAGGGAATAATGATAACGTTATGTCTCATTATTAGAGCTGAGGATGTTTGCGGTATAACCATGGTTATATCATGTAACCATAGTAATTTACTATGGTTACATGATATAACCATGGTTATACCGCAAACATCCTCAGCTCTACTCATTATTCCCTGCGTTCCGCTAATAAAACAGTCTTACTAGCGTTACCATAGTAACGATAAACAAGCCACGCAATTCTAATTGTCAAACGTGCCGTCGATACGATAAACTTGTATTTTACTAACTGTCAAAACTTCAAGCGCCATATCGAGATTATAGTATAATATCTATTTTTCTTTTAGTAATTTTCAATTAGTTGTAGACAAAATAGTGTATACTAATTCGCAATAATGACTATTCCCTCGAGCTGAGTTACTCCCTGGCCTCTTTGCGACTCGGTTCGTAAATTCAGCTCTTGGGAATAATAACCGTCATTATTGACTCGTTGTATAAACTACTATTTTTGTATAGCATGCATTACTGCGTCCAGTTTGCATTAATAATTTTTCTTTATAACAAATTAATTTGGAACATACTTGTGAGGTTTTACCTATTCAAATATGTATGTTTCAAATTATTTTATTATATACGCTATCGGTAGTGTCCGATATAAAGTGGAGGTACGTTAATACAGTTTCATAGGTTGCGGCTGTATCTGTCAGATGGAAACCCCTGGCCAAATCTTATAAAGTCACTAGATATATAAAGTACCGCAATAGGTAAAGAACTTGTGTTAGAGAGAGAAGTACATTTTGAACCCAACATGGCGGTTATAGCTGTATCAGCTGTGTTGTATTGTCAATCAAATAACAAATCTGCGCGAATATTAAAAGTGTAATCACAGTTTATATTACCCAAGTGTTCAACTGTTTAACTATTTCCACAAGTGCGAAATGAAATTCCGCCCAAATGAAGCATTAATATCAAACAATAGTGTCAGTTGTAACATTTCAAGAGTAAATAAACTGATCAATTCAAGACGCCCTCAGCTGATCGAAAAATTTATGTTGAGAACACTGACAAGTTGGTACTACAATACTGTCATGTTGACGTTTATATTTGGGTTGTGTTGGGATATTTTCAATATTTTATTACAATCAGATAAGTCTTTAAATTGAGCTATAACTTTTATTACTATGCAATATATTACAGCTAATAACATAATAAAGTCATAAAATCTAAATAAAACCAGATATGTATTGTAGATTTAACAACACAGAACACAGATGACGGTTCGTAGACAATGTAAACAATAAGCAAGAGGGTAGCAAATAGTAGAAAAGTAAAATACACTAGTCTGGTGTAAAATTCGATCAGCTGAGGGCGTCTTGAATTGATTACCTGGTGTTCCAGAATGTTACAATATTTTTGAAAAAATTTTTAAGTTTTTATGTGAAGCAGTCGTAGCGTAGCGATGAAACTATCATTATAATAGTAATACAGTAGAATCTCGAAACCATGAACACAAAAAATCCGAGACTGTTCACGTTATGGAATTTGTTCACGTTAGTGAGTAGATACTAAACATACACAGTTTTACTTATATATATATCGTTTATTTAATAATATTCAACATTACATAAAATAGCAGTGATTTTTTATTGAATTTGTTTGCTAGAAATGCTGAGCAAAATTGATTTCTCTTGCAATCGTTTTAAGTTTATAATGTCTTCAGCATCCAAATTGTTTGTACGCGCCCAATCTAACGCCATCCGAATACGGTACTTTAGGAATTTCAAGTTCTTGATTTTTTAATGATTTATCGTCTTCATCTTCGCTTTCATATGTAACTGTGTCTTTATTCCATTCTTCAATATGAGTCTGCGTATTGGTCTATGATCGGTTCACTTTCCAGATTATTCAATAAAGTGATTGTTTCAGCTACAATTTCGGAAGTTTCTTCATTCCATTTTCGTTGTAAAACACTTAAGGGGAGAGTGTCTTCTTTGTCAGATTCAGTATTGTCACTGTCTGATAATATGTTATGCCAACATTTAGCGATAACAGATTGCTCCCATTTATCCCATGCAGCGGCTAGATTCAATACAGCATCCTTTAACGACAGATTTTTAAGAGCTTCCTGAATATTTTCTGTACTGGAAATTATAGAGGCCAGTAAACTTTTCCTATAATAAAGCTTAGTGAGCCGTAAGACGTTCTGATCCATCAGCTGTATCAATGGCATAAACATTGCAAATATTTTGCCATCAGTTGTTTTTAATTCTGCTTCCGAGGGATGAGAAGGACCGTTATCAAGAAGAAGTATGGCATTTTCTCTCATGTTTTTACTGCGTAAAAAAGCTCTAACCTAAAATTATGAAAATCAACTACGGTATCTTTTTTTTGTTTGAACTTACGGCAGGAACGAACTGGTTAAAAAACCAGTCTTTAAAAATATCTTTCGTCATCCATGCATTTGCGTTGTTCTTGTAGACTGGATTGCAGAAATTTTTAAAGCATCTAGGCCGATTTGCTTTTCTAATTATGAGCGGCTTTAATTTGTGCGAGCCAGCTGCATTTGTACAACCGAGGAATGTAATTCTTTGTTTCGCAATTTTCATTCCCGGAGCGTTTTTTTCAGCAAGTGAAACATAGGTCCTATCAGGCAACAGTTTCCAAAATAACCCAGTCTCGTCAGCATTATAGAGTTGATGTTCATTTAAATCAAATTCCGCTATATTTTGTATCAATTGTTGTTTAAAAGGATCTACTAGATGTGGCTGAGATGATAATTTTTCTCCGGTAATTTTCAAATGACGAATTCCGAAGCGCTTTTTAAAACTTTGGAGCCACCCATAAATAATCTTCTATTAGTTTACCTTTTTCACGTACAGACAAACACTTTGCATTCACTTTTGTCATGTTACGACAGTTAACGTACCGCACAAGAGCATTCACTGAACACTGTGGCCTGCTTTTACATATTGTAGCATATCATACAGACAGGAAAACCCCCGATGACTTAAAAATTAAAACTATTCATTATTCACGTTTTCGAGTATGTTCGTTGTTCATACTACAGAATATGCAATAGAAAATATTTTGTGTTCACGGTACTGAGATATTCACATAAACGAATTTTCACGTTAACGAGATCTTACTGTAATAATAAAATTATTGTAATTGATCATAAATTAATTTGTGAATTGATGAATTATGTAAGAGTTTAGCCAATAAAATTTTTCTCGTCTGGACCCAAAATGGCAGTATATTGCGGTACTTTATCTAGTGACTTTAAAATCTTACACTTGTCATGTAGACAGTGATGGTTGTCCTGCTAACTTTTGTAATTGTAAAGGGTGTTATTTATGGTGAAAGTATCTTTTCAGTAGCATGATTCTGTAGTAAGTTGAAACATGTGTCTACATGTTTGGAAAGATAGTTTCACACAAATATGAACTTGTATTGTGTTCTCCACGCCCAATTTTTAATATTTTTATATTATTAAAAATAATTTTTCTTTATTTGCTTTTTTTTATATGAAACTGTGTTGTATTAATTAGTAACTTTTAGTTTTATCTATTATTTAATTTTTTACCCTGTAATTGTATTGTATTGATCTGTTGGGTTAGTAAATATTATTATTAAGGGTGCCCAAGGGTGTCTTAGAAAAAATATAATGCATGCGCGTACAACTGAATCTCCTGCGATACTGCGTTTGCTCACAAATGGTCATCCTTAATTATTATTAATAGCAGTTTACTGATCCAACAAATTATATTTGTTTTAATTTGTCTTCGGTGAAATTCTTTTGCTTTTGTACATTTATTAGTTATTTTTTCCCTAGATAACATATTACTTGTCCAGTTTTATTTATATTTTCATTTTATGCTTCTTCTATTTATAACGAGCGATCATTAAAATTTTCACTCGTAGCTGGCCGTGTATATAAAAATTATGTCGTAGCTTTAGTCATTAAGATGTTATTTCAAACATCTGTCAGTGTCAAATACATATTTTAAAGTTTCATCAAAAGAAAAAGTAATGGCCTTTAATGATATGCATAAAGCGTTTATGGTAGAACGTTACTTCCTGACATCTCAAAAAATTGATGGTTTTTTACAGCATTCAATAGAAAATTGCCTTGCGGAGTTTGAAGAGAGATATCCAAATACTGTTCCTAGCTATAAAACTTTATGTGATACGCTAATGCATTGTGTAAATCTTTTTCGTCAAACAGGCAGTATTTTAAGGAAAAAAGGAAGCGGTCCTCCTCAAGAGAAGTCGCGGCGTAATTGAAAATGTCAGACAAATTATTAACGAATTTCCTCAAGCATCTATTCGCAGAGTTTCGCAACAAGTTGGACTTTCGTATGGAACATGTCAAAAAATTTTAAAAAAGGACTTGCACATGTTTCCATATAAATTAACTTCTGTACAAAATCTATTACCTACGGATTATGAAAAAATAACACAATTTTGCCAATGGTTTATTCAAACAATGACAGACAATATTTTAAATCATACTTTTTTCACCGATGAAGCTTGGTTTTATTTGAAAGGTTATGTTAATTCGTAAAATATGCGTATGTGGTCCAGTGAAAATCCTCATTTCTACAGAGAAGTTCCTCTACATCCAGAAAAAATAGGCGTATGGGTAGGTATGAGTCGTCACCGATTAATAGGACCAATATTCTTTGAGGGCACGATAACATCGGAGAAATATCGTAACGGAATTCTCAGTGTTTTTACTAATCAATTGACTAATGATGAACTCCAGGTCGGATATTTTCAACAGGATGGGGCTACATCTCACGTTACACTTGAAAATATTCTGTTTTTGCAACAATTTTATGGCGATAGGATAATAAGTAGAAATACAGCGATTCCATATCCACCACGATCGTGTGATTTAACAGTCATGAACTTTTTTGTGTGGCCATATATAAAGAATATTATTTATGAAACACCAATTAATAATCTACAAGAGTTAAGACATAAAATCATTGAAAAATGTGAACACATCAATAACTCACCGCAAATACTGATCAATGTTTTCAATGCTCTACGAAATAGAGTGCGATTATGCTTGGTGGAGAATGGTCATCATTTTACACATTTTTTATAATATTCTATTACTTTGTATAAAAATTATAAATATATTTAATATAAAAGTCAGCATTTCAAATTATTTTTTTACAATCATGACGTTTGAAATTATAATGACAGATCTCCTCTAATAATTTAAGTTAAGACATACTTTTTGTGTACATGGCTTACTTGAGCGAAAATTTTAATGATCACTCGTTATTAATTTACTGGTAGTCCCTTTTCATGTCGGCTTTATACATTTTTTAGTTGTTTGCTGTAGTTCTCATTTCCTTTTGGCTATTATTGTCATATGCATATGCTATAGGTCTTTCACGATAACAGACGAGTCACGTGATAAATAGTTACGAAACAGGGTTGACGAATCTACATTGCTTTGATTCAGCTGTTGTTATGAGGTTAGGTTTATGACATTTTAAAATATTTACAACTCCTATTAATATGCTTTATTTGATTAAATATACCAAAAAAATACAAACAAAATCATAACGTATATGTGAATTGATATGAAGTGATCTTATATATAATATTGATTTATAAATAAAATGATATAGGAACTTATAAATATGAACTCCTTGTAAACAACTTATTCGAATGACATTTGACAAAATCCAAGCTAGCAACCATGCCCAGTTCTGGTAACATAATATATTTACTTAATAGAGAGAATTACTAGGATTATTAGATATTATTGTAATTTTAATGTTACTTAGTCTGAAGTAACTGTTTGTCACGTGTCTCGTCTGTTATCGTGAAAGACCTATATATCTAGGATTATTTTTGTACATTAGATATCTATCTCGAGTCAATAGACTGTCTGTAATATTTTTTTTTCTAATATTGTGTTAAATGAAAGGGTTGACGAAGGATCATCTTATGTCAAACATGATTTTACTATAGTCTTCCGATGTTCCTTATCTTATCCTTACATTGCTTCTTGCTTGTTTTATGTTGATTCATATTCACCAACCTTCCAGGTACTTTTTATTGTTCCATAATTTCTGTCAGTTCACTACTTTTAACCCAGTCTTTTGGAAATCTGTTATAGCCATAGTTGATCGTTACTACTTTTATTGTAAATATTTGTTCTATTCCCTAATAATAATACATTTTCTTATATTAAATACAATACCTTCCTCTTATATGACGCTCTGAAATAATCTAGATTTTTTTTTATTATTTCGTAACACATTTAATTTTTAAATCAGACAAATACTAACACTAACTAAGACAAATAGCTGAGATTTCTGAAATCTTAAACAGACAGGAACAAGAAAAATCCCTAACCCCAATACAAATTAATGAACTCGAAATACGTATTTTGGCAACTAAGTTGCCATCTTCAGTCGAACAATTTGAAAAATAGTGTTAAACGTAGTGTCTTTATAACCAAAGACGCTGCGTTTAATACTATTTTTCGGATTGTTCTACTGAAGATAGCAACTTAGTTGCCGAAATCATATTTAGAGTTTATTGATTTATATTGTGGTTAGGAATTTTTCTTGTTTCTGTCTGTTTCAGATTTCAAGCTACAGTCTCCATTAGGGCAGGGCGAAGTCTCGATACATCGTCCAATACCCCCCAAGGTATCGATTCCAAAGTATCGATTCCAAAGCATCGATACTTAGCGATGTATCGGGTAATTTACCTTTGTGCATTTTTTTTAAATGTACATAAAGGATGCAATAACTTTTTAAGTAAAGAATTTTTAAGTATGTATGCATTATACAGGCTGATTCATTTTCGGCCCTCACCATGGGGATCTCTCTTATTATTGGAGATAGAGTATAGGTTTAAATTTGGCGAAGTTGTTAAACCGACATTTGGCCTTGTAGAGAAAAAATAAAAACATATCCTTGTGGCCATTTCTAAACCTCTATCCAGTGGTGTACTTTAAATTTTTATACGACGTTTCGTTTCTTTCTGTCCATCATCAACTATCTAATTTCTTATAGGCGCCATTTTGGATTTAGACATCTTCAGAAAGAGTTTTTTTTTCTGATTTCAACCATGTACCACATGCTGACTATAGTTTTTGACATTAGGTTTTATTTGAAAGAAATTATAAGATTAAATAAGGTAGCCTTTGGAATTTCAATCTGTCAAACATTTCATTTATTGTTCATTAATAATACAAAAATGAACGAAGAGAAACGAGATATGATAAGTATTTTTTATTCTTCGAAACGAAATTCAACAGTAGCGAGTACAAGATAACAAAAACATTAATAAAAATACATAGAAAAGTAAACAATAAACAATTACAGTAAATGTTCAATTATCTGGCCATCTTCGGTAATGCACAATTGGACACGCCTTCCGGCATTTTGTACTGCCCTTTGTATAGTTCTTCTAGGAACTGCATCGAAGGCATTCTGAAGTCTGTCTCGTAATTCTTCAATGTTTTGTGGCGCATCTAATTTATAAATATTATTTTTAACATATCCCCATAAAAAAAATCTAGCGGACTTAAATCAGGTGATCTCGCAGGCCATTCAACAACTCCCCTATTTCCAATCCAACGGTTTGCAAACTCTTGATTTAAGAAATTTCTAACAACAGCTGCATTGTGTGCTGGTGCGCCATCTTGTTGCCACCATAAATATTGTAATTGATTTAATGGGATATTGTCGTCAAGATAGTCAGATACGTATGTACGTAAAATGTTTAAATATATTTCTCCATTTAAATGTTCTTCATACATAACTGGTCCTAAGAGACGATTTGCCAAAATACCCATCCAAACGTTTATTCCAAAACGATGTTGTGGTCTTCTAGCCCTGTTTTGTCGGGGATTTTGTACTGCCAATAGTGCTCCGTATTTCTGCTGAACATTCCAGAATTTGTAAATTTTGTTTCATCTGACCAGATGATTTTGCTTAAAAAATTTTCGTCATTTTCTATCCTTCCCATTAACCAATTACAATATTCTAGCCTTCTCAAATTATCTCCAGGCAGTAAAGAGTGACTAACATGGATCCTGTATGGTTTAAACCTACTTCTATGTAAAGTTCTCCAAACTCTGGACTGGCACAAATTTAATTCTGACGCTACTTCGCGTGTAGAAATTGATGGATTATTATTTATCTATAAAAATACAAGATTAACATGAAATTTGAAAACACGCTTTTAATTTACCATTTGTAAAATATCTTGTCGATTTTCATTTAAATTTCTGTTGTCTTGACCATTACGCGGCTTAGTAAACGATCTATTCTCGACCAAATTTCTGTCGAGATCTAGAAAAATGATACGATGAGGCTGTTGTCGATCTGGATATAATTGTAGATATCTTGTACTCGCTACTGTTGAATTTCGGTTCGAAGAATAAAAAATACTTATCATATCTCGTTTCTCTTCGTTAGTGTATGACATTTTTGTATTATTAATGAACAATAAATGAAATGTTTGACAGATTGAAATTCCATGGCTACCTTATTTAATCTTATAATTTATTCTTTCAAATAAAACCTAATGTCAAAAACTTGAGTCAGCATTTGGTACATGGTTGAAATCAGAAAAAAAAACTCTTTCTGAAGATGTCTAAATCCAATATGGCGCCTATAAGAAATTAGATAGTTGATGATGGCCAGAAAGAAACGAAACGTCGTATAAAAATTTAGAGTACACCACTAGATAGAGGTTTAGAAGTGGCCACAAGGATATGTTTTTATTTTTTCTCTACAAGGCCAAATGTCGGTGCTACAGGTAAAAGAAGAAAATGGGGTTTTCGCGTTTTTTTTTTTTTAATAACGAAGGTCATTTGTCACAAGTCTATTTTCTTTACGTATTTATAACAAACACAAAATTTAACAACTTTGCCAAATTTAAACCTATACTCTATCTCCAATAATAAGAGAGATCCCCATGATGAGGGCCGAAAATGAATCAGCCTGTATATATATATATATATAGATATATACATTATACACTATATATTTGAAAGGATGTTGAATTTTATATTATGCGTAGCAAATATCCATATTACGACGTAATAACTATGATTATTACAAAACATAAACAAAATATCACAATATTCCAAAATTTCATACCGTAGATATAGTAGATTCGGTAAATTAATTTTATATCTCTTGAAACTGATATCAAACAATTGATACCTAGAAAACGGGTTATGAATACTGATTCCTTTGGAATCGATACCTTGAATCGATAACTTAATTCGATACTTAAGGTATCGTTTCCAAAGCATCGATACCTATCGATACTTTCCGGTACTCGGAATCGATACCGTGCACAGACACGATACATCGCTGAGTATCGATACCTCGATTGGTATCGCTATCCGATACCGAAAACGTCGGTATCGCCCAGCCCTAATCTCCACCTATTCGATCTAATGGTAAGATTTTAGCCATTAGATTTCACTTGTAGGCTTCCACGGTCGTTGTTCATGATACTTCGAGGATTTCAGGTTTGAACTGCATCCTTGACACTGTTTACTGCTCAGTTTCAGTGCAGCAACAATAGTAGCTGCCCTGAAGACGTCCCTTGCAACAGTTGACGAAGCGTAGGCCAAGAAGAAACCAGTGCCAATGCCGTAGTTTTAGCCCTGAATCTCAGAAGCAATCCTACTATTATATGTTAATCAGAAACAGTTTCTAAATACATAGTATATTTTTTAATTAAGGTTTAGTTAACTTTAACGAATAGGTTTTAATGTTTATTGACGCAGTTAATTAAATTTTAAATTTGTCTATTTTGCAGGTCCTTTTATCTTCATCAGCCGATACTACAATAAAACTTTGGTCTATTGTTGATATGAACTGTCTAAAAACATTCGAAAGTCACGATTCCAGCGTTTTAAGAATCGAATTTATAACAAACGGAATGCAGTTTTTAAGTACTGGCGGCGATGGTTTAGTAAAACTTTTCAATATAAAAACCTCAGAATGCACTTTAACTTTAGACGAACATGAAGGCAGAATATGGGCAATGGCTGTAAAAAAAGATGAAAGTCAATTTATAACTGGTGGATCAGATTCTTTACTTGTTAGATGGCGTGACATAACCGAAGAAAAAAGATCACAACGGTTAAAAGAACTGGAAGAATTCATTTTACAAGAGCAACAACTTCAAAACTATTTACAAAATGATCAGTACCTAAAAGCTTTAAAATTAGCATTGAGGCTGGATAAGCCTTTGCATGTTTTGAAAATTATTCAAAATATTATTAGAAAAGGTGAATCTGGTTTAAGTGACACTATTAGTGAATTAAGAGACGATCAAAAGGAACAATTATTAAAGATAGCTACGAATTGGAATACTAACAGTAGATATTGTCAATCGGCACAGCTAGTTTTAAATGTATTATTAAATGAACTACAGAGTGGTAAATTTAGGCCGACAGGTCTAAATAGTGTATTAGAAGGTGCGTTGCCATATACTGAAAGACATTTTAAAAGGCTGACACAGCTTATGCAAGATCTATATTTTATAACATATACTATAAATTGTATACAACCTCATGCTAGAATAAATTAATTTTAATAAACAATTTAATTAATATTTGATGGTGTTTTTGTTGTCAAACTTATCATTAGGTTTGTTCCAACTACCGGTTTAGCAGCAGTTCCTATATTGTTTGTTGCCTTGGTTTTGCACTCCTTGTGTATCAGTGATAAATGATAGTTGGAACGTATTTCTGATCGTTTGGTTATCAATCTATTTTGTAGGATTACCAACAGTGATAATAGTAATAATCAACCTTGTTCTGTTCTATGATATTGTGTGATATTGCTATTACCAACTGTAGTTCTCACAGGATGAAGTATGTAATGTTCGTGTCAGTGCAAACAGCACCTGCTTCAATCTATGAACTGTTTGACCGCCCAGTCACTAATTTGTGTGTGATCAAAATTTAGTTGTAACACTTTTGGTATCATTCTATGTACGGTCCAAAATGAAGTTCTAGCAAGTTGGAACACACCTATTAAAAAAATAATTTAGTAGTCAATTGGTGATTATATTTTCTGCTGTCTTTTGCATACATGCATTGACTTATATGAGATAATCGAACTTCCAATGGTTGATAATAACTAGAGACCGGACACATTGGGCTGAAATGATGTTATTACGACGGACGATTTAAATAGTCTACAACATCTGTAAGTACATCACGCAGTTATTGCATACCACTATTCATTCGGTTAACCGCACACAAAAAATAGATGTGCAGTGTATTATAGTGTATTAGAAGGTAAATTCATCAACTGCGTGATGTACTTACAGATGTTGTAGACTATTTATATCTTCCGTCGTAATGGCGTCCAACCCAACCCGATGTGTCCGGTCTCTAATAATAACTTTACACGAGGTCGCCAAAGTTTCGAATTTTTACTATCAAAAATGCAATTTTTCGTTATTATTTTGCTGTAAACAGTAAATTATTATAATTTTAAACGTTTATTCAAAATTGTCTTTCTAATAAATTAAATAACTGAAGAAAATTAAGCAGAGAATTTTGATAGTTTACAAAATTTCGCTACATGTTTAAATGACGATGCTCGAAGTATTTCTGCGTACAAGTGCAAATTTAAAAAATCAGTTGTATTTTGTTCAGGAACACTTTGCAAATTTGCCATAACCACTTATTTTGAAAATCAAAATCTCAAATTAAATGATGGATTAACCACATTAGATGTGGCTATTAATAATTTGAAAAATATTCCAAGTGACTTCAGATGTGGCCTTCGGCAAAAGTTAGACGCAGTTTTTAATAGAAATCCAGATTTAATAACATTGCGGCAATTGTGTATGGAGACAATACATCAAAATCTAACTGCTAAATACGGTGAAATAAAATAATATTTCCAGTATGCACCTATAACCGTTTGCGATGTAGAAAGGACGTTTTCTATCTACGAGGATGTACTTCATTCAAACAGAACAAATTTTACAGAAGAGAACCTTGAGAAAGTATTGCTAGTTAATATTAATACTCTTTTACTCAACTTGAACTACAAAATTAACAAATAAAAATGTATTTCGTATTTTATAGATCACCACCCGTTGGTTTTCAAATTATATAAATAAAATTAAAAACTCTTCAAAAATACAAATTTTCAATAGTACGCTCGTGGACGATGAGTCATGGGCTTCTCGTGTCCGATCCCTACTAATAAGTGAATAACTAAATGGATGGATTATCGAACTGTCAATCAAGCTGTTTTGTGGACTTAACTGCACAATCTAGGATCAGATTTCTATTCACCATAAAAACATTCCTTCCTGGAATCTAGTCTTGAATTTTAAGGAACTATATGTCCTCAGGTGGTCTCAAAAATGTAAATAAAAATGACCACTACTGAGTGGGTGGCACTCAGTGTTAAACCATACAAACTTCAAATTTCAACTAGACTTTCAACACAAACTTTGTAATGTGTATATTCTTCTATCGGTTTCCCTTCAATAGAATTTACATAAAATGAATTTAATCGAACTGGTAATGGCAAATGGCTACCTCAAGGCTCGGTTCTGGCTTCTTTAATGTTCAACATTTACACCAATGTTCTTCCACCTACAAAATCATGAAAATTTTTATATGCAGATGACTTGGCTTTATATACCCAAACCACAGATATGTTCCTTACAGATAACCGATACCGTACAAAAACGTAAAATCACGCAGGTTGCATGCATGCTAGGCATTTTGTTACAAATTTTAAGATATATAGAGCTCTGCGGGAACAAATGGAGAAAGGTAACACATCGCTATGCCACATAATTGACGGGCACACTGTGCGTCTTCCGTCAGGGTTCCATTTCGACTAAAATGTCGTGCCTAGTTTAGTATTCTCTTCAGCTATCTGTTATAACTAAAGACGGCAGACTATGTGCCCACACTGTCAAATTTAATAATAATATGTTTATATACTGAGAAGGATTGTTGATTTATATAGATGTTATATTTGCATAGTTAAAGTGCTCTTTGTATCTGTACAATGGATCTTCAGTATTGGTAAAAAGTTGCCCTAATTTTGTAAAATCTACATTTTTATCTAATACACCTTATGTGTGTTATTAAATTTAACAGTGTGGGGCACATAGTCTGCCGTCTTTAGTTATAACTTATCTGTGCCCGAACCAAGAATTTGGAGTATGGAGTACAACTTGCTGAAGATCGGCAAGCTTTAGACGATTATTAGAAATGGCGCTTACAACCAAACTCTTCAAAATCCGAATCATGTGCCTTTCATTTGTCTAAGAAGGAAGCCAACAGAAAGCTGTATGTTGAATTTGGTGGTAGTCGAATAAACCACAACCCCCACCCTAAATATCTGGGCGTATCGTTTGTCCAGAAATCTGGACAACGTAGTTTTTTTCCGATTAGAATATTGAATTTTATTTAGGCGATTTGAAATAATTTGAAATTTATACATATTATTCAGAGGGATTACAGCATTCCCCGTTATTACCCCCAAACATAATTTTATGGTCTGCCTTTACTTACCTTATTCAAGAAGTATTGTTCAAAGTACGTCCTCCATAATTGTTTATCTCACAATTATGCTTTAGTTCATCCTTAGAAAATATACTTGGAAATACGTATTTATCATTTTGTTTAGTTATTTATTCAGGCTTCTTTCTATTTGTATTGTTTTTACTTTAAGGTATAGCCACTACGGTCATCAAATGTTCAGGCACGTCAGTTAAACATTGTAATGTTAAAAATGAAAGGCTTGCCGCCTATTGTTACAAACACGTAGTTGCTCGTTAAGCCAGATGGACTCTACAATTATCATTATTGTTACGTTTTCGAAGGTGTTTTGTATAATAGTATTTCGGACAGACAATTTAGCCAATGTCGAGTCTGGGTAAAACCATATGTATCTGACCCATCTTTTTTTTATTACATATAATATAGCGATGTCAAGTTTATGTAAACTTATGTACTTATTCTGTTTCGATCAATCATAAGAAATAGGGTAGAGTCTTATGACTGCAACTTCTTTACCTGGCTAATATTTTAGAATTAAAAGTTTAAGTTTGCTAAGATCTATCAACGAGATCACACGTGCCATTCCGAGCAGCTTCAAGTTCCTAGATTATTAAATGTAACCAAGTTTTATAATAATATGTTCTGCTTGCGGCTTGCAAGTTTTATTATTGCGAATCACCGAGCGAGAGAAGACCTTATTCACAACTTGAATCAACGACGATTCAACAGAAACTAGTCATCACGAATTTACGACCCGTGATTCGAAGAAGTGTCAAATCCAGCCACATACGCCACATCAACGTTAGGGGGGGTTGCAAATGGCAACCAATGCACGGGCTTACTCTCCTGCTGAAAACTGTGTTGCTGTCTGGTATCGAAACTCTCACACCAAGCTAGTAGATATTCAGCTTAATAATACAATGAGGATTGTCACCGGTACTGTTAGGTCCACTCCTAGTCTCTGGTTACCGATTCTTTCAACATTACTCCACCGGATATCAGACGTCTCGCTGCAGCACAGAATGAATGGGCTAAGATTTCCAATAACATTGATCTTCCTATATACGATGATTTGGAGAGCGTCCCCAGGGCCGGCTGAAAACTAGGAGACCGATTTGACTGGATACAGAAATTCAGCATCCCATCAATGTGAATGATTGCTGGATAGCCCTCCTCGAACAAAACACTGAATTGAGAAATAGAGATCTAATTTCTAATCTTTCAGAACCTTTGCCGGGCACGTAGGCAATCGTTTGAATTAAATAGATTCCGCACAGGCCACGGAAGCATTCAATGCTGTATAAAAGGAAACTAGCAGATACTAGTTTCTGTGACTGCGTGGAACAAACTATGGTGCACGTAGTAAGCAACTGCCCCAGGAATTTCCCTGGTGGCAACTCCTGCAGTTCTCAACTGGTTAAAAATTTTAGATAGTGTATTAATTAATTTTATTTTTCACTTAAGTATTATTTGTTCTTTTCACCTTGGATACGGTTACCACAAACACTGTCATATCGCTCGTGGGCGCAATAACCGGGCGATATGTCCGGATAATTTCGCATTAAATCCCCACTCTATTCTATGTACCTTCATTTCCTGATTCGGTAAACATGCAGTGGTAGTATTAGTTGAATTCGAGTTAGCCGCTTTTTCAATAAGACAAATTTCCGACCGCCTGAGACGCAGTGTGTCAACAGTGTTGGTCCAGGTGGTCTGAAAAAGTCGTCATGAATTCAGACGACCTCCAGCAACTACAGAACGGGGAAGATCGTCATTTGAGGATTGCGGTTTTACAACCCGGTCGATTGGAAATGCTTGGTTAGGAGCTTTACAACAAGTGTCATAAGACCGGTAATTTATTCAGTTTTTAATGTTGTGTGAGTATAAATAAGTCCCGAAAAGAAAGGATATACATTTTACAGAACTAATAATTTCAATTTTTAAAAAAGTCTAAAGAAAGAAGCAACACTTCAGCATTCTTTAACGAAATTAAGAGAATCTAAACATTAACAACTTGAACACTTCAAAGTGTCAACAACTGTCATTTAAAATACGTAAAACTTAATAGTTGTTTATTTTCAACAATTTCTAAAGAAAGAATCGAATTTCAACATTATTTAATAAAATTAAAAATACAGTTTTCGAAATGTCCTGAAAAATTATGTGATCAGAAGCTTTCCAAGTTTATGAAAGTTGTTGGTGGGAAAACATCTCCACTATATAGCATTTTGCCAATTTTCAACACAAACATTGTCAATACCTTGTTGAAATAATACTTTCACGTGCTAATTTAAATGTGGTATTATATCTCGCTGCATATCCATTCACTTGTGCCCATATTAGCCCCAGTGATAAGGCCTCCCCAAGGCCCCAATGGTCCGTATGGCGAAAAACGCAAATAGGTATTGTGAGAATCCTTTTACTAAATAAATAAGTTAATATGTCATTTTGTTTATTTTAGGATTTAAATGTATAAATAAATTAGCACTGCAACATATGTTTTTGTAATTTTATATTATCCTTTAAGTGTATTTCTGTATCTGTTGGGTAATAAAGCCTATTATTATTATTATGATTATGACGTATTAGTCCTACACCGTTGCCTTAATTTGCTACGGCATGCGTTGGGCGATTGCACTATAGTAACTTTGACAAGCGAACAAGGATTGATCTGATACTGTAACAGAATTTAATATCATACTGGATACTCTATTCTATGAAGAAATGATTTCCTCTGTGTATCCTTCTGCTACAGATGAACTTTTCTATTTCCCATGCATTTTTAAGGTCTCGAACGATGCACCAGTCTCGACATATTAGATGCGTAACTGTTAACGACATGACAGTCGACAGAATTCTCGGAACTTCTCCAATGTAATTTGAATTTTCCTCTTTTTCGTGAAAAATAAAATCTTGTACGAACTGAGGTTATGGCAATTATATTGCCCTCCGTCGACATTCATCCCTCGGGCTGAATTAACGGCGACCTCACAGCAATATAATACCTATAACGCCCTTTGTGCATAAATAACTATTATGACCAGTGGCGGCTCGGGGTGGTTCACATAGGGAGTACATAATTTCAAAATTAAAAAGTGTAATACAAAAACGCTTACCCAATCCCTATAAATTTCACCGACGTACTGTTCCAGACAGGTACTGTTCATTGTAGAGTTTGTTTTGAGGGAATAGTAAATATTACACTATACAGTTTAATTACATCTGACGATAAACGAAGTCCATTTTACGTGTCTTTATCTTACAGAACAGTTCTATCACTTTTTCATTAAAGTTTGGGAAATCATTTATACATTCTTTTTCACAAGATAACATAGTAAGGGCATTTAATCTCTCTTTTTCATTGTATTTCTCAGGAAAGTTTTTATTCTCTTCAGCCGTGAAAACTGGCGTTCCGCTTCGGACGTTGTCATTGGGATTGTAATGACAATTTTTAAAAGCGTAACGACTTCATTAAAGGTGTAGCTTAATCCATCCAGCAGAAGACCTAGCAGACCTACAGCACAGACTTCTATATTTTGCCTAAATTCTTCTCTGGAATATAGAACGCTTAATTTAGTTCGTAGTCTGCTTTCATTGACGCATGGATAAAATTTTACTGCTTCTTTAAGGCAATCTTCCGGAATTTTTTTTTGAAATGAGGAGAACTGTTTAAAAGAAATTAAGTTTGCTAATATTAAGTGCCCTGTATACCGAAATCTAGTTTTTATTTCTAGCAAAATAATATCGCACACTTCAATAGTTTCCCCTCCTTCTTTGGCTACCATCAGTTACTCTTCGCCGCTTTGATGGTCGAGGAGTCAGTTCTGGGTCATTTTGTTTAACCAACTGATTATCTGTGTCAGCGATTTCGGTTCGAATTTTTCCAATAGCGCGTTCAAAATTATCTAAATTATTCTTGATTTTTAATGCATCTGTATTGACATTTTGTAATAGATTAAACAATATGTCCACATGTGGCATAATTTTATGAAAGAAAGTTAACCAATAGATAAAATTTTCCTCCTCTAAAATTCGCAAATTGGCACTAGTTTGATAAATGGTAGTTTGTAAACAAGCTTCTCCTTCGATTTGTTCTAGAGCTTCAATTATTTTTTCTCGGTGCTCATATATTGTATTCACTGTCCTAGAATTGAAGTTCCATCTTATTTTTGAAGAACGAGGTAAGCTTTTTCTCTGAAGGAATTCTTCCAATCTTGCAGCTCGTTGTGGTGAAATGGAGAAAAATGTACATAATCCCGTCAGATTGGCAAAAAAATTCTGCAATTACTACTGCTCGATGTAGCATATGACATAATTACATTTGTCTGATGTGCATAACAATGTACAAAATTAGCCCTTGGATACTGGTCTTGGACATGTCTTTGCACGCCGTTAATAGCACCACTCATGACTGCTGCCCCATCATAGCTCTGTGCAATCAGTTTTTCTGGGTCATCAACAAGCAAACTAATTTCGTTAAGGATGGAGGCAGATAAAGAATTAGCATCATATCCACTAGGCAGAAGAAATTTCCAAACTCTTTCGACCAGTCTCGCGTTCACAATATATCTTAAAACAACCACCAACTGAAACTGATTGGACACATCTGTGGTTTCATCAGCTATCACAGATATGAAGTCGGTTGCTTTAATTTCTCTGGCAACTTGTTCATGATACACGTTCAACATTGAATCAAGCAGCTCATTCTGTATCGTTTTTGATAATCCCTTAAAAACCGGTGCTGCTTCGATGTGATCTCTGAGCGATTTATCCAATTCTGCCGTAAAATTTATCAATTCCCGAAAAATGCCCTTGTTATTCGACGTTTGCTGTTCATCATGACCCCGAAGTGCCAGTTCAAACGCGCCACAAAATCTAATGCAATTTATTATTAAATTTAACACATGCCTATTTTTTGTTACCTTTTCATTGTGTTGTTGAATTGCTTTTCTATATGATGAATCTAAAACATTCTGAATGTTATTTTTTCCTAACATTCTTAAACTAAATATATTTTTCAAATGCCCTTCGGAATTTTCATGTTTAATAATTTTAGCACTAAGATGAATTAAGTCTCTTATTCCGTTCTTTGACCAAGACGGTTCACCACCAAACAAAAGACACGGAAAACAAAACAAAGTATTTTTAATTTCACACCCACAAATCCAGTCATTTTTCTGATAAATATTCATTTTGAATTTTCTTATAACGTCTTTACCTTTAACAGATTGTTTATTTTCTAAACATAATTGAGGCATTGGCCGTTTAAGATTTTTGACTGCGATTTTTTCATTATACGTTAACGCGAAAACGCGTTGTTCTTTAAAAAAGACACGGAATTATTGTAACAACGCCCGAGAGCAGTCTGGTTCAGTTGCTCCAACGCTATGTATTATACGACATTGAAGTACGGCAAAATACAGTTCTCCCCACCATCAATGTAATGTTAATGCCTTAACAGAGCAAGAGTTGGGCTTTGCTCAGTATATCTGCGACGACGATTGGTGTATGTACGTTGTTAGCGTGCCACGTTCCTCGTCAATAACTATGAAAGTATGAATACATAATATACATAATAAATAAATACTTTCACAGTTAGTCGCCGCTTGGTTTGTTTTGTTTCATAATTCCAGGGGGTGCAATTGCTCACTTGCTCTCATTAAAGAGCCGACACTGATTATGACCATTTTTCTTTGCCATAAAAATGATTTATACACTAACATCTAAATTTTGATTTCGATTCTCATGTGAAATAAATAAATTGTGTTTGAACAGCATTCTTCCATGCATCAATATAATAAAACAAAAATGAATATATAATTATTTATTTACAATTTCATATAACTTTTTTTTCTTAATCGTCAATACTGTAGACAAAAACCATACATATAACAACTTTTTGTTTTCCTCACATGTAAAAAAAAAAATCAAACTTGCAACAACATACATTTAATAAAACTTATGTATATTTACAATCATAGTATACAAAAAATGTCAACATATTTATCCTCTTTTTTTTCTATCTTTTATATCAGTTAATCAATCAATTAGTTATCAACAATATTACATACTTTAAAGTTTACAACCATATACAAATTGGGGAAATAATGGTACAATGATACAACTGTAAAAACAAAAGAATAAACAGCCCTTGCTTCGGTGACAAAATCATGCAATGATGAAGGACAGGAAATAGTCAAGAGTCAAAGTTTATTGTCTGCATTATATTTTACAAATTACATAGTTTCACAGTATGTACCCTGGCAATATTTAACAAGATATTTTGCCTTATTTTAAAACCACGACAGTTATGTCAAGTTATTCAAATAAGTTGACAGCTGTCAAAAATAGTTGTAAAACTCCAGGAGTCATACTGTACAAAAGTGATAGTAATTTTTATTTTAAATAAAAATATGAGAGAATACGTTAGGTCTACACCTAACCTAAATATATAATTATTGAGGAATATAATGGACTTTATACAATATTTACAATCAAACTTACGTTCTATTTAGATTAAAAAATTTACAATATACAATTGTACATCATTCTATACAAGTTCAAATTGTTATAGTCGCAAAATGTTACCGTCTATCTTTAGACGCTATCATGAACGATAATTAAAAAGATGCAAAACAATGAAAGTAATATTTTTCTTTCATAAATATATAGAGTGTTACTAGAGGCAGATAAACAAAATATTAGAAACATACAACGAATACAATTTATGTTTAGAATGAGAACACCTACAAACAAACTGTATTGGGATTGACTTTCAGATATACTCTTAATTATTTATATAAGTTACCTCTAGTTATTGATTTGTACCTTATAAATTACTCGTGTTTCAACCAAACACAGATAAATGTCAGCTAAAAAAGCAATTAGTTTCACTTTATTTCACGTTAGTTATAGACAATTAAAAATGTCTATGTCATGTAAAATACTTCTATTTTACATGATGTCTTTTTAGTGTTGCATATAGCCTTATAGAGGACGCCAGTAATAAAACGTCAGGAGTCGAAATTAACCTAAATCTAAAGTTTCATCAAGATTCGGCAAGTGTTTTTTTAAGTTTATAAGTTGTCCGAAAAATGGAATTAATTCGAGAAAATTTTCGCGCAATTTTTTACAACTTTCGGAAAATATTAACTCATCAACAATATCTCGCTGAGTTGGTTTCTGTTTTGAAGATGGAACACCACATTAATCGACAATTTCACGTTGGTATTGTGAATTTCAACGTGGAGGCACCAATATCAGCAACGATCCCAAGGCAGGTGTGCCAAGAACAGCAATTACCCATAAAAACATCGACGGGTGTGCGCTGCCTGATTAAGAAAGATGGACATGTGACATATCGTGAAATTGAAACATCCATGTGTATTTCATAGACCTCAATTCAAACGATTTTACATGATAAACCGGGTGTGAGAAAATTAGTTTCCCGTTGGATTCCGCATCTTTTCAACGCAAAGCAAAAGTCGCCTCGCGTCGTTTTTTACTTTCCCAAAGGTCAAGAATGGAATGCGTGGTCAACGATTTCAGTCGCCAGAGGAAGCAGTAGATGGCTTCAAAACAGCAATTTTGACTGTCCCTACTGAAGACTAGAATAACTGCTTGAACAATTGGTTTGAACGAATGCAGAAGTGTATCCATTTTTGAGTCGATTCACGGTTTGATTTTATGGTTATGCAACACTAAAAAGACAGTCCTCGTAATTATTAATTAATCATCACAAATTTTATTCTGCTAAACAATATATGAGGAGCAGACTTTCAAATCGCACTTTGACCATTTTTTGACTTTTTGACCTAAAGATGGTATTGGATACTTTATAATCTAAACTATAAAACTACACACTCCAATACAATCTAAGAGCATTATTTCACGTATATACTTAACTTCAAAAATACACTGGACAAACTAAATGCATTTTGTCCGATGGCCAGAGACAAACAAATAGCGTTATAGCGGACAAAATGCGATTATTTGTCTCTTAATACTTTTGTTCATTTAACATGATCTATCTACGAAGTAATAAGTTGGTGATATTACTGATACGTAAAATGTTTTAATTGAAAATAATTGAAATAAAAAATGATTGAAGGCGAGCATATAGTAGGTGATATAGATAGAGGATCAAGAAAAAGGAATACTACGACAGAAGAACGTAAAATAGAAATAAGGAATGCACATTCAAAATTTTGTAGTTTGTATGTTGAGTTTTTAATAGTTTTTTATTATTTAAGATATTCAGATTTGGACCAAAATTTACTGAATTTTGAGATTAGCTATGTTCATAAGCCAAAAAAAAATTAAATGTAAGAAACTTTTGCTATCTGACATAAAAATAATTAAACAGAATTTCTACAATGACGCCGAATTAAAACAAAAATTCACAAAATAACAAATTTGCACAAATGATGGATGTAAAGGAAACAAAAAGACAAAGAATGATAAGGAATGGAAAGTCACATGATTAGCACATAGAACTTAATGTAAGTTAATATAGCTTAGGTGCCTAATACGGTCGAACTAGTATTATAGTTCACTTCGTTAAAGTATTACTGTAGTTTTTATTTTTAAGGTTTGGAAGAACGGTAAGAAAGTCCTTGTTTGTCAAAAATTGTTTTAGACTATTTTTTAATTGTGTTCGAAGAAGACTTCATACAATAGCACAAAAAAAGATGCAGAGAAAGGGCATAAAAGACCATCGCGGCGGAGATATGAAGTCCAAGAAAAACGTCCTAAAATTAGAAAGTGCGACAGCCACTATTGTAGAGCTAAATCAAGAAGAATCTATTTGTCATCTGAGTGCAATATAAAAAAGCTTTGGAAGTAATATAATGATCAGGTACAAGATGATTCACTTCAAACAAACTGCAAGTATTTTGTCGCGTCTTCAACCAGTGGCGGCTCGTGAGTTATGAAAGAGGGTGAGCACAAAAAAAACTTACCAATTTTTTGTACATAAAATCAATTCTCCTATTTTACATGCTGGAAAAGACGTCTATGACGTTGTTGTCAAAATCCGGGATAGACTGGATGAACTTCTTTTCTATTGATAGAATCGCCAATGCGTTCAGTCGATCTTCTGACATTATGCTTCTCAGAAAAGTTTTAAAGTGTTTGAGGGTGGAAAAACATCATTCACATTCTGCTGTTAACATGGGCGTTGGACAAATAATATCCAACAGTTTGTATGTTTCCGTTAAAACCTTTTTTAGGTTGTCTGTTATGAACACTAAAAGTGGCAAAACACCATCTACGTCACACATGTCATCGCGCTCATAAATTACTGAAAGTTCACTTTTCAATGTTACACTGTCCAACATAGGACAAGATTTCACAGTTTCATCCAAATTTTTTGTGGAAATGAATGACTATAAGTTTTATAATTTTGAGAATCAAATAATTTTGCTGCACTTAAGTGATCCCTAAAATTAAATCGGTCGCTAATTTAGCTTAAAATAGTGTCACATACTTCCTTTGCAATAACAGCTCTGTTATCTCCAGCTGTCGCTTTTTGTCTTTTCCTTGCAGGTTCTTCATTATTGCGTTCTTGATTATCATTGTCTCTTGCAGTTGAGTACTGTCAATCCTGCGCATTTGAGTCTGATTAAATAATATTTCAACATGTGGCATGATGAAATGAAATATTTTCAACCAGTAGAGAAATTCCGGGCAATTCAAATGTTAAACCACTTGCTTCACTAATAGTAACTGAATCCATCCCATCTTCGTAAATAATTTTGTCTGAACATTATTTGAAAGAATCCTGGTGTTCAAATAATGTGTTCACAGTTCGATCTTTGAAAATCCAGCGTGCAGAAGCAGCGCGTGGTAATCTACGTTTCACTATTTCATCAAGAATTACCGTTCGTTTTGGCGGTCGAGAAAAAAAACTTGAAAATTTTTACTGCAGTGCTCGTTAAATAATTAAATTAAATTGATGTACGTAACAGTGAATATAATGTGCATGCGGAAATGTTCTTTTGATAATAGCTTGGACACCATTTGTCTTACGACTCATCACGGACGCCCCATCGTAACTTTGAGCGATTAGTTTATTGTTATCAGATCTAGAAGGAGAATTTAAAATAGTTTGCAATTCATTCAGCAATGTTCTTGCTAATACATCAGCATTATGTCCACCCGGCTTAAAAAAAGACCAAAAGCGTTCAAAAATTTGTCCATTAAACACGTATCGAATAATAAAAACTATTTGCTGATTATTAGAGGTGTCTGTAGTTTCATCGGCAGATTTAATTTCTTTTAATATTTCCTGCTTGTAAATTTGCCACATTCCATCTAGCAATTCGTTCTGAATAGTTTTTGAGGCGCCCTTAAACACTTGTGAACCTTTCATACGTATTGGAAGCACAGTGTCTAATTCAGCTACAAAGTTGATTTAGCCTACATAAATACCTGGATTTTCCGACGTCAATGTGTCATCATGGCCTCGCAACGCCAAATTAAAAGTTCCGCAAAATTTTATACACATAATTAACCGGCTAGATATGACGATTTTTTTCCACATCATCGTTGTACTTAATTTTATGTCGCAAATAAATACTGTCTAACTGTAACACTGTCTAACACGTATGCCGACTTTGCCTAGATCAGTAAAATCCACGCATGCATTCATGTGAGAAACGGAATTTTCGTGTTTCTTTGCCCTGTCTGTGATATGCTTTAAATCATTCAACCCTTGTTTATTCCACACACTAACGTTTTTCTTAAAAATTAAGCAGATAAAACAAAATAGTTTACTTGTTAGTGAACAAGTATTTCCTCAAATGATAACGGTTTTTTGAAGATTTTGCACACAGTTAACTTCCATCATTAATAATAATAATAAACGTCACTTCAAGCCTTTGAATTTATACACGTGCGGTACGCGCCGAAAACAATACAGTCGCAACACGTGCAAGACGTTAATTGGAGTCGACCTATTTTGTGCCCCCAACCGACGGCATAATCGCATATGGTGAAGTTAAGCGGAGCCGGTCAATTCATCTTCGGAATAGGTTCATCTGAAATCGTGCCCCGGAACATAGTTTTGAGCGTTGGCATAGTGTCTGTGGTGCGGAAGGAAACTTTGATACCATCGTTACAAAAATATGTAAAAGTCATAAAATAAAATAATGTACTGAATTACATGCGAATTTCTTTCTGTGTTTATTTTGGTGGTTGGGTGGGCACGTGCCCTTTAGTACCAACCGCTACTGTCTTCAACAATAACTTTAACATACGTAGGAATTTTTTAGGTTTTCTCAATTTTTTACCAATATGCTTGATTTTGAAGCTTTTAGGGAGCCTTGCTACAGATGTTTATAGCTTTTGCGTATGATCAAAGACAGAAATAGACAACATCAAGGATGAACTATAAAAATTAAAATTAAAAACCGAGTTTGACTATTCATAAAACACGTATAAAAGCAATTTTTTAAATTGATGAAGGAGGAGTATGCTGCGGCGTACTGTTTCGATCTACAACAGGTACAAGTCCTACCTAAAGCACCTATTACAGAAGTCTTTTATGCTCAGCAACTAGCTTTTTATGCTTCTCGTATAACAGATATTTTAACGACGTCTCCTGTTTTTTATGCTTGGCTTGAACATGAAGCAGGAAGGGGTGTGGAAATAAGTTCCTCGTTGACTGTACTCCTAAAAATGGCTAATTTTAACCCGAACATTAAACATCTAAGATTATTTTTAAACGGATGTGGGGGTTAAAACAAAAATTCTCATGTTGGTCAAATTGAGCTATCATTACGTTCTCATGACTTTATAAAGTCGCCAGAAACATATTATGAAATCTACTGCGAAAAAGGAGAAGTTCGCAAGTTTGGCACTGACTGGATATTGTACGGTACCAAAAATGCTATTCCATCGCTCAAAAAAATTACAGGCATTAGCGAAGCCAAGAAAGTAATCATAACTAGAGGAAGACGAATTACTGGAGAAGAAAAAATTCTGTGTAAGACAGAAGTGATAGAAGTGATGATCCATCTATAAGAAGTTTTCAAGTTTACTTAAACCAAAGAAAAAAACTAAATAACATAATATTACCTGAGTTATCAAATAAGCACATTATTAAAAGAAACAACTGGATAGCCTATCAAAATTTTTAATTAATTTATCAGGCAAGGAATGGGCGACACATCCAGAGTTAACATGGTCAGAACCAATTTTAAAGGAACAGTATCGCGAAAACGGTGACAATTAAAAAGAAGATGATACCTGTGGCCGATGTGAAGATGACGAAGAGTGTTGGTGTCTTATGGAAGACGATATACATATCATAATAAGTATTTACTTATTTCTGCATACTTAGAAAATACTTTTCAGGTTAATTCTTGTTTTCGTCATTTAGAAACAATCAATTTGGACTTTATCCATTAAAGACAATCAAATAGCTATTTGTCCACCAGAATTTTTTGTTTTTTTGAAAAACAATTATTGTTGTGCCTTATAAGAGAAATAATAATAAAAATATACATTTTTTTCAACTCTTGATAGTTCTTGTTAGTTTAGTAGTAAAGTATACGTAGTCTTTCTCATTTTCTGAAAGATCTTACAAATGGACATATTGCATTAAGAAATTCTGCTCCTCATATATTCTATAAACAATAAATAAATAAAGTCTTTTTAAAAGTAATTATACCATTGAGATTTTTCAAAATTATTAAGTTATCATTAATAATTAGTTATAAACTAATTTATAAATTTCTAACTTTTTAGGATAGCTTTGTAGAGTTTATAGAAATACTTAAATCTAGTTTTCGCTTAGGGTATAAAAGTACCATAATTTTTTTCATAAAAAATCCTAGAAGCCTGCATATGTTTGGCAAAAAAAAATATTTTTTTTTGTAATTCAGGACTCAACTAGATTTTAAGATTGTTGGCTACTAAAACCGTAAGAAGTCTAAAGTTGTAAATTATGTTCATAGCGTTCTAGCATTAATTTCCTTACTATAAGATGCAAAAACAAAACTCATATGCCGAGGCATCTAATACAGCTGAAATAAGAAAAAGGGAAGTGGAATTTTTCCTATTTTAAATTCGGTTCTATCTGACAATTGTCTACTTGACAATACCTATCAAAAATATTTAAATTAATGTCATTAAATTTATACCAACTTGTGCAATGCCTCATTTAAGCTAAGTAGATAAAGCCCGAATCGTCTCTCAGTTGGAACGACAATTATGAATTTAGCGGCAGAAAAAAAAATGGGAAAACGAGAGGACTGTAAAACGAAAGGTGGGTTCGGGTCGGACTAAAACTAGCCTCATGAACAAGAAGGAATTAGTCAACTTTTTGAGAGAAAGGCCTATGGCCACTGCTGTAGAAGCAATTAATCTAACCAATTTTCCAGCATCACAAATCACTGCACGTTGACGAATTTGTTCTTCTGAATTGGTCAGCTGTTATGCAGCGAAGAAACCATTCCTAACCGATTCCATAACGAACAGAAGGTAGGATTTGCTCCTTGAAAGAGAAAATTTCTGGAATATGGTAGTATTTTCAGATGAAAAAACCTTCAAATCAAATAAAGACAGTATACTAAAAGGCTATAGACCCAGAAACATACATTTTGAAGAAAAATATACTCAAAAGTGTAACCGTTTTTCAGTTAATGTGTGGAGTTAGTTTAGTGCGCTAGGTCCGGGGGTACTATGTAATTATAGAAGAAAGGCTTAATGCAAACATTTATGTTAACATTAACAAGATGGTATGTTACCATCAGTTGTTCCGGTCTTTCCGGACAATGATTTTATATTCCAACAGAGCAATTGTTCAATACACACTTCAGGACTTGCACAAAACTGGTTGAGAGCAAATAATATTAATGTTTTGCCGTGGCCTTCGAGAAGCCCAGATGTTAACCCCATAGAAAATGTATGAGGCTTAATGGTAAATAGGATGCGCCGGACAAATTTTCGCCCCTAAAACAGGCAAAAGGTTATAAATGTCTAAATCTGGAATAGCAAAATTTAACACAAGAGTATTGCCAAAACCTGATTGCGTCAATATCTAGACGATTAACATCCCTCATAGAGAAGAATAATGATTAAGTATTAAGTTATTAAGTAGTTTGTTACTAATTCTACAATATAATTTGTTCAAATTTAGCCTATTTATTTTTAAACTGACATACCGTCAACATATTTTAACCTATTTTTAATAAAACATTCACACTATAGAGAAATTGAAAAAAACATCAAATTTTTCTGGCATTTCCCGAATTTTTTGACTTTAGCTGTACATAGGATATCATAGCATACACAGAGGGAATATATTGTTAAGATATTTATAAACTTATATTTATCTGGAACAGTTTCTTAAGAATTTGTTGTTTTGCAATATAATGTGAGATCAAATTTCTTTGAGGCATAGTTTAGTTTGCAGAGAAATGTAATGCAATTAATACCGTGTGACTATAAATGATTAAAGCAAATATTTAATTTAGCAACTCTGAGAAATTGGCTTGCTTGATCATTAAACACCAGCATTCTCGATCGGCTCAGAGAGACGCGGCCAAGCGAGGGGTTCGGGAGACTCACTTTACTAACACTTCGCGTGCTATACTAGGGTACGTAAATTTAAATCTTGACATTGAAATTATCCAATGTATCAGAATGAAATAGATTTGGCTATTTGCCTAAGTAAGTGTGAAATAGCATAGTAGGCTCCTCCCCCTTGCATTTAGACGCAAATAGGGATACATGTAGTGTAACTGCACACTTGTATTGAATAGCTCTCTTAACCCCTCTTATCAATCGAAACAATAGTATGTGTATAAAGAGAGTAAAGAGTATATGGACTACTTCCACACATAGCTTCCCAATGTCAAGAAATGCATTTACGTACCCTGGTATGTATATAGTACATAAACATCTATCATAATATAAAGTTGTTTATAAACGTATACATCTATTTACGAATACGCGTAGATGTAATACAAACGGAAAGAATTATTCTAAATAACGTGCACTTTTATTTCAGTAAAATCAACGCAGTGACGCCGCTGCTTGCCTACATAAGTGACGGTGTTTACTGAACATTCAGTTTTTTTTAATTATAATATATGGATAAATATGGCTGACATATGGTTACGAATTACTTGTTTGACATTTGCTTTGTCAAATTTAAGAATCGGGCATGTCAGCATAACGTAGCAGAATTGTTGCTAGCTTAATAACAAGAGTTTCTATCATCTATAGTCACCCATTAGTAGATGGTTTTACAAGTTAGAAAGACATTTTTCCCACAAATGCAAATATTCAATTTTCAAGCATGCATAGAAGAAACACGATTCTAACGCGAGGAACATTCTATTTTTCTGTGTATTTAATAGAAAAGCCATAAATAATCAAATAAATGTTTTAATGATATATGGTAGAAATGATATTTGCCTTGTTTACATGGAAGCAACAGATCGCAACAACAAATAACTAACAATTTGCTTTCATTTTGCAAAATGATTCAGGTAGGAGGCGATTACTCTGATATTTTAAAGGCGGCTTTAGGAACTACATAAAACTTACCACCAACAAAACGAAAAATACCACGACATATTTCGCCAGTGGAGATCAGATAAGAAAATGTATAGAATTGACAAAATATTTGATTAGCCAACTCCTCCGAGAAGATTAGTGTTATCAATGTTACTTTTCAATACTAAATTTTTTGTATTGTGTTAATTTTGTGGTCAGTTTATTTTATCCTGAAGAGTAAGCTGGAGATAAATGAAACTGTCAATATTTCAGTGTATTTATTTCATATCACTTTCTGATATTCGGTCAATAGCATTTTCTTCTGACATAATATTTAATATTCATACCGAGTCATTTTTTAAAATATCTTGAAAAAAGGCGGAAGACAAAACGTAAAGACCACTTTGTAAATAAACCATGCCCCACTTGCTGCAGCATAAAGATACTAATTATTATTTCTGGATCAATTATCTTTTCCATTTGGTACAATTATATCTATGCAATGCTAGTTGTGTATAGCGCCAAAGAAAAAAGGGGTGAAAGCTATATGTGAGTAATGCCTTCATACAAGAAATCGCGGTCCAATGTTCACGTAGTAACGAGAAAATGATTTTTCTTTATTCGAGTCCGACCCTGTCGCAGCCTCCACCTCTAATTCATCAGTAATTCTCTTTAGCGACTAATTATATTGTTCTATCGGTATTTGTCAGTACTATACACAAATTTAAAGAAAAAAATGTAAATAATTCCATACAAATAATTAAAAACCAGGTATCTGGTTGGACACGCTACATAAAGCTACGATTTTTATTTTATTATAAACATAATAATTTTACTTTAAAAAGAAGTTTAACATCCAAAATATTTAATTTTAATTAATGCGGCATAGGATTGTCGACATATTCGACGTAAAGGCTGTTATTGATATCTTTTTTATTTCCAGTTAGACCTTTATACGTATTCTTCAGATTCGCATAGCTTGGGCTTGGGCGCTACTCAGCGGTAACCCTGTATATATATATATTATACAATTGATATACTTATTTAGTTAAGTAATGTGTATCGTCATGTAAGGTTCAATTTTTTTTGTCCTATTTGTAAATATATCTTTTGTGCAGAAATAAGTTACTATTGTTGTTATTACTGGGGAGAATATGCTCTGCAAAGGAGGATTAGTGAAATTATAAATATAGACACAAAAGAAAAAATCTAATAGAAGGTAATGCAATTGAAAAATGGCAAAGCATCTAGGGTAAACTAGATTTATCCGGATATCTTCATATAACAACAGAGATTTTCGATCCTTTATTTAATAATGTATGGTTGAGCGAAAGAATTCCGAATGAGTGAAAAGAGGGTATGGTCATAAAACTACCGAGGAAAAGGGTTTTGACACTATGTGAAAATCGGAGGGGAATAAGTAGCAAGAAGTTTGAGATGAACTCTAGAGATAAAAACTGGTAAATCATGAATTCTGTTAACGTGTCTAGCATGAGATAGACGAACATAGAACGAATACATTACCACCCTATGTCTCGTACGATAATAATGGCATAATAGATAAATACCTTGTTATTATTACGTAGCATTTTATAGTAAACAATATTATCAACCGTTAAAATTAATAGACCAAAAGGCTCGGATTACGCGCGACTTCCTTATCATAAGTGTAACTGCTACATCTTTATAATAATTCAACGCGAATTTTTGAAAGCTGTTTTTATTAAAACACGATATGTTCTAAAAATATTAAACACTATGCAGTCTTCTATGATTCTTACAAACTAAATATGAATAAGATCATGGGACGTATCTAGTGAAATGATTTTTTTCTAACCATTTTTCATTTGTAATCGTATATGAAAATGTTGAAATTTCGTGTTTCAATGTAGTTACCCACATTTTCTAGACATATCTTTCGTTTTTCACTACGTATATTTTGTTTTTTGGCAAGTATATCTAATTTGTAAAATGTTGGGCAATTTTTATAAATATATCACGACCAATATTTCAGGAATGTCTGACTTTTCTTCTAATTGTTCACTGTTGATCAGTTGTAAAAGCACTTATACCATTATTAGCCATTTCATCCATTATTTCAGATACGTACGCAGCAACATCTACTACTTCGCTTTCCGATCTGGTTATGAATGGATCTTGGAGGAGTTTGTTATATTTCGGTCGTTGACCTTCCTCTTTTATCAAGCTTTAAGAAAATTATATTAAGAATTAATATACATATCCAGGAAAGAAAGAATTAACATTAAAGAATTACTTAAAACATAACTCTAATATGAATTTAATTCTAACGCAGAGTGAAAAAAATCAATCAATAAAGTTAGCAAATAGAATATGATTTGCGAAAAAATTTTGTTACACTCGGGCTGAATACTTATATACTTAAATCTGTAAATGTACACTTTAAAAGTTAATTAGGCTTGAATTTTAAAGATTTACAATCAATATAGCAATTAAAAAAGAGCGGAAACAATGCAAAGGTTAGGTGGTTGGTGAAGGATGCAACAGATGGCGTAATTATAGCATTAAAACTACAGTGACTATATTTAATACAGTGACGACAACTAGGTGTATCAATTTTGATTGGTTGTTATGATCACATGGTACCAGACGCCATTTTGAGGCAAGAGGCAAATTATTCTATGAATTATTCGAATGTTATATATTTTGAAGTAATATGTTTTCTTGGTTTTATGTGCTTATTTTTGGAATTTTCAAATAATAAGATTATTAAGTGATAGAATTTACATTACAGGTTATATTTGTGATTATAGGATATTTTCTGTATTTATTAAATTTATTAGTTTGCCTTAAGTAAGTATAATACGTCGGCAAATGCAATACTTATTTATAAAATTGAGTTTCTAGTTGTAGAATAAATCATTTCAAAACATTTTTAGAAATAAATTTCAACAACAAGATGCCTACAGACTTACGAACAAGACCAAACTTCTAATTTATAAAAACACTATTCATAATAAATAAGAACATAATCAAATATTGAACAGATTTTAAATTTATTTTGTTTAATTTTTTTGTGTATTTGTAAGTATATTTTGTGAAGATTATAGTTTTGTAATTGATTTAAAAATAAATTATTAATGTACGTACTACGTAGAAACAATCTTAAAATTAATTATTTTCTATTGATTTTGAAGTCAATTCCTTGTTTTGACATATATTTCAGAAAACAAATGAGAAATTGAATAATATAACTAGAAAATGTTCCATAGTTGCTATACTCGCAGATTTGAATTTGCCTCAAGATGGCGGCTGGGCGGGACTTAATATGCACTTGTCGTCACTGTATTAAATATAGTCACTGTAATTAAAACATAATATAAATTACTATGTGAGCGAAAAGACTGAAATAGTTGGCATCATTTTTTTTGGTGTATTTTTCATTTTAAGATTTAATTCAGATTAGAGTGACAAGCACCTAACATTGACTTGACGCAATGCGCATTGTTTATAAATGTCACGAATGTCACAGTGAAGTAGTTGTCAGATCACCAACTTTAACGCTAAAATCAATGGTACCAACCACTTCAGTCTTTTTAGCTCACATAGTATAATTCAGCAATGATTGGAACAGCACCGTGCGAATATAAGCAGTGTGTACACTAAACAATGTGAAGCTGCATTTATATCATTCCAAGAGTCGGAGATAATTATAGCTGCTGCTCTGCATTTACACAAGTCACCGATATCCCAGGTCGAGAAAGATTACACCAAACATCTAGGCAGGATAAAGCAATTTCTCAGTTCCTTTAAAAAATCTGACAGCATTGCGTCCAAGGTTGACAGTAATCTCCCCAAAAAAGTGTAAGCATAATGATGCTTAGACAGCATGGCTATTCGATAACCATCGCGAAAAACTACTCAAGCATGTAACAATATTGGGTGAGATTGGTCTAATATTGTCTTTCTATACCTGAGCATCCTTACTTAATCGTCCTATCGTTAAACACATCGCAAAACATGTTTCAATGTACAGCATTTGTATTACTAGAAATTAGACGCAAAAAAATTATTAAATTGTATCAAAAAAACCTGTTGCAAGTGTTCGGGTGACCAAATGCACAATTGGACATTGCAATAAGATAATGATTCAAAGCACCGCAGTTGACTTGGCACTACGAGGAAAAATAAAAAACAATAATAGTGACAATGTTCTCTTAGTTGTCGGACGCAAATTTATTTGAGAATCTTTGAATAATTATAAAGAACAGACACTGCAGTATAATATAATATATGAGACAAAAAAAAGTTTTTCAAGTAGACTATAAACGAAAAAGATAACTATAGCAGAGTCATGTCGGAGTATAACTCAGTTTATGAAATGTCATCTGTATTTGATGAGCAGCAAAGGAGATATATGATTGAGTCTATTTAAGAAATGGCTGAAAAATCGATGGTGAATGGACTTATTCTCTGAGGTGCCTACGAAGATTTTTTAAACGAATTTGTTAATAACGCTGTCCCATATGACCATTTCTGTATTGCCATACGTCGTTGTGTTAATTTATTCAGAGAAGCGGGAAGTGTGAATTGTCAATAGGAAGTGGTAGCCCAATGATCAGAAATGAAATTACGTCGAAACGGAAAGTCCAGTAGTCGAAAAACGTCCACAAACTTCTGTACGACATTTACAGCAAGAATTCTTTCTTAAAATACCTGTCGACGTATCCTTAAAATAATACATCAGAAATTCTTCAAAACGGTCTCAGTTCGCTTAAAAAAATAACACATCCTATTGAATATCATTTCTTCTTTTATTTTGTCATTCTATATTTTTTTTGTTCAACATAATAATACAACATGACCTATTGAATCCGAACATGCCTTAATCCGAACAACACATATTTTAAATTACAGTGCGAACAACGCCTCTTTAATCCGAACATTGAAATTATTCCTGTTGCGTAAATAGGGGAATCACCTGTGTTAATGTTTTCTTTGTTTAAAAGAAAACACGTTACTTTGTCGATAAAAGAAAAAATTGAGCTTATTAACGATTAAATGCGGGTCATACAGTGACTGCTTTATCATTAAAGTACTAAGTGGGAAAAAATCAACGATTTGCGACGTCAAAAAGAACAAAAAAATTTTTATCATATGACGTCACATTCAGTTCTTTATCCAATAAACGTAAAACGTTAAAAGTGAGTGCATATCCCGACGTTGATAAAGCAGTTTATATCTGGTTTATTCAGGAAAGATCTAGGTATGTACCAAAATGAATGACTTATATCTTTGTACGTAAAACTTAAATTATTCTAGGTGTCCCAATATCGGGCCAAATTCTTTTATGACCAAACTCACAACAATGATAATTTTAAAGCTAGTTCCGGATGGCTTGATAAATTTAAACAGAGGTATGGAATTCGACAATTGTCAATTATAGGAGAAAAATTGTCTAGTGATGAGGCAGCTGTAGAGCCATTTAAAAATTTTGTTCGAAATAAAATCAAGGAAATGCAGTTGTGTCATGACCAAATTTACAATGCAGACGAAAGCGGACTTTTCTATAAATTACTTCCTCACCAAGCGGAAGCATCAGTTCCAGGCAGAAAAATTAGTAAGCAACGAATTACATTTATGCCTTGCTCTAATACAGGTGGCCCAAAATGACCGAAGAGGTTTTAATTCCTTATAACTTTTTTATTATAATTTTTTTTTGTTTGTTTTCAGTATTTTGTAAAGAAGACTTGGGGAATTTAAAATGGAACAGTACACAATTGAACAACGTGCCAAAATCGTTGACCTTTATTTCTCAAATCAACGATCAATTGCGAGATATAATTTTTTTAAAAATATTTTTCATTAATATACTGTATTTAAAATTAAAAAAATTTAATAATTATGTCTTAAATAAGAAGTTATAATGAACTCAAACCCCTTCGGTCATTTTGGGCCACCCTTTTGGGAATTGTATTTCTGGAACGCATAAAATGAGATTATTAGTTCTTGGCAAATCTCAAAAACCAAGGGCTTTTGGAAATGAATCACTACCAGTGATGTACCATGGACAGAAAAAGGCCCGGGGTACCAAAGAAATTTTTAAGAATTGGTTTTATGAAGATTTTGTTCCGGCAGTTCGAAAAAGAATGCAACAGCTGAATTTAGACGCAAAAGCACTGTTAATTTTAGACAACGCACCAGGGCACCCAGAAGATTTATGTTCAGATGATAAAAATATTCGTGTAATGTTTTTGCCGCCAAATGTAACACCGCTAGTGCAACCAATGGGCCAAAATGTAATTCAAGCAATCAAGTTGCATTATAGAAAAGAACTTTTAAAACGCATTGTTTCTTCTGAAGAAGTAGATCTTTCTGCAGAACTTAAAAAAGTTAACCTAAAAAGACGTTGTAATAGGATTAGCAAGAGCCTGAGAAAATATAAGACCAGAATTCATTAAAAAATTTTGGAGTAAACTTCTAATGCATGATGTTGACGATGGTGGTTGGAGTGAAAATGATAATCTTCCACTGCCTCAATGGAAGAATAAAATGGAGTTACAGGGTACAGAGAAACAAATACAGGAAGTTACCGCGCTGATGAACCACATTTTTGGCAATGTAACTAGACAAGAAATTGTTGACTGGGCCGTCGGATAAACAGAATCATCTGAATCTATGAACGATATGGATAATTTAGAGCATGTTTAAGATGAATCGAGCTCTGATGAAAAAGAAACGATACCAAGACCTGTAAAGCACACAGAAGCCGTCAAAATTTTCGAAACGTGTTTGAAGTGAGCTCAGGAAAATACTGAATCAGAACATAACATTCTAATTCTATCTCAAATGAAAAAAAGAGCTCAAAAGGCAGAAGAAGCAAGCATTAAACAGAGCAAAATTACTGAATTTTTCTCATTCTCTTAGCATTAGCATTTACTTGTTTAGATTTATGTATATACTATGTTATACATATAATCTACTTCTGATATCTAAGAAAACACATATGCGGTAGTAGTGTAATTACTTTTTTATTTGAAAATAAAAGGCTTTCCTCGCAAGAATGAGAAAATTCATAGATAATAGGGTATATGTGTATTCTTGACAAATTTTCGATAATCCGAACATTTATAAAATCCGGATCAATCAGTGCAATTATTAATTCGCTTTAAAGAGGTCATACTGTAAATCATATTTAGCTTTAAAAATGCTTATTATTTATTTTGTTATGAGAAATATTACTTCTGCTGATATTTCAATTAAATTGAAAAATATAATTTTAAAATAGATTATTTAGTTTGAACTATCATTAAATCGAACAAAGTGACAGGTAGCTCTAAGTCGAATCAAATTAAGACACAAGTGATTTTATTCATGGCATACTCGGAAAAACTTTTGTTTGGCTCAAGCATTGCCGTGTAATGCATTCGACTTTAATACTAGGGAATATTTCCTCTTTGCGCATCTCCTACATGCGCTTCACCATTTTACCAATAATACGCGCCAGAGACAGTGGAAGAAAAAGTCTATCGACATCCCGGCAAGCATATAGGCAAGGTGGTAGGGTATAACCTTACGTTTTGTACCTCACCCCTAATAGTACGGATGGATCGTGTTGCTATTGTATCTACTGTTAAAGTAGAATGTATTACGCGGTATATACGCAGCTTATAGCGATCATTATCGACAAATTTCGCTGGAGACTTAATAATAAATAATATTAACACACGATGTCAGAATATTATTGAGAACATCGGAGACTGGGATTTTAAGAAGAATAACGTTTCTTCCACTTTCGAAGGGATGTGGTCTTTAAAATATTGCACTAAAATGTGATATAGCTCGTGGCCGGAAACCTTTTTGATAATGGTTGGTGACAGTGCATGTAATCTGTCACAAACGTATGATTTTGAATGAACATTGCCGTCTGTAATGAGGAAAGTTTTTGAAGCCACGTTATTTCTCATAATTCACAATGTCAGAACTACTTATTATAAATTAAATTCGAATATCCTTTATTCAATTTGCTACTCACCAGGTGTTTACGAAATTGATAAATTCAGCGGTAAAGTCATTCGCATTTTGATTTGTAAGTCGCGGTGGATCTCCGTTAACGACCTGGTGCAGTTGCTCGAAAACGCTGGACCACTTAGGATACGGGAAATGCCCAGTTGCTACTTCGAACAGCGTTATACCCAAAGACCAAACGTCGCTTCTCACATCGTAACCCTTTACGCCTTGTGGGTCTATCCTCTCAGGCTTAAAAGCAAACACCAACGTAATTATACAGAAATTTTAATTTAACGCCTCAATATGTGTTATTGACAGCGCGCCCGACTGCTAATCAAACAAATTACACTTACAGCCATATATGGACGACATCCAGCATCTTTAGTCCTAGCGATTGAATCTACCAATTGCCCAGATATTCCAAAATCGCATAACTTAATATCACCATTACGATCCAGCAATATATTACTCGGTTTAACGTCTCTGTGGATTATTGCTAATTTTTCTTTAAGATAGTTCAAAGCTTTCACGGTAGCAACAGTTATTTTACCCAAAATTGCTTCGGGTATCCGTTTCTCCATCCTTTCGCATATGAACTTATAAAACTTGTCCAATGACGTATCCATCAACTCCATACAAATCCAACAATCACCCTCTTTGAACAAGGCACCGTAGAATTGGACGATGTAATTGCATGAATTGCTTTTCATAACGACCTCCAAGTCCATTAGGAGTTGATTTTGTTCCTTCTCGTCGACGGTAGATCGGATGCGTTTTACGGCAAGAACTGTCTGCGATCTCCTGTGCACCATTTTGTTAACAGTACCGAAGCCACCTCTGCCAATCTCTCCGTAATCCTGCAAGTCATCAGACGTAAACTCGTACTCTTGATCTCTAATTTTTAATTTTCCCGTTGAATGAATAGACTGGCAGATTCTAAATCTTGTTTCCCTGCAAGCAAAATGTAAAATATTTGTTTCCCTTTTATAGGAACTTATTTTCTACTTGCGCTTTTGCACGCCCATAAAATATACATGAAACGATCACAAAAATAATAATTAAGAAATACATAAAAGCATACCAACTCAATCAAATAGAAGCTTTGCTTGTGCGTACTTTATAGTTTTGCTCCGACTTTTAATTACATAATATGAATATGTGACGGGCTAAATTGATTAGAATGGGAGAAAAAAAATTTAAATAAGAACATAAATTCAGATATATCCCAAACCATCCATAATTTCAATATTTATATTGTGATCACGAATGTTTAATAAAATAAAACTCCCAACAGGAAGACATCGATTTCAGCAAGTAGCCCCAATTGTAAGTGATCGCTTTCTGTTAGTGTTCAATTTCGTAATAAAAGGGGATAGTAAAAGGGTGCAATTAATCCTTGAAATTTCTGAAATTTTAAGATTTTTGTGATTTGCATTATTACCCTCAACAAATTATGAAAACATCGATATCAATTACAAATATATTATTAAGAATTTTGGAAACAATGTTCATTTCTTTAATACTAGGTATCTAGCTCATTTATATACATTCTCATTATATAAAAAATACCCCCTCTAAACGAAACAATAAACACAGCCATACTATTTACCAGTCAATATTATAGTTTCCAGAAATATAAACATTTAAAAAAGACTGTATTAGCAAATAAGCGATGTAGAAAACCAAATCGTTATACACTAGTGGACAAAAAATTCCGAACACTGAAGTAAATGTCTGTTATCATTAAAATTCCTCTTTTTTTTTTTCACAAGACAGGAAATATTATCTATGAAATAAGAATTGGAAATTAATGAAGATACTAAACATTTAATTTATTAAAACAGCCAAAAGAAAAGCAAAAATAATGACAAACCCAAAAAATCCAATCCAACACAAAAAATCTTAGTGTGCTCTTTATTCAGCTTTTATTTGTTGTGTTGAAAGATCATTTGAACTGTCAGTACTGACACTTATTGACACTTGACAAAATTGAAGCAGAAAATGTACCCCGCGCAGTAGCTTTGAACGAAGATGGACGCAGTATCCGATACATCGCTGCTGTCTTGAATATTCCCAGGAGTACCGTCCAAGACACAATACAGCGATATCGCCAAACTGGGGAATACACAAGAAGGCCAGGATCAGGCAGACCTCGCACCACAATCGCGATTGTGGTTTGCCATCAACAATTGTGTCTTGTCAAGTCGAAGACGTTTACGGTACTACAGTTTCTGCACGAACCGTTCGCCGAAAATTGAAGGAATACGAATTCATGTCAAGGAAACCTGCTGCTTGTCCACTTTTGCTCCCAGCTTAACGTGTTAAGCGAGTACGATTTGCGCGTGGACATAGGCATTGGATAATGGAGCTCCGTATTGTTCACAGACAAGTCTCGTTTTTGTCTGCGGTCACCAAATGGACAAGAACGTGTGTGGAGAAGGCCTGGTGAAAAATTTTCAGCGTGTTGTATATCCAAGAATGGCATTTGAGCGAGGCGGTATAAAGGTTTAGGCTGGCATTTCACTATACGCGAAAACTGAACTTGTTCTTATTGAAAATGATACCATGACGGCTGTTAGGTACATCAACGAGTGTTTAGCTGATCACGTCGTATCATTTGCTCCATTCATAGGTGAGAACTTACTCTAATGCATAACGCGCGACTTCAACCGCATAGGTGGTTGAGCAATATTTCGATGCCGTTAACTTTCGCCGTTTGCAATTGCCAGTTCGAAGCCCGGTCGTGAACCCTATTGAAAATCTCTGGGATTCATTAGGTCGACGTGTTCGATACTGACAACACATACCGGTACCATTCGGGATCTTCGAATTGCTCTTCGTGAAGAATAGGAAAATATTAGACAAGATGAGGTTGCCAACTGCAAAGTTTACCACGCCGTATGGCGAAGAAGTCATTAGAGATGAAAACGTAGATGTAAAACCTAGCCGATAAGGCCAATGAATTTGTTAATTTTGCACAATTTACTGTTTTATGACTTTTACTTATTGAATAAAATGTTACCTTTTTTTATTTCTCATTCTTACTTTGTAGATAATGTTTCATATCGTGTTAAAAAGAAAAACATAATTTTTTTTTGTACTAACAGACATTTACTTCGGTTTCTGGAAGGCTTTATTCACGAGTATAGTTATTACGAATGGCAAAAGGTGAAAACTGAAACATACGCGAAAATATGCAAAATTCCACTAAAACTATCAACGAATATTTCTTTTGCTTTAACGTGTTCTATATAATAAGAAATGCAGGTCAATATTCCATGAAGAGAGAGGTAATGAGAGGGTAGGACTGAGAGAGTAGGTAGAAATATTTTGGCTGTAATACGTATAGCCAGCTTTAACGAATTAGTTACGCGTTGTATGTGATGCAGGTAACAGTTTTTGTTGAGATAAATAGTAGCGTGTGTAAAATGGGTAGTGTTATTATCAAACCCAAAGTGAAGATAATCTCTCAAGATGCTGGGAAAGTTGCACAACAACAACAGCGCAGCAAGATAAGACGATAATTAATTTATTTACTAAAAAGTCGCAATTAAAACTTCATCAAGTACAATCCGAGCTAGCCAAGAAGATACATATTAATGACAATAAGAAGCAGATTGCGCAAACATGATATTAATAAGAATAACATCTACAGGTGTGATCTATGCACAAACAAATTCAGCAGATTGGACATTTTATTTACAGGTGAATCATCTTTCTGGGCCTGGACCCTTGAAAGGAAGGCATGGTCAACGGACAAATATCTCGAGAACGTTTTGAGATATCTAAACGAAATTTTGTATACGGATATAAGGAAATGTTTGGATCTTTTTGGCTATATTTTCAATACTTTCATTATCATTACCAAAAAGGTCTTCTAAAATCGGTAAATGTGTGGTTTAAAGATAACAATGTAAAGCCAACCGAATTATTTCATATTTCACTCCTTATCTATGCTAATTTAACTAATAATTATGCGGAAAACTTGTTTACAAGTATGTGATATTGCTATGAGGCTATTCTTAAAAATAATGGTGGCTTCACCCATATTAAATATTAGTGGAAAATTCCTTCTGGATTGAAAGAACGTGTTTGTACTTCCTAGCTGCAGTTGCCAAAAAATATATGATTGTTTTATCACCCTGTACATGGGTTCAAGACCGTATACACTGCTATTTAGCCCAAAATGACATGAATGATTGATTATGAAGCACTCTTAGATAGTAGTAGAAAAGGTTCTATTCAATTAGAAATTAAAAGCTTTCTGTTTGGTGTTTTAGATGCTAATCACTTGTGTTCTCATCCTGACCTTTAAGGAAAACTTTAATTTTTAATTTATCAATGTAAGCCAGGCTTATCAAATTGGATATGTCTTATTTGACTTAAGTTATAGGTATTAGCAAAGTATGTATAACATATGACGTCTATAAGTGACAGTATGTCACTTACAGACTTTTTAGTTAATATATTTATGCCGTTTACGCAACTAAAAAACTCTGATTTTATGCTCATAAGAGTTCTACGGGTTTTATATGTCACGCAGTGTACAAATCGAAGTATTTTTTTTTTGGAACCTAGTTACTACTTTCGAAATGTATAACCACCCGTGCTCGAAAGGGGTTAATTAATATTACAACTTGAGCTGTCATTTTTAATATTTACTGGACTATTAAAGTTGGTAATATGCATACTCTGTAATTAAATTTGTATATTTGTTATTTTGATTAAAATTAAACACGTTTTAATATTGAACTCACATAACATATTCATATAATTCAACTTATGAAATAAAAAGTTTCTAAAAATTATTTTTGAATTAAAACTACTAAGAGATAGAAAAAATAAAAACAGATCTCAAAAAATTTATTTTAATTTTAATTTAACCAAGAAAAACTGACTAAAAGCAGTTTTTCCTGACCAAGTCAAATTAGTACCTTTTATGAGTTAGTAATAAAATAAAAAATCCTTTTTGTTTAATTAAATCTAATCCATGTGTATGTTAAATTACACATTTTAAAACTTATAATGGACTAAAATAACTTCAAATTGACAGATACAAATCTAAAACAAACACTTTACATTATGATAATTTACCTCATTCTAGCTCTCTCATTTGTGAATCTGCGAAAGAATGGAAAACAAAATAAAAAACTTTTGTTTGTCATAGAGAGCTTTAACAGCAATTAAGTTCAAATTGATATAAAAGTAGAACCTACCTTGGACGATCTAAAGCCGGAACTGTTCTAGGTAACATCATTTTTGGTCTATTTGATGCATTAAAATTCATAGGCATCTTAGGTTGTAGTTTACGAACTGCAATTAATAAAATGTCTATAAATAAGTCTGCTACCTTAATCTCTATTTGGATAATTAAATTTGCTTATTACTTGGAAAATATTCACCATGACATATCGTAAACATCGTAGATTGCACGTTTACCTGAATTAGGTGTATTTCCTGATGGCTCTGCCATTTTGGCAATATTTCTAATAAGAAAATAGGTAAGAAGTGGTGCACTGTAATGTTATATTTCTTATGTTAAATACGCACCGACGATAAATACTTCATTGCTAATTTGGCCTTAGTTAGGATTATCATAAGTAAACATTGTAAATAAATAATTTTCCTGGAAAAGTGTTTGCAAAAAAACAGCGTTTACTAACACAAATGCAGTAAACTGTATATGTATTTGACATTTGACATATCACTATAAATGTTTGTAAGGACATCTTTTGACAAAAATCTACTAAGGCTATTGAAAATAAGATGACAATACAGGATTACAACGCAAAAATATTTTTCAAAAATATATTCGAATGCTAAGTATAAACTGGTCTAAATGGTTATTAATTTTGCCAGTTTGCTCTAATACACTATAATTATGATTATAGTTATTGTAATATAATAATATAAGATACACATTTTTTTTAGTGTGTTAAATAAAAATTACTTACCTATAATTTATAAATACATAACTTTTCATTATTTTATTAGTATTTTTATCGTATTTGTAACACGAATAAATTAAATAATTTATAATCAAAACTTCCCATGATGAAGGTCATTTTACTTTCTAGGAATGTAATAAACACAAAAAGTTCTTTTACGAAATCGATAGACGTTGAAAAGTTATCTACAAGGCGCGTTTAACCTTGAGCCAGCATATCCTTTAATAAAAAAAAAGAATAAGTATCGATTAGTGTTAAAAACCATTAAAAACAGTTTCCAACAATTTGTATTTAAAATGACAACTGCAATTAATTTTAATAAGAAAATTTTTGTTCTAATTACCGGTGCATCTCAAGGAATAGGTCAAAAAATCTCAGAAGTTATTGGATCTAAATTAAAAAAGGGTTCAAAAATTGTTTTAATAGCAAGATCTGAAAAAGGTTTATCTGAAACTCAGAAAAGGATTTCCAGTACCAATAAAGATGTAGCCATTGAAACTTTTAATCAAGATCTATCTAAGCCTGACATTAAAGACTATGAAGCTATTTTTGACAAATTACAAGAAGAAAACGCTTACGATATTGGAATTATATTTCACAATGCAGGGCAACTTGGTTTACTGAAAAATGCCTTAATGCTAAATGATCTGAATACATGGAAGAATTATTATGACTTAAATTTGTTTTCTACTGCATTATTGAATTCTGCTTTTATAGCAAAATGTAAAAAGTTCATTTCAACATTTTATATGGTTAACATTAGTTCCTTATGTGGGCACAAACCATTTAATAACCTTGCATTATATGGCTCAGGCAAAGCAGCCAGGGACTTATATTTTTCTGTAATTGCTGCTGAAGAACCAGATATTATTGTTTTAACATATTCTCCAGGACCTGTTAATACTGCAATGTTTAATGAAGTAATTGAAAAAGCTGAAGATCCGAGTATTAAAAAGCAATTCACTGAGACACGTGATAAAAAAATTGTATTAACTACTGATCAGACAGTTGAAAAATTATTCATGTTACTTGAAAATGGTAAATTTAAATCAGGTGATAGGATTGATTATTTTGATGTATAATAATTGTTATAAATAAAATACAAAACATTTTAATTTCTTATTTATTAATAAACCTAACTTTTACAACACTAACAGAGAAAAAATTACGTACATCCTGGAAATGGATCTTTGCGATTTTTTCTTAGAATAAACTGAATTTTTCTATCCATATCTTCATTATATATGGCCTTACATTTTTCAAAATTTATTCGCCGTCGAAACTAAAAATATATTATTTGAAATGGTTAATAAAGCTTTTGTCTTTGTCTACCTGAAAAGGTTTTTCGAAAAAGCGCGTTCTTCTAAATTGATCTAATATTTCTTCCTTACCAAGGATTCTATTCAAAATTCTGCAAGCAGCTTCTACATCGTTATTGTGAACTAACACAGTTCTCGCTATAAAGCTTGCGTGTTTCATATTTGTAAATTGCCTCTTGTCTTATAACATTTAGGATAGCTTGTAATATCAATTTAAAGAAAATAATCTTGTAGAAATAGAAACTGATTATCAATTTCTAATCAATGTGAACATAACCCCACAATTAAAACTAAATAATGTTTAGGAAATTTATTTTGTCACTAAAATTCAGTTGTATTAGCAACTCAATCCTTCAAAATTCACTCTGTCATTCACGTGTGAGAATTTCTGTATAAAATCTAATTAGTTTATAGAAAAATAATTTGAGCACATTACAAGTTTTATATTTATATAAAAAAAAAATCTTTTTAAATTTTTTGTTTATCCTTTTTATGTAATTGATAAAAGTGAAGTATTGTATTGTATGAAGATCCTAATGTTTTTTTGTGCTGTGTAATTCTTTAAAAATTAATAATGGGAAAAAAGAAACATCAAACTGAGCCCAATCATAATTCTGATGAGTCTACAGAATCCTGTGACGAAATTATATCATGTCCACATATAAGCAAGGCAACTTCACTAAATCTGTTAAAACAAGCTGTTCAAAAAAATGGAATTCAAAAAGACTGTGAGGAATGCTTGAAAAATCCAGTAAATGGATTTGAACTTCCAAATGATTTTGAAGTCGATGACTCTTTATGGATGTGCTTAATGTGTGGCAATCAAGGTTGTGGTAGGGCTGCTAATAAACATGCTTTACAACATTACAATGCTCCTCACCCAGAAAGCCATCCCCTATGTATAAATACTTCCTTAATACGTGTTTGGTGTTATGAATGTGATAATCAAATTAACATAAATGCTTCCAAGAAACTTAGGGAAATTTCTGACTTTCTTGAAGAGGTTGCAGAAAAGAACCATAGAAAAAATGAAAGAACAAAGAACTCAGCTTTACTTGATGTAACATTGTTTTAATCTATTTACACAGAAATATTTATTTTGTTTGAATTTTAGACGCCCCAAATTGCTGAAACTAGCTCCTCTTCAAAAACAAATAAAAGCAAAATATCTTTATTGCCAAAAGTATGTGGTTTACGAAATTTAGGAAATACATGTTTTTTTAATTCAGTACTCCAATGTCTTGGACAAACTCCATATTTAGCAGAATTATTAGAAGAAACTTCTTGTTCAGGGCAGTACTTTAAATTGCCTGGAGGCAAATTAGCTGATGACAAAAATTCAATCCCTCTAGAATCTTTAGATGGTAATTCATATCAGTCTTTCGCATGGATATTTTTACAGCTATTTATATTTACAGGAAATTTAGAATCCTGGAGATTATTGCCTAAAGTATTGGCGGAGACTTTACGTGTACTTCAAAGTGGTAATTGTAATGTGTATTCTCCAAGTAATCTCTTAAATAAATTGATACAACGTATGCCACAGTTTGGAGGAGGTGACCAACATGATTCACATGAATTATTACGTCATTTGCTTGAAGCTGTCAGGGAAGAAGATTTACGGAGATATCAAACTGTAATTTTAGATAAATTGGGTAAGGCACATGTTACTAAAGTTTTCTTATTAATTTTTTAATTTATTTTTTTTAATTGAAACATTGCATTGTTTATGAAGTATGTATGGAATTTATTTTATCTTCATGTTATCTATTCATATTTTTTAATATTCAGAGTTTATCTTTTAGTAAAATATATTTTGAAAATCAAAACAAACAGATTGTACATCAATTTTCTTGCTTGTTGATGTAAACAACTTGTTTAGTGTAAATATGCTTCATTGAAATTTGCTTTATTTAGAAAACTTATAAATAGTCTGTCCACGTTAGTTTGTATAACTTAATGAATATTTTATTGCTTTTATTGCAATGTTGTTTTTCATAATATTTAAAAGATATTTAAATAGTATTTTCAATGTAATTCACATGTACTTAAACATTTTGGATTATATTGTTACATAAGTTCTTCATTAGGAACTTCATTATTTTACAGACTTATTTGAAACTTGAAAAGCAATCATAACTTTCTACAGTCTTTTTCTACCAATATTTTTCCAATTAAACTAAAACAAATATAGCCAAACTGAAGATGTTTTAAAGTGATACAAACAACAAAATATTTTTACACTAAGACCAAGAAAATACGTTATTTCAACCGTTTGGTGTACTAATGATGCCAAGGGTTGAAAGGAAAGAAAATTTTTTATTGTTTTTCTTTTAAGATTCGCTCAAGTTATTCTCTATTTATAACAGTATCAACTGAACATATTTTGTGTCTATTATAAGAAATTCTGGACTGTTTATAATTTTCTAAGTGATATTATTGATAAATACCCTTAATTCAATATTATTCAAAATTATCAACACCTTCGTTGTTTTTGAAGATGGGCCAAGACTCATTTCTTGGACAGAAATCGTACTTACTATATATCGTGAGCCTTTTTCACACTCTTACTTAAGTTTTTATTTTTATTTAGGTTTTAGCACAAAAACTGACCCTTCGGTGGTCGAAGGAAATATGAAGAAAATTATTCGTTACTATGGTCAACAAGCTTCTGAATTGTTGTCACCAACTGAGCAAGTTTTCAGGGGTATATTGGTCAGTACATTGCAGTGTGAGGATTGTTCGCATACTTCGCACAGAGAGGAATTTTTTCTTGATTTAAGGTAATACTTAATCTAAAAATTGGTGTATTTGGAATTATAATTAATTTAAAAAAATAATAAGTTAATTCATGGTAAACGTAAAGGATTAGGTACATGTGTAAAACTGAAAGAAAATAATAAAAGAAAAACAACAAATAATTAATTAAATTGTTGTAAAAAATTGAAATGAATGGAATAGGTCATATGAGGCAAAATTTTAGCGGTATCCAATTATGATGTATGCTAGAAATACAGTACATCGAAACATTGAATAGCTCGAAGAAAATACATCACGAAGTCACTGCGTGCATTGAGAACAAAATGTAAACGCTCATTTGTGTCAAGATTTGATGAGTGAATGAACGGTTACTATGGTCAGTTAAGGATTAAATAATTACAAAACAACAAAAAAAGAGAACAAGAAATCAATATTATTCAAAGTTCAATGGCGTAGAGTACTTTTAAACGGTATATTGTTACAATAGACAAGCAGGTAAAGTAGATTTTTATCAATAAATATATGGCAAAATTATTTTTGATGGCTTGTAAATATTATATACCAAATAAGTGAAAGTTTTAAATTTAATCATATTAGAAATAATGGGTGTCTGTTTAATACTGAAGCTGACAGTTTGTGTCAAATTTGGGTTAAGTTAGAGTAAAATTACTTTCGGATGAGACTGGCGCAGAAACACATTTTAGTAATTAGAACGAGAGACACCTCATAAATGAGAGAAACAGCTAGTAGTATAAATCCGTGTACTATACGAGCCACAAACGTTTATCGATTATTTGTCAGTCGATACCAGGCGCTCGATCTGTGTGTTTCGTAGTGGTCTTGTACGTACATTGCTCCCGCTGCCGACTGCTGCGACTGCTGCGACTGCTCAATGTTTTTAAGGTGTTCAGTATTTTTGTAATGTCATCGCTCGCGCAGCTTCAGTCTCATCCGAAAGTAATTTTACTCTAGCACTACTGCACTTGATTTCGACCGCAACAATTAACATTAGCGTCCTCTATGGTATAATTACTTTTGACGTAAATATAAAAATCGATAAAATCAGAAACAATTCCTTTTTCTAAATGTTTGTTCTCAAAATTTACTAATTACCATTATTTAAGAAAATGGGAAAATTGTGCCGCGTTCTAAACAAAAAATGTGAACAATAAAAGCTAACGGGAACAGGCATGTACTATCGTGAGCAAATGAAAGTAAACGCACTATTATAGCTGCGCAAATTTTACTACTTAGAATTACAAATTGTCAAGCTAATGTCATTAATGTTATGATTAAATGTCATTAATGTCAAGTTAAAATGCCCCATAAGACTGACGCGCAGAAAATGTGAGCAATCACTCTCATTGAAAAAGGATGGACTTTACAAACGGTAGCAAATGATTTGGGAGCTAGTAAAAATGCCATATTTAAACTTAAAAGGAAATGGGATGAAACACATACGGTTACTTATATTAATGGTGGTGGTAGACAAAGGGTATCTAATGAACAGTAGGAGCAACAGTTAATAAATATTCTGATAAACGACCCCTTCAAAAGTGCTAAAAATGCTATTCAAGAGAGTAACTTTCCTGGATCGTGCTGGACTGCCTATAGAAGAATAAAATCGTCAGATATACGAAATTTTAATGCTGCTAAAAAGTGTGCTTTGACTGAAGGCCATAAGATAAATCGACTAAATTTTGCGAATAACTACATTAATCAAGAAGATATATGGAGACGCGTAATTTTCTCAAACGAGAAAGTTTTCCAAACAACGCATAATGGGAGTGTTCGCGTATACAGACCTCTAAACAGTAGATACATTGAGCGTTATGTTAAACCTACTTTCAACAGTGGTCGCCTTTCCATAACTGTATAGGGCTAGATTAGTTTAGAAGGAGCTGGTGTATGTTGGAAATTGGATGAGAGATTCACTAGTGCCTACTATTGTGATATATTAAATAATGTTATGCCTACCATCTGTTACACAAATACATGGCAACAATTATATATTCCAGCAAGATAACTCCCCAATCCATACTGCTAGTGTTGTTAGGCAATGGTTTGCCAATAACAACATAAATGTATTACCTTGGCCAGCTAGAAGTGCTGACTTGAACGCAATTGAAAATGTTTGGAGTATATCTACTAATAAAACGAATTTATGAAAACGGTTATAGACCTAATGATAGAGAAGCGCTTTGGGAACGAATTGAGGAAGTTTGGGAATGAATATATCAGAAATGTAATTCTTTCCATGCCATTCGTTATCGAAAATAATGGTTCTTCGGCAAAATATTAAAAAGCTTAAAATATGTAAATTAATATTATATAAATCTTCCAACATTAATTATATCGTATTACTGTGAAAATGTGACACAATTAAAAACACTGACACTTCAAAAGTACTGTTTACATTAGGTAAATTTTGAAATTTCGGCATACCAACATAATAAAGTGTCCACTTTCATTTGCTCACGATAGTACGTCTATGGCAAAAGATGTTAAACGTCAATTGATAATAACTATAATTCTCAGTATGGCAAATACAAAGCAAATAAATTTCCAAAATTTAACAGACGTCAGCTTCAGTATTAAACGGACACCCGATATAATAATTGAAGTAATTAAAAATTTGAAAAACAAAAACTAACTTGCGTGTTTGTGGCATGAAAGTTATTCTTGGAACAGACATCTTAGTTTATGACAGTCACATGTTAAATTAAAAAAAATTCTTGTTGCAAATGTCTATGGTGTCGCAAAAGTTCGTCTTTCTTAAGGCGGCTTTACACGGTCAAAGAAATTCATTAATTTATTCATAAATTCATGAAGTTGTTCATGAATTTTTTGAAAATTCATACTTGTATTACACGATCAAATATTTTATTGAAGTTATTCAGTTAATGCCAACCATAAAATAATAATTTTTATTTACCACCTACCTATTTGTGTTTGTATTCATAAATTTAAGGCGTCTGCAGAATTGAACGAGAACGAGAAAAAAGTTAAATCATCAACGGAAAAGTTGGCCAAGTTTTAACTTTTTTGTTCTCGGAATCTTCCCGGAACCAATAATGTGTCTGGAAAAAAGCTGAGCGTGCGCAGGGTATTGCGCATGGACATTGAACATATAATCACAAGTGCATGCATATGAGAAACATGTCTTCATTCAAAAAATCTGTTCTTCCCTTAAATTTGATGTGAGGTTTAATTTTATGATTTTGACAAAACATATAAACAACAAACATACGTAAAATTCGCAAATACCACTAAATTTAACTGAATATCTCTATACGTTCAAGTAATCTTATCGTTAATTGTGCGTCTAGGAAACCTTTCCGTTCTCGTTCCCGTTCAATTGTGCAGCCGCCTTTAGTAGGTTACGTCAAACGTATGACAGTGTTTTTAAGCATATTTGTCCAAAAAGGCTTACGATTGTTCAGTAGATCTATGAAAACGATAAACTCTAATAACCTACAATAGTTATGTTTCACATTTACATCGCTTGATGACATTTTAACCGAAACGTAACCATAATTCTCCAAAAAATTGACGAAAAATTAGAGCTGGTTCTACTTCGTGAATTTATTGTCGTCAAGAAATTCACGACAATTTTGTGTATTACACGATTCAATAAATTTAAGGTCACAAAATTCATGAATTTCTTTGACCCTGTAAAGCCGCCTTTAGGGGCTTCAGAAAGTTTCTGAAAATCAATCTGTAGAAAAAAAACTGTCTAAGAACGTGATAAAAAATTTTTACAATTTTTGACAACTTTTGACAAATTAACTACTATGTAACGAGTGATCATTAAAATTTTCGCTCAAGTAAGCCATGTACACAAAAAGTATGTCCTAACTTAAGTTATTAGAGGAGATCTGTCATTATAATTTCAAACGTCATGATTGTTAAAAAATAATTTGAAATGCTGACTTTTATATTAAATATATTTATAATTTTTATACAAAGTAATAGAATATTATAAAAAATGTGTAAAATGTTGACCATTCTCTACCAAGCATAATCGCACTCTATTTCGTAGAGCATTGAAGACATTGATCAGTATTTGCGGTGAGTTATTGAGGTGTTCACATTTTTCTATAATTTTATGTCTTAACTCTTGTAGATTATTAATTGGTGTTTCATAAATAATATTCTTTATATATGGCCACACAAAAAAATCCATGACTGTTAAATCTCACGATCGTGGTGGATATGGAATCGCTGCATTTCTACTTATTATCCTATCGCCATAAAATTGTTGCAAAAACTGAATATTTTCAAGTGTAACGTGAGATGTAGCTCCATCCTGTTGAAAATATCCGATCTGGAGTTCATCATTACTCAATTGATTAGTAAAAACACTGAGAATTTCGTTACGATATTTCTCCGATGTTATCGTGGCCTCAAAGAATATTGGTCCTATTAATCGGTGACGACTCATACCTACCCATACGCCTATTTTTTCTGGATGTAGAGGAACTTCTCTGTAGAAATGAGGATTTTCACTGGACCACATACGCATATTTTGCGAATTAACAGAACCTTTCAAATAAAACCAAGCTTCATCGGTGAAAAAAGTATGATTTAAAATATTGTGTGTCATTGTTTGAATAAACCATTGGCAAAATTGTGTTCTTTTTTCATAATCCGTAGGTAATAGATTTTGTACAGAAGTTAATTTATATGGAAACATGTGCAAGTCCTTTTTTTAAATTTTTTGACATGTTCCATACGAAAGCCCTACTTGTTGCGAAACTCTGCGAATAGATGTTTGAGGAGATTCGTTAATAATTTGTCTGACATTTTCAATTACGCCGCGACTTCTCTTGAGAGGAGGACCGCTTCCTTTTTTCCTTAAAATACTGCCTGTTTGACGAAAAAGATTTACACAATGCATTAGCGTATCACAGAAAGTTTTATAGCTAGGAACAGTATTTGGATATCTCTCTTCAAACACCGCAAGGCAATTTTCTATTGAATGCTGCCAAATACCATCAATTTTTTGAGATGTCAGGAAGTAACATTCTACCATAAACGCTTTATGCATATCATTAAAGGCCATTACTTTTTCTTTTGATGAAACTTTAAAATATATATTTGACACTGACAGATGTTTGAAATAACATCTTAATGACTAAAGCTACGACATAATTTTTATATACACGGCCAGCTACGAGTGAAAATTTTAATAATAATTTTAATAATAATTTTAATAATGATCGCTCGTTATGTTTTTAACTATAGTTGTTTAATCGCTTTAATTATTATATATTTTTTTAGATCAAGTTTGCCTACACTTGTATATGATAATTGAATAATTGCTTTTGCTATTTCAGTCTGCCCATCACCGAAAAAACAATCCCTCCTTTGTTAAGAAGAAAAGCAGATGAAATAGAAGATAAATCTAAACATCAGATTAAGAAAGAGAAGAGAGCCGCCAAAAAGAATAAGAAACAAAAAGGACAAAAGAATTTAGGACTGATAGTAAAACCCACTGAGCCGACGATGAAATCCGAATCGAATTCAGGTTCCGAATCTGACGCAGACGTTGAAGATAATCTAGAGGTTTGTCTTAACTTGATATCGTTTTAAAATGACAGAACTACTAAATCTTATTGAAAGTGAAATGTTGCATTTAGGAATTGAAAAATGTTCTCCTGAATTATTATCGATCCTGAAGAAATTTTCATGAACTTATAGCGGGCATCTTTCAAAGAAAAATATAATGTATGAAAAATGGAAAGATGTAATTATTAGAGACCGGACACATCGGGCTGAAATGGACGTCATTACGACGGACAATATAAATAGTCTACAACATCTGTAAGTACATCACGCAGTTGTTGAATAGCACTATTCATTCGGTTAATCGAATGAATAGTGTTATTCAATAACTGCGTGATGTACTTACAGATGTTGTAGACTATTTATATCGTCCCGACGGACGATATAAATAGTAATAACGTCATTTCAGCCCGATGTGTCCGGTCTCTAATAATTACATAGAATATGATATTTATAAAATATTTGTCCCACCAATTCATTTTAAGAAGTTGATGTTGTAAAGAGTGAGGGTAGCGTTAAGTAGCGAAACAATTGTTGCCACCCATTCAGTCAGTTTCGATCGTTAGATGTGTATAGAAACGCCAATTAAGTTGGCGCGAGAAGGGGTAAGTTCGCGCAGGATTAGACGTAGTGGGGAGATTTGTATTTGGTTTTACATCAAATGTCAGATAATTCTAACCTCTGAGCGTGTATCACTTTATGATCCCCTAGCAAAGACATTATGTTCCGTCAAACGTCAATGACAAATGTATTCTGACAATTACTTGAGTAGTGGGGGTGGACGTTTTTTAAAAAGGCTTCTGTGCACCTCGTCCTCGCGCAACTTAATTGGCGCTTGCTATACATGTGTAAGCGTTCGATATTATTTATATTTACGTGTTCCAATGATTAAGAGAAACAGGAAGATTGTGGACGTGACATGTCCCGTAGAGCACACATCTTAATTTTCAATAATTCACTTGCATGCAAAATAAAAGTTTACATACAAATTTTAAACTGTTAGTTTTCGTACGTAAATACACTGATGGACAAAATTAGCGCACCACCTATAAATTTATGAATATATAAGTTCGTTTATCAAGGAGGCTTATAAGTCACACATTTTCGGAAAAAAAAACAAGTAATCCTGTACTGTCACTTGAATTAGTTCTTTCTTAAGTCATTTCTATGCAAGTTAAGAATTGTTTTGCGCTTATTTACAATATTGCATTGTTATTGTCAGCAAGTGTAATAGCGTTGTGGGTTTGATTTTCCTGTGTTTTCTCAACTTGTGGCCAGATTTTCATTTTGTTCTAATTGTGTACACATTCAAATGCCTCGAGTGAGAAATTTAGGTGAGTATGATGCTGTGAAAGTTGCTACTTTGATTGAACAAAGCATTAAGAAATCGGTTCCTTGTCGGAAACCAGATAAAAAATAGACTTCAAGATATTCGAAATGTTGCGATTTCTTCCAAAACAATAAGAAGAAGGTTCAAGTAATCTGAATCGAATGTAAGACACCCAACAACAGGTCCTCTCTTAACCATACCCACAAGCAAGCTAAGCCTGCTCTCTGATTATCATCCATAAGCAAAAAATTGTCGCCTATGTAAGGTGCGACATGTTCTTCCAGAATCTCCTGTATGTACCACGGAGAGTGTAATGCTCTTCCTCGGAGAACTACAAGATCCGTACGGGCCTTGAAAGAAATGCCACCCCAAAACATTATTGACTCCTATGGAAAGATACTTGGGAAACCATACATCCTTGTTTGTATCTTTCTGCTAGTCTTCTACAGATAAAAGTGTTCTCCAGATCAGAAGATCTTAAGCCTATTCTGAATTCAGACTCACTCTTTTCCATCTAATCCACATGTTCCCAAGCAAACTCAGACTTGAGCTATTGCTGATTCATAGCCCATAGGCGTCTGCCTTGTATTCGCAATAGGTTTGTTTCTGTAAGCGATCCGTGAGTTTCGCACAATTTGATACGTGTGCTCAGCTGCATAAGTGGCATATACCTACATATGCACTTAATATGTATCTGTCAATGCACAACAGAGCGAATGTAATAAACGATTTGATAACCTGCAGCAACTACTGCTGAAACCAAAGTAATGCTGAGAAACGAATTGCGTATCGAATTTTGAATAAAAATAATTTACAAAGAACAAAACTACGTATTTTCTGTGAAATATTGAACGTGTAAAAGATTACTATGAACAACTAAAATTTGTTCAAGTTGTGTGTTTCTGTGTTAAATTAGTTCTTTTAGATGTTAAAACGTCTTTAAAAATAGAAAATGTCCATTCCACATCACACCTGGTGATTAAAATGTTGCAAAAGTGCACCATACTTGGAATGTATAGATTTTTCAATCGGCTCTGTACAGAATTGATATAATATATTCAAATCTGGATTTCTGCTAAATATGGCATCAACCTTTTGTCTCAGCTTTGAGAAATGATGAAACTAACTTATCAACATTTGGAAAATGATCTGTGATATATTCACATATTCTGTGTAGTACATGTGCTGCACAGGTAACGTGTAGCATATTGGGATAAGATTGCTTTAATAACTTTCCTGTTTTTAACATATAAGCTGCTGCATCAGTCAATAATCATAGCATCTTGTCTTTATAATTGTTATGCTTTGGCAGAGTATTATGAATACATTGCTCAATTACTTCTGCAACTGTTTTACCATTTACGACTGGCAATATTTTAGTTGCAATTAAGTATGGTTGGTATGAAGTTGTCGAATGAAGAATACCAACAACTACATTTAAACATATATCGTCCTATTACATCCGTTGCTTCGTCTGCACCAGATAGGTTGGTTCGTATTTTTTCAATGGTTCTCAAATAACATTTTGGTAAGTGGTATTTACGTAAAGTAGATTCATCTGGTATATGACGATCATTATATTTTGTAAGAAACCTCTTGAGGACTGGATTGTTAAGCTTTTTGAATGGGATATTGGCCGCCATGAAAGCTTCACACAGTTCTTCGTTAAGTGTCAGGTGTAGCTGGTCATATGTTATCTTGATGAGTTTTCGAAGAAACATGTCTCTGCACATTACACTTTCGTGGACGCCCTAAACTTAATGAACAGGCACTGCAATATATCTCGGTATCATTACGAATATGCAACCAATCTGTATGGCCTGTAATCCATCCTACCATGGTTGTCCTATGAGAATTCTCCATAGTAAATGAAAATAAAGAGGAATACTAAGAACAGAAAGAAATTGACTAAAAAGTAGAAACGAAAACTACTCCCAAAATAAGGTAGTAAATTAAACTTAATATTTATACAAAATTATAGGATAAATATACAATACAACAATATAAAACCGATTTTTTTAAATACTAAACGTTGTAACCAAATAACACTGAAAGAAACGAACCCAGAAACAATTCCTTATAGAAGAGAATAGCAAATATACTATCTCAAGAACAATAAATACATATATGTATATGCATATATAACAGCATGTAAACAGGAGAATACACTTTGGAAATTAGCGGATATAACGAAATAATATATAAATGTATATTCTGTCTTACATGCCACTGTAAAATATAATAATATATGAATGAATAGACACAATAACGAATGAAATAACATCCGCTCGACGAATGCAATCGAGCAAGCAAATAGTGGGGCTGTTATAACATGCATACTATACCTGATAGCGCCACAACGTTTTATCAGGGCAATTAGTCATTCAATCGCTTCAGTCCGCTCTCTGATGATAATGCCAGACCGCACCGAGCCCATTTGTAAACAAATATCTGAACAAGGTTGGCATTCAACGTTTAGAGTGTCCAGCGCTTTATCCTTACTTCAGTGTGATAGAACACGTTTGGAATCAGCTTAAAGGACGCATTAGATGCCGAAGTCCTTCTCCTGAAAACTTGGTTGAGCTGAAAAACGCGGCTCTTGAAGAATGGCATAACATTCCCCAAGATTCCATCATAAATATTTTCCATAACATCCAAAGACGCTTGAGGGAAGTTATTCGATCTAGAGGCGGTAATACACGATATTAAAACTGTTAAAAACTGAAGGTTTTGTTTATTTTCAATTTTTTTGTTCCTATGTTTTCACTGAAAATTGGAATAAAATATGAATTATTTTTTTGGTTCTTTTTTTCTTAAAAAATTTTTTCGAAATCATTGAAAAACAATTCTTTGTATTCTTATTTCAATAAATTAATTAGTTTTGATAGGTATACTGAGATTGAAAAATTAATTCAAAATTTATTAAGCGGTGCGAAAATTTTGTCCATCAATATTATTGAGATTAGTGCATTCTTAACATACATTGTTATTGTAACATCGACAGCTGTTTTACCATGTAACACGCACTTCCGCTGTAACGTATGTGTGTGTAAATTCAATAGAGGTATTATTTATACACATTGTGAATTCATAGGCGGCACATAATACAATTTTCAAAGGGTTTTTAATTCTGGAGTTCGCGTCGTAATTGACTCAATTTTTTAGATTCCTATTATATATAATTCTATCATTCCATTTTTCATACCTTTTCTTTTTCTTTCAAGGACACCTGTAGAGTAATATCTGGAGTACGTTTTTAAATAAACTGCGCCAGCAAATCATTCACATAATCTCTCGTTTTTTTCATAAATTCGTTTAACTTATGCATAACATTTTTGACGTGAATATATATAAACTAAATTTTGAATGGTTTTACTAAAAAAATAAAATTCAAATTAACTAAGAGATCGCAATGTGTAAAAATATAGATGTCTCTCCAAATCTCGTACATTTGGAATTCCTTTCAATTGCATTCAAAGGAAATTAACATTTCATTTATTTAAAGGCAATTACTGATTTAAATATTAATATTATAGGACAACAGAAATGTTCAAACTAACGAAGAAAAGTTAAAAGGTTTGGAGTCTGGCTACAATTCAGATAAAATAGATAACGAAAGTCCCATAAATAATAGAATGGCCTCACCAGATATGCACGTAGACGATAGTGGCGTACCGAGTCCTGCAATTGGTATGCTCTGTGTATCTCCTTTAGGAAGCTTAGAAAATAGCCCTTCGTCCAGCGAAATGGGTGGTATGAATATAGGTAGTCCGACCGGAGAACAAATCAGTCCGAACGAAGAGTAATATTTTTTATTTGTTTTAGTAAAATGAATTACTCTAATCACTATATTAATAATTTTCTAGAATGGCCGAGGATTATGAACGACCCGAATCCAGATTGTCTTTTGTCAACAACAAAAATGGAGATTTAAAAGAGGATTTGGAAAAATTATCACTTTTAAATGACGGAGATAATATAAAAGTTGACAATTTATTCGCCAGGAAAGATCTTTATGACGAAGCATGCTGTAAGATGGATGAAGAGGAAGAAATAGAAGAAAAAGTACATATTTTCTTAGATCTTCATAGCCTAATTAATTAAGTGTAGATTAAAAAAAAACTATTTAACTAACAAAGTAGTGACTGCTTGCAATTAAGTTGTTTATTTCAATTCTATAATTTCTTGAAATAATGAATATGTTAAAATATGTTTATTTGTAAAAATTAGTCAAATACTAAAATAACTATCCCAATATGATCGAATTAGCATCACCTATGTACATATTGCTATGAATTGTGATTTTGAAATTTGCTTATTCACAATTCGCGACAAATCTATCCAGCTAAGATACTCAGTCGGTTTAATTTAAAAAAATGCGACTGCTTTCCTCTCAGGGTTCCAATTGGAAAACGTGTTTTTTCTCTTCTACAAATTTATAATGCGCCAGTAAAAGAGTATTGACAAATGTGATAATTATTTTTCTTTAAGTTACTTGTAATCTTTTTGAAATAAGGTTAAATAATAATCACAATATAAAATTTAAATGAAACTTTAATACAAAAATAAAAAAGAAATAACCTTTATAAAGTATAAAAGTTAATATTGCCTCATATAACAATATTATTAAGGTAAAAATATCGCATGGAAGTGACCGCAGCATACGATAAAAAACTTTCTTTATGACAGCCGAACAAAATTAAAACTAATAAATTACAAAGATGCTTTTTAATTTCTCCCACAAGAAACAAAATCAAAATAAACAAAATTGACAACTCGCAGCAAACTCTACCACATGTGCAACCACATGAAAAAATATGCCCTTGATATCCCAAGCGAACTAAAGTTTTACAGTTACAGAAAATTTTTTTATATTAGAAATTTTAAAAAACCTTTGTCATTTATATCAAATAACTAAGATTAAATTTCAAAGCGATAATAATAATAATAATAGAAAAATACAGTATTTCACTCTTTTAAATATAATAAGATATCTTTTAATATATTACTTATGCAAGAAAAATATATTCATAAACTTGAGACACGGTGAGTAAGAAAGTGTTAAAATCAAATTACGATATTCACAATCTCGTAAATAAACTCGGTAATGAAATACTCAAGCACAATCCACAATTAAATCAAACAACAAAAACCGTAATTACTAAAACAAATAAAGATTTATCTTTCAATAAGCACGCCTTTCTTACCACACAGCACATTTGTGTCTGGTTAGTCCACATGAAGCACGTAGGCTCCGTATAAAAAAAATACAGTTTTACAATCGTACACAGCAGATCCAAACGGCTTGCTCCAACTGCGCAAGACATCTACAAATATTTAAAATAATAATTCACTCATAAATAATTAAATAACTTTTCAAAATATTTGTGGGGAAAAGCTCATAGCAATATGTATGCAAACAAAAGTGGGACAACTCTTATGGACATAAATTACAGGTTTTTATTTATGTGAACCGATCGGCCATCACGTACAGCATATTCAAATTGTCACTAATAGGTTTCATATAATATGTCAAATTACGGCAATGCTATAAAGACAAGTCAAAATTGACAAGACTACTAGTCTACGGGGGGTAGGGTTTTTTTTAAATTAAAGAAAATGAAAATTTTCTTTATTAATATAAATAAATTCCTAAATTGATAACATAAATAATAATTAAAGCTCGGATATTTTGCTTTAATATAATGCGATGCACCGTGTATGTAACTATTGTCGAAACACCGTGCTTTCACCGTGACTCGCACAAGATTAACGCAAAAGATACCAATATCTAATATAATAAGTATAATACACTAGCAGTATTAACAAAGGTAAAAATTATTGAAAATTTTAATATTTTATTATTCCCCCATCTTTAATAAATACTTCATTTAATCTTCTAGGAATTAAATTGATTAAATTTATTGTTAAATTTTGATCAGCGGTTAGTTCTTCCCACGTTTCCTCAATATTTTGCCATAGCTCTGCAACAGTTTCAGGATGAAAATTTCTTCTATACATTTTCTTCATTATGAGGCCCCATACATTTTCTATTGGATTCAGATCAGGACTATTACTTGGCCAGTTTAATACTTCGATATTACGATTTCTAATTCAGTCACGATATTAGCTGTGTGGATCGGACAGTTATGTTGAAAAATAAAATTATTTTCCGGAAATAATTCAGAAACTGATGGAAGCATTATATTTTCAAGTATATATATGCCAGCAAACACCAAGGTCATGGATGCTCATCCAGGCCCATGCATTTACAGAAAAGCGTCTAGTCCGTTTTCTAGTGACGATATATTACTCATCATATCGGGAGCGTGAAGGTCTGTATATTCGAAAATGACCATTGTAAGTGGATTGCTTTTGTTGCCTGTTAAGCAAAAATTTGGTTATCGCGCTATAATTTTTTAATTTTGAATTGCCTATTCTTCGACTCGCAGTCGACCGAGATGCATGAAAATTCTAGTGAGCGATGGCACATCTTAGCGAATCGAAAGGATGATTTCTGATATAATTCAAAAGTAGATTGTCTTCCACTATACCACTAGCTGATGGTCGATCTGAACCAATTCTTCGTGTCATTGTGCCACTATCCCCCTAAATTTTTTAACTTTAAATACGGTATTTTTGTTTAAATTTCAATTTCGAGCAATTGCTTGAATTGACCAACCATTTTCCAAATTGGTAATAATCCTAGTCTTCATTACCGTATCTAATTGACCTGGCATTTTGGCGAGATTTCTGACGCCTCCAATCTTGGCCAAGCACTTTGACATTAATGTAATTAATCAAATATCTAATAATGAATGTCCGCTTCACACAGTAATAGTTTAATTGTCCCATTTTTTTTGCACACATCTGTACTTATTATTTTAATACACAATAAATAGGAGGCATAAATCCAAAGGCGGCTTTACACGGTCAAATAAATTAATGAATTTTGTGACTTTGAATTTATTGAAACGTGTAATAATACACAAAATTGTCGTAATTTCTTGACGACAATAAATTCATGAAAAAACTCACGAATTAGAATCAGTTCTAATTATTTTTTGGGTGTAATTAAGGTTACATTTTGGTTTTAAAGTTATTGCAAACTTTGGATGTAATATAATAGCTGTGTTATTAGAGGTTATCGTAAGAATTAGAGGTTATACAGGGTGTAAATGAAATATTCCGACTTGCGCTAATGTATAATAGATACGTAAGACAGCAATTCAAATCTACAAAAAATTTTATTCTGTCGAAACTTGAATTTTTGCGAAAATTTAGAAACAAACTTTTCAAATGCGGTCCTTTATATATTGTAGATCCAACAAACAAATAGGGATTTATTTGTTCAAGTTCACCAAAAAATCCACTTCACATTTCAGTAATGTAATAATACGTCTTTGTGTGAAAAGTTTTATAGACATGTATTCATTTATAAATTTTCTTATGCATCAACTGTTCTGTTGTTACTTATAAGTAGGTCAATGGTCTGGCCTTTGTAACATCCTGAAAAAAATACAATATCGAGTTTCTTTCAAAATTTTAAACGGTATTAGAGTTTTGTGGTGATATGAAATTTGTAATTTAGTTATCTTAATATTAAATTCCCATCGAGAAATAATAAATTACATTTGTAATTTTAATTGAATGTTCATATTTTTTTTTTGTTCTATTTTTTAATGACAATTTCTTTCCCCTAAAAAGGGCAAATTTGTGTGAAACAGGTGAAATACTTAAAGGAAATTTTCAATGTGGCTGTCATTTGCGTAAATACAAGCTTCTAACTGATCGGTAAGCTTTCGAAGTGTGCACGCTTTAAACATGGCTCGGTCTTCACGGATTAAATACGCCTCGGTCTTCACGGATATGGGCTGCAGTTTGAAAAATACGTTGCCGAAGATCGACTTTCACGGCCACAGCCATCATAACTTGGATGCAATGTACCGCGATCTCTCAATATGTACAGGGTTTGTAAAATCATTTGATGGACATCTTCGGTTCGGAAACCGCCCTTTATAAATACGTCTAGTAGCTCCTTACATTTTTATCTGTTTCACTTTAACCATATAGCAAAACGATATCTGTTAATTCCTGATTTTAATAAGCCATACTTCACGGAAGTTGATAACAGATTGACTTCTGACTTACAGTATGCATAATCGCATCTACAAGTCCCACCACTATGCTTCAGTAGATGTAGCGCTTAACTGCAGCGCTACAGGAATACTAAATTTAACAGACTCGGGCCGAGCCACGGAAATTTTTAAATATTTTTTTTGCTTTGATCTCGTTCGAGATAGAGTTTTCGTGCATTAGCATTTTATGCTTAATATTATTACAGCTATTACATATAAAAGTATGTAAGCATATTTCGTTTACACCCTGTACAGGTATTAGTGGTTATCTTTATAAAATAGAAAATAGATCAAGTGAAGATAGTAAAGGCACAGTATAAACTTTAAAAACTTTTACTGTTTCAATTTATACTGCGGTAAAGGCTTATAATAATTAATCATCATTTTCACTGTATAAAAATCAACATACATTTGACGTAACCTACTCAACCTATGAGTACAAACATAAACAGTTTGGTAGTGAGAAAAAGTCACTATTTTATGGATGGCATTAACTGGATTACTTTAATAAAATATTTGATACATGTTAATACATTTTCAATAATTCATGAATTTCTTTGACCCTGTAAAGACGCCTTAAAAAGACTAATTAACTATTATATTTACTTAATTCTGTTTTTTTTGTACAATTTTAAGATGGAAGAAGATGAAGATTTATGGACCGGTACAATATCGCAACGCTACCAGTGCGAAGAAGGGGAATTATCAGTTCAGTCCTGCTTAAACCAGTTTACCGCTTGCGAACTCATGACGGCAAACAACAAAGTCAGTTGTGAATTGTGCACGAAAAGACATGGAGGTCAAGACAAGAAAATTGTTTATACAACTGCAACGAAACAATTCTTAATATATAATCCACCAGCAGTCCTTATACTTCATTTGAAACGGTTTCAAGTAAGAGTAAAATAAAATTATAAGTAGTTTAAATATTGGGAATTTTGTCATGAAATAGAGGAACATAATTTCAGATATGCCAATAAGGAATCGCAATTTGAAACATATTAGTGTATATTGTTTTATTTTTCAAATAAAATTTCTTCTAATCCAAATCAGATTGATATTACAGGGTGCGGAAATAGGTTTTCACTAATTTTGATCTATGCTTGTGTAATGGTAATGAGTATCGGAGGAATAGAAAGAAAAAAATATATTGTAAAATACTTGTCTTTCGGGTGCTTTGTAAACAAAACTAACGCTAATTAAAAACACCTAAGACTAATAACAGTATTTATTTCACAATATTTATTTATCGGTATTTATTTACAAAACAATATTCGTCGCCGGTCGTTGGTTGTCTTCCTTAAAATTAAAACTCTTCCGAGCGGTATATATAGTCCTGGAGATTTACTTCTAGTGTTTTCGCGAAATATACTAGGACATGCTGGCGCGTGGCGCGGGCGGTGACGTCATCGCCTCACGTATCCTTGGATGCTTCACATCACAATATTTTAATTGTTAAAAGCTTAACATTTAATAGTCATACAAGCAACCTTCCTTCCTAAATTTTGAGAATTACATTGTTTAAATGACCACCTCCATTTTCAATGCAATCGGCTATCCGTTCATGTACACTATTCATGTCCCTCTGTAGGATATTCATATCAATGAATCGTTGCACAATTTTCTGTTCAATGTTGTTCTTTAGCTAGAAATTTTTAGACTTTAAATACCCCCATAAAAGAAATCAGGTACAGTTAACTTCGGGGGCCGTGGTGGCCAAGCAATGTCATCATTGCGTGAAATTAGGCGGCCTGGAAACACGTTCCTTAAAACAGCCATTACAATTCACGCTGTGTGGTTAGTAGCGCCATCTTATTGGAACCACAACTGCCGATCTTACACTCCTAAACGTTGTAAATCGGCACGTAAAAAGTTATTGAGCATTTCCACATAATGTTCAGATATTACATTCAATGTTGCATAGTTCTCGAAAAAGAACTAGCCCAAAATGCCTAACGCTGAAACGCCGCACCATGCAGTCACTTCTGCAGAATGTAGAGGAGTTTCGTGTATCATCATGGGTTGTTCTTGAACCCCGAAACGGTAATTTTGTTTAACCCGTAACCCGATAAATGGAAATGCGCTTCATCTGACATCAAATTACACAAAATTTCGAGATTTTAACGTAACAACTGTTGAAACATGTTGCTAAATTCATGTCTCGAAGGAACATTACTCATTAGAAGTTTCTGTACAGTCTGTATTTTATATGGAAAAAGTCGTAAATCTTTGTGTAAAATTCTTCGCGTGGTTCTATCTGATAATTCCAACACTTGTGCACGACGCCTTGAAGCCTGTGCAGAGCATTTTGGACTGCAAACTATCTCTTGTCTCACACTACCAATGGTTTCCGGAGTTCTTACACCTTTATTTATGCCTTTATGAACAACTAAAACACTACTGGTTGCTTGGAATTTATAATTAAATTACGTTAAGGAATTTTATCTAAAGGCGGAATATTGAATTCATGTAATAATGTAGATGTGTAACTTAATAGTAAAATAGATCCCTATGTACAGCTTGTGGACTGGGCACCGTGCGAGGAAAAGGGATATTTGTGTATGCAACCAACATAGCTGTAGTTAAAATACTATTGGGGTTATTCAAATTTTATGTATGAAAGAAAAATAATATTTCAATAGATTAACTTCTGTATTGAAATCAATATATGTAATTTAGAACCCATTACATACATTTTGTAGACATATTCAATGCAGAATTTAATCGAACAAAACATTATTTTTCTCTATACCCTATTTAATTCTTTTTCACTTTCTTGAATATCTTAAAAATATATCATAAAATGTAAATTACAAACAAACATAATTCGCATATTTAGGATCTATTCCAACTCTTATACCAGATGAATTTAAAGAAATACAAGAGTATTTTCAAAAATTCTATAGTTTGACACTATCCAGTTAATATTAATCTAAAAAATCTACAACTAATAATAACAAAAAAATGGTAAAACTATACACTACTATCCTTTGTCTTTATTGCTACTTACACAAACAAACAATAAATCCAACGAAAGTTTATAACTTTATAACATATAACACGGGCACTCGATTAAAAAAAATTAAATACGGCGAATACTAATTGACCAAAATAGCCAACATTAAATTTTTCGTTAACATAGAGATTACAAAAATTCCTACAATAAATTTGAAATTCTTACCTCAGAACAACTTATAAATGCAACAACCTTGTGATGTTTAAGTTGCATAACTAGTTTCCTTTCTCTCACGTTCTTCGGGTACCGCAAAATTATACACTGATCACTAGACTGCGGAACCGGCGCTATTCCGTATCGGGTGTGATTCATCGGTGCCGAAAATGTACAATCGATCAACTACAGTATACACGATTGTTATAGCCCGATGGTTTTGATAAAAGTTGTTTGTTTGTACGCCTTTCAATGCAAACAGATTGAGTGTAAAATATATTTCGGCAGAGTCGTAATAAAGTCAATGAAATATATATATGGAAATTTATTTTTGGGAAAATAAATCAAATACTGAAGTTAAGTCAATATATATATATATGTATATACAGGCTGATTCATTTTCGGCCCTCACCATGGGGATCTCGCTTATTATTGGAGATAGAGTATAGGTTTAAATTTGGCAAAGTTGTTAAATTTTGTGTTTGTTATAAATCCGTAAAGAAAATAGACCTGTGACAAATGACCTTCGTTATTTAAAAAAAAACGCGAGAACCCCATTTTCTTCTTTTACCTGTAGCACCGATATTTGGCCTTGTAGAGAAAAAATAAAAACACATCCTTGTGGCCATTTCTAAACCTCTATCCAGTGGTACATAATATACATAATAAATAAATACTATCACAGTTAGTCGCCGCTTGGTTTGTTTTGTTTCATAATTCCAGGGGGTTCAATTGCTCACTTGCTCTCATTAAAGAGCCGCCACTGTTACAATATATTCTAAACTTTGTTCTGTAAAATACGTTCTTTTATTGGACAGTATGTCTTTAAATATAGAAAAATTTCGCTCAAACACATCAGAGCTAGTGAGTGGCGCATAGAAATAATAATCTTTAAATTTAATATATCCACCGATTTCCTTATTTTGAACATTACTGCAAAAGCCTTTCAGGACATTAAAATCAGGGCTACGAGCGAATCAATCTTATTATTAAGCGAAACCGACTCTGTCTCTGCCCCTGCATGACTCATTAGAGGATAGCGCCTGTTCCGCAGTCTACTGATCACCTATCAAGCTACACATCTATATATAGATATGTGATTTGTGGGCCGCGTAATCATGTCTACTGAACCTTATGTCACACGAATTGACAACGCGACAAACCAGTCTACCCCTCCGATCCACTGTATCACAGCAACGCTCTCCTATTCGTCAAAATCTACAGCTGCACCCGTTATTTCTTCATTATTATTTTTGTATTTTCATGCACCAATTTTTAATATTAATACACGTTTATCTTACGTTTATCTTTATGGGTTACGACTTATGCAGTTTTTGGTTCAATCCATGCTTTCTTTTCTTTGGCAGTCCATCCACTTAAATTTTCAACAAACATTGAACGTAAAATTAGACTAAATGGAATTGATTTCAGTATTGTATTATTTTTCCTAGATATTTAAAATGATTTTTCTGGGTATTTATGGTCTTTTCTTTTTTTTAGTAATTACGGTTTGAGTTTCTTTATATATTTGTACACACTAAACTTCTTCTTGATATTTTGTTGCACCTACCTATACGTGTTTTTTTCTTCAAAATTACATCCGTCCATATAAAAGATTGTGTGACATTGCATCCCCCAGTAATACAAGAGATATGTATGTAATTTTATCAAAATATTTGTATGAAGCTTGTTTGTAAGTAAGTACCGTTTTGATATAAGAAAATATTCGTTTGAATTTCATTTCCTTGGGTTATGTTCAATGTCTGAACTGTTGTTTTGATGTCGGTGTAAAGTGAACAACCCATGTTTTATCATCAAGATAATTTAACTTAAAAAAACAATCCCTTCGACACGGAACCAACCTCTCGAGGAAAGTCAGATCACTGGCTAAACAATTGGTTTTCTGTAACTCGGTCAGCATTTTTGGAATTTGTCACGAATTTTTCATTATTGTAACAACCAGGAAGGTAGCGCCGCGACGTGTGGCGTTCTGCATACTGGTACAAACTTAGTGAGTCGAAATTTAGAAATTAACACATTAGGTAACATTTACATGTAAAGTGAGATTGAATACTCATTAGTTCTCATTTGCAGTAAGTTCAATATATAACTACATATACGCGAAGTATAGAGGTGGAAATCATGTCTGTCTCCAGGATACTGTGTATTGACGAGCTCCAATAAGAGCGAAATTAATCCACACGTTCCGGAATAGATGTAACTTTTCACAAATTTTCCATTATCCTAACAACTAGGAAGGTGGCGTCACGACGTGTAGCGTTCTGCATATTAATACAAACTTAGTTCGTCGAAATGTAGAAATTAATACAACACATTAGGCGATATTTACATATAAAGTGAGATTTAATACTCATTAATTCTCATTTGAAGTAAGTTCAATATATTAACTATATATACGCGAACTATAGAAGTGGAAGTCATGTCTGCCTCCAGGATACTGTGTTGACAAGCTCCAATAAGAGCTAAATGCATCCACACATTCCGGAATAGATGTGACTTTTCACGAATTTTCCATTATCGTTACAACCAGGAAGGTGTCGTCGCGACCTGTAGCGTTCTGCATACTGGTACAAAAATGTAGAAATTAACGCAACACATTAGGTGAGATTTACATGTAAAGTGAGATTTAATAGTTAGTTCTCATTTACAGGAAGTCAATTATTTAATCGTTCTGCTACAATTTTATAAATAACACATCATGAAACTTGAGGAAACTCATTAGATAATCACGAAAGCGTCTCTTTCCTCGAACTTTTTTATCAACTGTCTGTACCAGGTCATCATTAATGACGTACATGTTTGGCTATCTTTAAATGCTCTAACTCATTTTCTTACCATTAAATCACTCATAGAGCTTTCTTCATGCTCTTTACTAATCTACTGATGAATTTTGGCCGTTTTTACGTCCCCTGCATTTAAGAAAGAAATGACAGCGTGTATTTCACACTCGGCTGCATTTTCAATTGTCGTGAGGCACCTAAAACAGGCACAAACAAACATAAACTCTTCACACAATCTTAAGGTTACTTACATACCCTTACATGTTTAATTCCTTAGAAATTGTATAGGCTCCAATACAAGAGTGTAATAGAAAATAGAAAAAAACCAAATATTGGAAAGTGGGTATGACATTACCAATATATAAGAAGTAAGACAGGAAGGAGTGTTCTAATTGGAGAGGGATAGTGCTCTTATGTAACTAGTAAAATTTAATGAACAGATTCAGGACAAAAAACTAAAAAATGGTAATAGAAACAACACTGTCAAAATTTCAAAGCGGATTTCGGAGGGACAGAAGAACCATATATTCACAGTGAAGATAATCATTGACAAAACACAACTCTATAGAGAAAAACCATGCTTTGCTTTTATAGATTTATAAAAGCCATTCGATACAGTACCTCGACAAAGAGTATAGAACAAATTGTACCAACAAAGTGTGAAGGTTTTTGTAATTTCCTGACTTAAAAATTTGTATTATTTATGTTGTATAAATTAAGTATTATTAAATTAACAGTGGGCAGACTCTAAGCTGCAGCTAGGAGAGAGAGACTTCTGAAGAAATGTTATGGTTTTCATAATCGTTGTTTCTCTTGCCCGCCTGTCGCTTACCATTTCCAGTGTAAGGCAAAATAGTATTGTATTTGAAATAACCTTGTTCAATTGAAATCAAACATTCATGTGTCATGTATCTAGCTCGTTAATTTATTCCAACCACAATAATCATATCATATCAACATCTAGGAATTTTTTTATTACCTTTACCTGATGGTTTCTTCTGATTTATTTTCTAAATCTCACTTAATACGCTTTAGAATACTATGTCCAATACTCTACTACAGTTCACAAAGTATTTCTTTTCAGTCGAAGGTCAAATTTAAAGCATAAAAATACCTTAAAATGACAAACGTGTGTAGTATTACAGCGCATACTTATGTGTGTTAGAAAGAGATAAAGTACAATTCGCCGTTCGCACTTTGGGCAGTACAAACTGCAAAGAAATCAACTGTATCTTTGTTAATACACATACCGACTTACTATTTTTTATATACATTTTTATTCCTTTTACAGGTGTACCATTTCCGTCCTACCAAAGTATCGAAACACGTCACTTTCACACAATTACTGGATCTGGCGCCATTTTGTTCCAAGAGATCCCAAAACCTACCGACTTTTGGAGTAGGTCAAACTCAGATCCTATATTCACTATATGGTGTCGTTGAACACAGCGGATCCATACACGGCGGCCATTACGTCGCTTATATTAAGGTCAGGCCAAAATTAGAAGAGAACAGTTACAGATGGCAATTTTTACCTAAAAATCAAAAAGAGAAGAAATCACCCGAGAGTTCTAAGGGTGCCCAAGGTATACCGGACGTTCCACCTGGGAAATGGTATTACGTCAGTGATTCTCACGTATCGGAAGTACAAGAATCTAAAGTATTAAATGCTCAAGCATATCTTCTATTTTATGAGAGAATATTTTAGTTTTCTTTTTTCCATTTTTTTTTTCTAAATACTTATTAATTGTTAGTTAAAAATTGATTTTTTTCTATACATTTAGTCATTCTTTTTTCTCTCCCTCTCTCTTTAAAATTAAGTAATGTGATTAATTTGCTTTGGATCATATTTTAATGTGTTCTTATTTTAGACAAGAAAAATATTTTAATCGAGATTGCTATACATACATATATTATATACTTTATTATATTATTATATATACATAGATAATTTTGTAAAATAACTATCGCTGTTTAATGTGTATAAATTAGTTGTTAATTAACGGATGATTAGGTTTTCCATTCACTTTTCTTTAAATCATTTTTAATAACGTCCCCATCATTTTTATAAGTAAGTTATTTTATGTACATTTTTGCGTGAAAAATAAATTCATAGATTGTATACAGATATTGAGTTTGATTTTAAACCAAAACATAATATGCTGTTGATATAACGTATCTATTTCATTTGCAAAACTTAGCAAGAGCGCATAGATGAACTGTATATTTTCAGTAGATACGAGCAGTGCTGAATTTGGACTTGATGAGGCCCTAAGCTATTTGAGTCATGGGGTCCTTCTGTGTTGGTGATAAATATGATTTTAGGATACCTAAAGGGTTAAATTATAATACAATTAAGAAGTATATTCATTGGCGTAGCGCCCCCTTATTAAGGTAAAAACACCAAAATTTACAGAAATTCTAAAGTACTTTTCGGCAAGAATAAATTTGTTTTGTGTATTGTATAGAGTACAAATAAAGAAGTCATGATGTATGTTTTATAATATAATAAACACATTTGTTATAAAAGTTCTTACACGTATACCACTTATTGACATATACAAAACATTTATGATATGCGTCGAGAAGATTAAGTAATTATTACATAAAATTAAGAACACATAACGAATAACAGCAAATAAAATATAAAACACAAATCAACTTCCTATTAGAACTAGAATAATAGTTATATATATATATATATATATATATATATATATATATATATATATATATATATACAAGCTGTCCCGTATCGTTATGTTCAAATTTTAGGAGTGTAAAATAGACTTCATTTCAAGTAACAAAAACGCAAAACTTGTATATCCATTTTTATTTGTTTCAAAGTTACAGATTTATGAATGTGATTGTCAGATCATGAAAAAAAATGTAATCCTAAAGTCAATAAAAACTGATTTTATTTAAAAAAGTTCAATTAATAATATTTTCGAAATGTCCACCTCCTTGCTGAATGCAGGCTTGTGCCCGTAAGCCAACAGAAGAAGTATAGCAAGCGCCAATTAAGTTGGCGCGAGGAGGGGGTGCGCAGAAGCCGTTTTTAAAAACGTCCACCCCCACTACTCAAGTAATTGTCAGAATACATTTGTCATTGAAGTTTGACGGAACATAATGTCTTTGCTAGGGGATCATAAAGTGATACACGCTCAGAGGTTAGAATTATCTGACATTTGATGTAAAACCAAATACAAATCTCCCCACTACTTCTAATCTTGCGCGAACTTACTCCTCCTCGCGCCAACTTAATTGGCATTTGCTATACTTATCCGATTCATATTTGTTTTGTCGGATTTGCTCGGCAGCCAAGTGAATACGATCCAACAATTCTTCTTTTGTGTTCGAAACTTGCGCGTTGACTAAATTTTTCATGTACCCCTGTAAATAAAAATCAAGGGGATTAAGATCGGGTGATCTGGGTGGCCATGAAACAAGACCACCTCGACCAATCCATCTTGGATAATTGTTAACCCAATTTGGGACAGCAATTCCGAAATGTGGTGGTGCCCCATTCATGTGAAACCATATCGATCCGAATTGTAAGTGCGACAAAAATATGAAAATAAATGGTTCATATTTTTAGTTAGATATTATTGTGAAATTTTGCTGCCCTCAAAAAATGCCGCCTCCGCTACGCTACGCCGCTGAGTATATTGATAATGAAATAACAAATTTTTAACTCAAAATCATTTTTATTCATAACAAACTTTATAGTGCAAACTCTGGTAAAAATAAACAAAATTATTTTAAAAGACAATGTAGGGCGACCTAAGCTATAGCTTGTGCAACTTATACGTAAATCCGGCGCTGGATACGAGGCATTCGTCCTTTATATGAAACAGAATAATTAAAGGAACAGTTTCAAACAGAGACAGTTTGTTAGTAATCGAATTTATATTGAAGAATCTGTAGCACGACTAAATTATTGTACATTGTACCCAATTATGTTCGGTACTGTCATTAATTTATTCATACTTGGAAACCTTTGTTCATTTGAATCATTCTAACAGCCCGAAATTCAGACAAAATTCCAAGGTAGTGCCAAAGTTTGAAATTTGCGAACTGAACAAATCATAGTAATAATCCAACTGGAACCTATTTACAAAATAATTATCTTAATACACAAAAACGATGGTGCATATGTACGAGTATGTAACGTCATCATTGATGGCGTTACATACATATGATAAATATTCCCTCGGCTAGCCCGAAGTAATTGTTGTGAATAGTTTGTAAATCACCCACATTGATCGTTCTCGCGACGTATGTAACTGCGAAATTTTTAAAATAAACGTATAACTACGAAATAGTACTTACGGCAGCATATATGTCTTTGTATATGCAACGGTTCTCGTACAAAGTCGAAGTAATACTGAAGGTTGTATCGCTACCTCTTATTGTCGAATCTACATCACTGCCTATTGGCGCTATCAGCCAGCTCTCGTCATCACGCCTAAACAACTGTACGGAGGCGTTGAGTGTATATTTCACTCAACGATGCAGGTTATTATAATTCCGAATATGTAGGTACCAGATGTGTTTTTTTTTTAATAAGTTAGATTTAATTGTTTGTAGTAAAAACATGGCAAATCAACGCGCAATATGGTTCTTCGCCAAGTCTATTATGAATAAAGTATTAGAGAAATTTATTGTAAATGATATATTTCAAGTCGTGTATGAATTTTCGTTACGGTATGCGTATCGTTTGGTGATCATTTTATGCACAAGCGTTAGTTTTGTACTGCTTTTGTACCAGTGATAATTATAAAGAAGTTGGAACGTATTTCTGATCGTTTGGTTATCAATCTATTTTATAGTATTTATTACCAACAGCAATAATTAAAATAATCAACGTTGAATGGATGAACTTATGTAATGCGCATGTCAGTCCAAACGGTACATGTTTCGGTGGGTAAACTTTTTTGACCGTCCCGTGACTGGTTTGTGTACCATCAAAATTTAGTTAGAACACTTGGCATCGTTCAATGTACAGTCAAAAATTAAGTTGGAACGATTCTTCTGCAGCGCGCATGTACCGGACCGTCACTGTACGGTTTTCTTAGGGAGTTGGAAAGGGATTGTGTTCGAAAGTGCGAAAATACATATTCTACGCATCCTACTTGAACAATGTGCTCAATTATAGGTCATTTTGTGTTCGCTCTTATACCTCTAACAACCTAAAGTATTCCATTATTTACAACACGTTATAAAATTTTAAGTGTACTATGAACTTGTTGTAGTACCTAGTAACACTTATGGACCTATACGTACAAGGTCCTTCAATAGGTATGACCTACTTTCAAATATTCACTGCAAGATAAAAAAATAGCGAAATTAAACAAATTTCTGATAAACAAGAACTATATTATATGCAATTTTAATTCTTAAAAATAACGTCATTTAAGTGTTCCCCATTGGCTGCAATGCATCATTCAAGTCTACTCCTAAAATTACTCTTTGTAATATTGGACGATTAATCGCACGTATTTCTTCTCGAATGGCTTCTTTAAAATCTTGAATTGTCAGCGGGCGTCTCTCGAAGACTTTTAACTTGAGATACTCTCAAAGGAAGAAATTTGGCGCAGTCAAGTCGGGGGATTTTGACAGGCATGCTAAGTCACCAAATCTTGAAATTAATCTGTTTGGAAACATTCGCCGCAACGCAATCAAGCTTTGCCTTGCTGTATGTGGTATGCCACCATCTTGTTGGAAAAAAATGTTTCTTCGTTTTACTCTACGTAGTTCATGCCATAAGAATGTTTCTAACATAGAAATGTAACGCTCCGAGGTGACTGTAACAGCTTCCTCGTTTTCCTCGAAGAAATACGGCCCTACTATTCCAAATAATGAAACACCATACCATACATAGTGAATTTTTCACCATAAAATGGTTTTTCATGTAATTGTTGTGGGCTTTCAGCCGCCCAATAACGGCAGTTTTGTTTATTTACACTTCCACTGACATAAAGATGCGCTTCATAGGACATAAGCAAAGATTTCCGAAAGTTCAAAATTTACAATATATTCCTGCAGAAAGTCATTCGACCATCTCGGTCACCATATTGCAACTAATGAACGATTTGGATTTTGTAGGGCTGAAAGTGTAAAACATCATGTAAAATTCTCAGCAGCTCGTTTCAGTAATTTGCAAAGTAATTTAATGTTTTTTGCAGAACGCAACTGACGTTTAAGTGCTTGCCTGGCGTGTTCAATATTTGCCGGTGACTGTCCGTACTCTTCCGGTATATTTTGATGAAACATTCCCTCTTTCATCAAAATCCCTCACCCATATACTGCATATATTGCGCTACAATTTAACAACTATATGACAACAATTAACATAGTATACTACTAGCCACAGCCACCTATTTAAAATAGGTCATACCTATTGAAGGACCCAATATATGTGTTACGAGCAATAAATTCTGGTCGTCAATGTTACTTCAAAATTTGATTAGATTATCTCAAATTGTAAATTTCGCCCGCCTGATAATGCCTATATCAATGAATTGTCAACATAAATGCAATTTGACAAAGAAAAAATGACAATTATTGTCATGCAACATGGTTATAGGTTATGACATTTACGACGGTTATACAATGGAGCAGTGGCGGTTTCTGCTATGGTTTGCAAGTTTGCGCAACCACCAAAACTAATAGATTTAATTTAATGAAAAAAAGCGTAATTCTACATTTTTTAAATTATAAATTAAAAATTTGTACTACCTCACAGAATAAATGAACTATTATAAATTACTTATAATAGGTATATCTAATTGGATATGAATACGTTAAATAAATGAGAGAATAACACACTTGGTTTGCAGACTCATTGCAATGCAATCCACGAACGTATATATCCCTATACAGCTGACGAATTTTGTCGAACGTCTTTCGGGTATATCTCCATAAACGACAATAGTGTTGCAGCCGCAGTGCAACCAAAACGTTAGACGTATTTCTTGCTTACGGTGCAACGGTATAAAAGCGAATAAAAAAGTTGTATTTGTGTGTTTAAAAGTGTTTATGCTCTTTATTTTTAAATAATAATGAATTCAGTGCAGAGTTTAATAGTGGATCCGTTCTATAAAAGAACGTATGCCGAAAAAATTGAAATAAAGCGATTGGGCAGACCTGTTACGCAGTGACGCGCCGTCCATATGGGCAAGGTCGTGCAGCGCACAACGGCGCCAAGGCCTTAAAGGCGCCTACGGCCACTTGTGATAAGTTAAATTTTAAAAATTGACTGACTTTTTAATGCAGCTGAATATTGAAAATCTTATTAATGAATTTGCCAAAAGTAAAGCTAGAAAAGTCCAATTTCTATAAGACATTTCCGTTGTTTTCCTTCACGTTTATCTATTTAAAAACACGGGCACTCTAAAATTATTTTATTTGACCTTTTGTTTTTTAATAATTTGGAATACTGTTTTTTATTTTGTTACTGTTGTTTCAGTGTGCAATAAAAATTTTAATAATATTTTTTTGTATGTGAACCTATTGTTTGCCTCAAATAAAAAATACCTACCAGTACTAACAAGTCTAAAGAGTTCGTCATAAATTTCAATGTTGAACTGTGGGAGAGTGGCTGGTAATTTTGGCTCAATACATATAGGGTAAAGGCGCCTATCAGTATTTCGCACGACGGCGCCGAAGATACTTGGCGCGTTACTGCTGTTCCGAATTTAAATCTGAAACAAACGATTTCCAGTAAGACGCGAACTTTTAATAGACTATTTAATAAGGATATTTATAATAAACATTTGTGGATTTGCGGTTGTAGTATAAAAAATGCATTATTCTGCTTTCCTTGCTTACTATTTGAAGGTGAAGAATTATGGACGAAAATGGTTTAACTGATTTAAATCATTCAAGCGATCGAATTAAAAAAACACAGTATATCACAAAGGCATATGAAAAATGTAGTCCAATTATCGCTTTTTGGGAATGTGGATATTGCTGCTCAGATGGATAGTGCAGAAATATAGCATTGCACAACGAGAAAGTTAAGTACAATCGATATGTACTGAACATTATAATTAATTGCGTACGTTTTTGTGGAGCTTTTGAACTTGCGCTGAGAGGACACGATGAATTAATTTCGTCCTCTAACCCGGGTGTTTTTCGTGGTTTAATAAATTTTAGTGCTGAATTGGACGTTGCTTTAAAAGACCATTTAGAAAAAGCTACTGTTTTCAAGTATACTTCTAAAACTATCCAAAATGAAGTTTTACAAACAATGTTCAGTGTGTGTCAAGAAGAAATCTCTAAAGAAATAAAAGAAGCGGATTATTTATCTGTAATAGTTGACGAAACCACAGACGTATCAAATAAATATCAAATGGCCGTGGTATTTAGGTATATAGCTAAAGGTAAGCCTGTTGAACGATTTTGGAATTTTTTAGCGCCGTCAGATCATGACGCGAAAACGTTATCTACAATCATTCTTGCAGAACTAGAAACACACATTAAAGATAACGAAAGAAAATTGATTGCCCAGACATATGATGGGGCAGCCGTCATGGGCGGATCGCATAATGGGGTACAGGCACGTATTAAACAAACTTATAAATACGCTGCTTACGTGCACTGCTACGCGCATCAGTTAAATTTAGTTATGTTGAATGCTGCTTCTGCCAACACTAATGTCCGTATATTCTTTGCAAATTTACAAGGAATTTGTACCTTTTTTTCAAATAGTTCTCAAAGAGTTGCAATATTGGACGAAACAGTTAAAAAGCGGCTGCCTCGTTCGGCCCCAACCAGATGGAATGTTAATTCCAGAATTGTCGCCACTGTGTTTGAACACAGAGAAGAAATTATAGAAACAATGCGAAGAATTTTGAATGAAAGTAAAACTGTAAATATCATTACTATCAATCAAGCTTCAGGTTATATTACGCTTCTTACTAATAAGAGTTTTATTTTCTGGTTAAATCTATTTTACAAGATAATGCCTCAAGTAGATATATTATATGCAAAATTTCAAACTAGAGAAATTGATCCCCTTATGGCCAATAAATATATATTATCATTTGAAACTCAGTTAGCTCAAATCAGAAGAACGAATATAACGAACACTTCGGATACAAGTGACAGTGGGCCCGGCTCATCAACTTCAAAACGACGTAAGATCGATGGAAACGAATATACACGAGAAGCAAAGGAAGTTTGTGATATTATTATTTGTCAAGCCAAAGATAGGTTTAGCTTTACTGGACACTTAACTGCAACGTCTCTATTTTATTCTGATAAATTTAATCAATACAGCCTCCATTTTCCTGAAAATGTCTTTAAGGCAACAATTAAGTCTTACCCATACTTTGATGAACGGAAATTCCGTACTGAACTAAGCGTAATTTATGAAACGGAAGAATTTAAATCAATCTCGGGTTTGCTTACTCTTTATGACATCATTTCACAAAGTGGACTAAGTGCGACTTTTAGTGAAACATTAAAACTTTTAAAAATTCTAATTACAATTCCGATGTCATCAGCTGAAGCGGAGCGGTGTTTTTCTACTTTGAAGAGAATAAAAACTTTCTTAAGAAACAGCATGGCACAAGAAAGACTTTCTGCATTGGCGATGCTTTCTCAAGAAAAGGATTTTATCCAAAGTATTCCAGATTTTAATCAATGGGTTATAGATAAATTTGCTACTGCGAAAGATCGTCGCATGGATTTTCTGCTTCAATAAAATCAGGATCAGAATCAGTGAGTTTTAAAAGCCTTTTTTCTTCTTTATATGTACCTTAGCAAAAATAACTTTTAATAAAGCATACTTAGTGACCTACCTTGTTTACCTACTGTAAAAAGTATTAGTATTCACTAAATTTGCAACCCCCACATTTTTTATGCACGAGCCGCCGCTGCAATGGAGCATTTGCCATTGTGTCAAAGCATGACTTTGGTGACCAGAATTTATTGCTCGCTACTGTACCTACTGCTGAACATGTACACCACATTTTACATGTCGAATTAGATAACTTAAAGCTCTTTAACATATTTTTTGCGTAATTACGATACCGCAGATATCTGAAAAATAGTATCATGTAAAGTTTTTTACAAACAAAAGTCAAATGTCATATGGAAAAACAACTTCTAGATTGAGTATATGGAAGTAATTATTGGGTGGAAAAGTTTTGAATTGGAACAAGATCTCATAATAATAGGTTTGTTCTAACTCGCTAAGAAAACCGTACCTATAATAACGGTCCGGTACATGTGCAGTGTGAATATTTCTTCGCGTTTTCTTCAGTGCGAAGTTACCCGACCACCACTGTACGATTTTCTTGACGAGTTGGGACAAACTTATAGACTTTCATTCCGATCAACCATTTAAAATAATTAATTAATTAAAAGTAAAGGAGAAACAAACGATCAATAATAACCCGTTTTAAAGAACACATATCACATATTAAATTCAATAGACCAGAAAAATTTAACGTGACCAATCATTCATTAATCACAAATCACAATATGTCGATTAAAGGGTCAAAACTTGTTAAAGCCATCAGTAATCCCCGAGATCTTGATGCATATGAAATCATTCATATTATTAACAACAAACGTAACACGATTAACTCAGATAAAGGTCTTATCCCATACAGTTGTCTTTTTTAATTCTTAGAAAAGAGGTAGAAAGGTTGAGGGCGTGCGAATGGAGAATGAACACATGTTGTTGCCGTTTTCTTAAGAGAGGTAAGTTGTTGTAATTTTTAGTCTTTATATTTTTATTTTAAAGTCAGTGTATACGTGGACGCCGTGTAAAGTTGTTGCGTTATTATATGTGCTAGCTTTACTGTGCCCCATATGCAACACTTTGATTAGTGGCTTTTACCTACTGATGATGACAACTTAGTTGTCGAAATACGTATTTAGGATACGATTATTAATTGTGGTAAGGGGTTTTATACCTTTTTTGAGTTTTTACTTAACCACAGTCTCCAAAGAAAGGCTTTTCATTAGAATAAGGGTTGGGGCATATTGTACAAACTGTGGAACCAAATTTCTGAGAAAAGTTGGATAAAATTAGATATAACGGGTGTTCAGAAACATTCGAAGTCAAAGTAGTCCTTGAAAATATGAAGTCATGTCTGAGATAGATTGATTTTTGACAGACAACAGTTGACATTTAATAATTATTACAAATCAGATACTTAAGTAAAGATATACGATTTTTTGTTCAGACCCCCCCTTGACTTCGAATGTTTCTGAACACCCGTTATAACAATATATTTACCCAAACCGCTGCTTAATATTTAGACCATCTGACACCATCATCCTTACAATCCACAAGATTATTTTCAGTCTAATAATCTAAAAACAGTTTTAAGGAAAACGTTTTCAGATCGACAAGTAGAATTTAGTTATTTTAGAAGTAGGGCCCAAATTAGGTTTATATGGATATAATACTGTAAATTAAATAATGGAAAAACTAATAAATTCTGAGACATTAAGAAAAGATATATATTTATGTCGCTGTTCGCCTTACATCGTGATTAGACCAAAGATTTATTACATTTTAGATACTTACAATAATATGTAATATATTTATAATCCTGATAGAAATAAATTTGTATTATATATGAATGAATTTAAAAAGCGGCCCAAAACTAGAATTTATCTTTGAAATTGAATACGTAAACACTTTTCTTGTAAAATTAAAATTTGGCTTTTAAAAATAACCGTATTTATTAATAATATAGCATTCAATATACGTATTTTAAAACTCATTAAACGTTCTTTATTGCAAAATTTAAATAAATAATGATAAACGTATATTTAAATTATAATAATATAATACGTCAAAATTATAAAAAAAAGGCATGCTTATAAATAAGTTATGTAATTATTACAACTTCTAAATGCGTCAGAATATAATTCAAACATGTATTTATTTAATGTTTACATTGTATTTTCAAGCTAAATATCGTAATTATTTAAATAAACAGAGATAAAAATGAAAATAATTTTGAATATCCCGGGACAGAACGCCATCTGAAGGCGCGGAATCAAGCGAAAACACCAAGTTGTCAACAAAAGACATTTACCGCAAAAAGCGAGGTTTTTGTCAGAAAAATCCATGAGACAAAAGCGAATTTCGAAAAATTTGTACGCGGAGTGAGGCAAATAATTACTTGGTGCATTGGTTTTGTGTAAATTATGAAGAGACGAAATGCTGAGCTCGGAAAAATGAGAAGACCCATAAAGAGGAACAAAATCACTGAGGGATTTTATGGAAGGTAGATACTGCGTTGTGACTGTGACCGTGCAGTATTTACGACACATGTGTTACAATAACATTCTGGACGTTTCTTAACCATATGTGTTTCAAAATGGCTGTATTCTTGAATTTTAATCCAGATTTTGAATGCTTTTCGTGTATCTGTAAATGTCATAAGTTAATTTAAAGGCGTTTAAAAATATTTTACTATATTAACACTTGATTATAACGTGTTTGTGACAGCTGTCAGGTCATCTGCTAGGTTATTGTAAAGCTGTCATAACAAACATTTGAAAGGTGTTCCACTATAACATTCTTTTCTCTATTTTTACAATAATTATGAGTGTCAGACTTTGAAAAAAGATTAATTTAATTTTAAAAGTAAATTAAAGAATTTTCCCAGATTAATGTCCAGAATGTGTAGGCATAGTATAATGTTTCTTAAATTATAGATTGTTTATTATTTATTACTGGCATAGTTTAAATATAAAAGCCTTTACATTTTATTTATGAACTGAATATATACATAGGCTTTCATATGGTCACATAGAAAATAACTACATAATTTTGTTTATGAAACTATTTTAAATTAATGAAATGAAAGTATTTTCTGTTTTATAGAATTGCTAAAATATTTGTTATAACTGGTTAAAAAAACAAGGTTTTTGAATTTTAAATAGTTGATTTGCTTGTTTTGCACTGTATAGAATGCAATTTTTAATACTTTGATCTATTTCTTATTTTAAAAAAAAATTCTTGATCCATATAAAATCATTTCCCGTTTTTCTTCATTTTTTGTAACATCTATTCTATTTATAATCTTGTTTTTTTAATACTAGCCGTTATTGAACAGTATAAAATAGCATTACTTTGTTAAAAATATTTCATTCTATTTATAATTGATTTAATACCTATACAAGTGGTTTTGATTTTGCACATATAATTAGAGTAATACTCTAAATATTTACTGTGTTTTGTATTTATTTCTTAAATGTATAAATTCAATATTTGTTTACTTTGTAAGAAGAACTGGAAGTCATGTTAACTTCTGTAAATGAAGTAATAACTGCGTATTGACTGATATATTTATAGAACACACAATTTTCATTCAACATAATAATTATAGTTTCAAATTTTTTAAAGAACATCCATAAATGTACATTTTAAAGAAGTTGTAATCTAAATATAGGAAGTATGTGTTAAATATGATTTTATATTTGCAAAAGTAATTAAAATTTTGTATACATTGTATATACATTTCTTAAAAAGAATTTAAAACATATTTTGATATGTATTCAAAAATCCTAGCTTCCAAGGAATATGAGAATAATTCTTTAGAATTGATACAGTAACAATATTTCAATAAATTTATAATTATATTGCTATCAAGTCAATTCTAAATTATTATTTATTATAATTAAGAGAATTAAAATATGTTTAATACATTAGCCTATAGGTATTCTTTTATTATTTTTTTAAGCTAACAATTATGTATGACTAAAAATGTTTAAGTGATTTAAATTTGGTAATATGATAAGCCCTAGGTGGTTTACATGATTTAGAAGGCTAATTCTAATTAAAAATATTTTTAAAAAATATATAAACAGTGAAATGTTGCGCATATATTAAATCACAAATTAACATTTTTTGGTCTAGAAGGGGGCTTTTATTTTTGGTCAGCCTTTTTAGTATCAAATTGACAAATAATAATGTAGAAAATTTGTGTGTTTTATAAATGCATCTTTTCATATTTATAATTATTGGTGTATGCCTTTTGAACATTCAAATAAATTTAGCCACGATGTTAGCCATGAAAATCTACAGAATGTTTGCTAAAAGTTTTCCTTAAATTTAGGTATAGATTAAGTGACGAAATATTCAACATAAATGTTCATATAAATATGAAGGCTTCAAATTTTCCAGGGAAAATTTTTAATATTTAACAATTCTTAACGTAAACGAATCCTGCTTGTGTTCAATCAATCATTTTTCATTCATTTCATCATGTTATTTCTGCATTTAGCTTTGTCTTTGGCCAAAGATTAATTGTAATAATAATTCATAACCTATCATGGCCCTTTAATAGGCTTTAAGGCATTGGGGATGTCACATCATTGATTATTATTATTAATTATGTATAGCTAAGTGTTAAAAAAGTGTTTTTTTTTGGGGGGGGGGGGAGATTTGCAAAAAAATACAATTTAGTAATTCTAAATTTCATATTTCAATAGCTCAAGCTCTGATTACTTATTTTATACTGCCAATATCCGAAATTTACTTCAGATTATTACATAAACATCTGTCTCTTATTAGAGACGATATGCTTTTATCAGAATTTCCTAGCCATTATCAAGCATGTAGTAACGAAAACCAATACGTTGTATTTTTTTTTTAATTATCACCATTACATTTCCATGAATAGTTACTAGAGCATAAATGAAAATATAACGATTACAAATGTCTTGTGACAATTGTTATTAGATGGATCTTGAATACGAAAAGGATAGCTGATTAATTTGATTTAGCTCCTTGCTTATATTTATAGCAATTTTTAAAATATCTGGAAAAATAAAGAAGTCTTCTAAGTTCGTCTAGTTTCAATTCATGTAAATTTAAGAAAATTCATTACAAAAGTGGATTCTAGAATAGTTTCTGAAGCCCTGGTATGAATTGAAAAACACGTTATTTATATGCATTTTTATGCTAACTTTTCATCACCGAATCTAGTGTATATTTACTATTATGGAAGACCTGCAAATAATATCTGAATTGTGTGGAAAGAATATCTTAGATTATTTACATTCATTTTATACAATGAGAGCGAAATTGATTGAGGGCATTTGACATACCTGACTTAGATACATTTTAGTTGCTAACTTCAAAGTTGTTAAAAAAGTTGGATATTCTGTGCCATGTTTAGGGATATACACTAAGTGCCCTCAATCAATTTCGCTGTCATTGTAGGATATGTCGTATATTAATTCCAGCTTACTTAAAAGCCGTCATACAAACTTCCGGTTTTTCGGGAAGTCATCTTTTGACTACTTTTTCGTATTATTAAAATCGTTTTTTTGTTTCAGTGCTCTGTTGTATCTGAAGTTTCTAGTGCTGTGGATTTTGGTAATATTGGCAGACTTTATTTTGGAGTTCCGTTTCGAGTTTTTATGGCCGTTTTATTTGTTACTTCGTTCGGTTTACGACTCGTTTAAATACCAGGGGTTGGCATTTTCGGTGTTTTTCGTGTGCATAGCGCTCACATCAGATATGTTGTGTTTCTTTTTCATACCAGTGCATTGGCTGTTTTTCGCGGCCAGCACGTACGTGTGGGTGCAGTACGTTTGGCACACGGACAAAGGTATCTGCGCTCCAACAATCGTGCTGTGGATGCTGTTCGTGTATTTAGAGGCCGCGGTCAGATTGAGGGATGTCAAACACATGCCCGGTCATCTGGACCTCTGTAGGCCGTTTGCGGCGCATTGTATAGGTTATCCGGTGGTCACGTTAGGTTTCGGTTTTAAATCCTATATAGGTTTTCGTATGCGGCAGAAGAAACAGAGAGACGTGGCTAAAGAGAACGAATTTTACCTGCAATTGATGCAGCAGGCGTTGCCTATAGATAATAGTAGCAATTTGCAGGTCCAAGAGACCAATAATACGGCAGTCGTATTGACGCAAAATAATGTACAAAATAATAAAGTACACAATAGACAATCTAATGAAAAAAATGGCCATGTGCCGAACGGTACGATAGCCAACGGTATTCATAACCCGCATAACAATAATAGTCAGAAATCACATAGGAAGTCTGTAGATAAAGTAAAAGAGACAGATCACGATCACAGACACGTAGATAAGCACATAGACCGACAAAAAGTGAATCATTCTCATATGAATGGGGTGGCGGTCGGATCTGGGGTGGAAGAAATCACATCGGTCGAAACAGAGGTCAGGCCGCCAAGAAGAAGGGAGAAAAAGGAACAGGACAAAGAAAGAGAAGCTTCCGAATATTTACAAAAGTTGGAGATGGATGCGAAAAGATTGCGCACCGAACTACAAAGTAGCAGAGCTAGTGAACAAGAGCTTAGACTTCAGGTAAGAATAGAAGTATTGTAGTATATAATATTTACAGAAGAGCAATAGCAGTGGTATTGTAAAAGACGTTTCGCAATTTCTGAATTTTATGAACATCTCAGGGCGTTCTTGCTGATGACGTTACTATGCTGAAACAGGACGAGAGTTAGTTTTATATTTTTATTAAATTCTTAATATTTCAGTCTAAATTTATCATCATTCACTTATCGGTTTACAGGTTGCAGCTCTAACAACAAGCGAAAAAGTATCAAAAGGTGAACAGCTAATATTACAACACACAGTAGAAGAACTTCAAAACAAATTACAGAGCGCTTTAAGTTCGAGAGCGACGGATCGCCAAATGATCAGCAATTTAGAACGTCGCGTCACTGAAGAGCGACGATCTCGTCTTAATTGCGAGACACAAATAGCTCAAGAACGAAAAAATCGCAAACAAGAAGAAGCGAGGGCCGCTCAGGTAAGTAAATTGAATATTTACAAATTTGGACCTTTTCACTATTTTTTTATATACAGAAGTACCATGTTTATAACTAATTCTGTAAAATTGTATGCATTATTTTTAGGCAGTCTGATGGTTACATTAAGTTTTGTTTCTAAAATATGTTGGCTCTTTGGTATCTCAAAGTTGCTAGTTTTTATTTTTCAAATTTATTGAATATTCAGATAGTATCTAACGCTTATTTCCTTTATTCTTTAGGTGGCGGCCCAAACAAGTAGGGGTGAGTGTACAGAATCGTGTAAAGCACGAAGAAGAGAATTAGAATCGGAATTACAGGAATGTAGGTCGGCAGAACGTTGGGCCGAAGAAAGAATAGCTTCGCTCGAACGAGAAAATTCAATAATATTGGACAAAGTTCGGGAATCCGACATACTCAGGTCCGCGTTAGAGACTATCCAAGATAAAAATACCCATTTGGAAAATAACCTTTCCGCCGAAACACGAATTAAATTAGACCTCTTCAGCGCACTTGGGGAGGCCAAAAGACAACTTGAACTAAGAGACAGTAAGTTTTTGCATTTGAATCTTATAGAAATGGTGTATGGTGCAGTGATAAAGTGTATATACCGATAGATTCCAATAGTAGGAAATTTGAAGCCGGGACGGGGCAAAGAGGGATACACCCTCACTAATGCTGCAGTAGACGTTTAGCGGTGACAGTGACTGTCACCCCAAAACGTATCAAAGAGTCACATATCAGCTGCGCTTGAGAATGCGAACGAAGTACGCATACATGTTTGTTGCGAAAGAAGCTTGTGTTTCTTTTATTTGTTTGTAATATCTTGCGATGTCTAAACCAAAAGGCAATATTCAGTAATATTCTTAATAAACTTGTTTATTGTCAAAATAAAAAAAAAAGATAAATTCTTTAAAATAAAATTCGTTCTACGTAGACATTATTTTTTTAATAAAATTCTCAATTAAATTAAATGTACAAACGTTTGTCCTCCCTGCAACAAACAATATCCCATTCTATCGTAAAAAAGCTTTTCTAACGTGAAATAATATATCAAGAGTAATAGTACCACAAGTTTCAACAAGTTTTTGCTGCAGCTCTGATAAAGTTGTTGGTCTGTGATTGTTATAAATTTGACTTTTAATATATCCCCAAAGGAAAAAATTAAAATGTGCTAAATTCGGGGCCATCGAATATTTACAAATTTGGAAATTAATTTATTTTTAAATACATTTTCCAAATATTGTCGGATATTTCTGTGTTCATGTGCAGGACTCTCTCTGGAGCTTTCATTGTATGAATACCCTTGAAAATACCAAGATACAATATCAGTTTTTTTCATATCCATTTTAAATTGAGCGTGTTTGTGTTTCTTCACATGTACAGTCATGGCCAGATAAATATAGTACAACCTTAAATTTCATATATGTCATAAATTTGATATATTATTATTGTAAGACGAGCTTCAGCTTAAGCTACTTGTCATAATAAAATCGAATGTCAGATCATACTAGAATATAATATATGATCAAAAAGTCTTTGGATCGGGATAGCCATGAAGTATAAAAACTATCTATAGAATTATTTACTTCTGTACTTTGAAGTACCCATAAGTCACAAATAAAATAGATTTTAGGTTATGGTAATTAGTTGCATTTTATGTATATTTTATAACCAGATGACTTGAAAGTTGTCAAATAAATGTTAAAACTAATAGAAATAAATAATTTCATAGATATCTCCTAAATTCCACGGCAATGGCGATCCAAAGACTTTTTGATCATACGATATTTATTATTGTTTGAGTTAAGAAATATAAGTTAAAAGTATAATAATAAGTTAAATTTAAATTTAAAATTGAATTAAGGAATACGAAAAATAACTTTAATAATAAAAATTTTTTAACAAAAAGCTTATATTTTATTGGACCGCCATCGGTATCAATTACTGTCCTTAACCTTCTAGGCATGAAAGCCACCAAACTTCTAAAATAATTTGGTTTGTGAATGAGAGATTGCCAAGCATTTTGAATTGCTTCCCACAATTGGTCCTGATTTTGAAATCTTATACATGACATACTTTTGGTCATCTCGGCCCATACGTTTTCTATTGGGTTCATGTCCGCACTCTTGGCACTCCATTGCAAAATCTCAATGTTATGCTCTTCCATCCATCGCGACACTAAGTTTGCACTATGAACTGGGCAATTGTCATGCTGATATATAAAAATGTTTTCAGGATACACATGTTGGACTGATGGTAACATAAGATTTTCCAAAATATGAATATAATTCTGGGAATTAAATCTCCCATTTATTCTATGACACATTCCAACATTGTGGTAACTTATCCATCCCCAAATATTTATAGAGAATCTTCCTTGCCGATCTGAATTATCTATATATTGCTCCTCGTATCTTGTACCGCCAGGTCTGTAGACACGAACAGAACCATTACTTGTGGATTGAAATGTTTTCTCATCAGTGAAAACTACATTTTCCCAAAACTCAGGTCCATTGTTTATATGATTTAATGCGAACAAAAGCCTGGCTTGCTTCCTTTCTTCACTAACTTGAATTTTTTTGGCTGCAACTCGCGACCTTATGTCGCTATCTCTTATTCTCCTGCTTGCTCGTGCTCTACGTGAACCAGGAAAAATGGTCTCCGCAACTGCTACTTTCACTGAATCGGAAGGATGTTCTCGGAGATGTTGAACTAGATTATGGTTCTGCTGTACAGTCGAAATTCTTTTAAGCCCAGTACCCGGCTTTCTGTCTATGCTCTCATCAGTCTCCCATCTTTTCTTAACTTCATCACGGTGGTTTTATTTAACTACATTTGCTGCGCAATTTCCCTAATACTGTACCCTTCTTGTAATTTAATTAATATACGAACTTTATCAGTTGCGGTTAGCTTTCGTGTCATCGTAAAAATATGTTTGACGTTTAATAAAATTTAAAATGATTCAACATATAATTGTCAAAATACTAACTTACACCATAAAAATTTATTAAGAAAAGCTTGTACTACATTTATCTGGCCACGACTGTACACTTCAATGTAACTGATATGCGATTGTCTGACAGTAAACGTTTAACGGTGACAGTAACTGTCACCGCTAAACGTCTACTGAAGCATTGATGGAGTTATAACCCTCTTTACCTCGTCCCGCTTTAAATTTCCTACTTCTGGAATCAATCGGTATACACATACACTTGCACACTGCGGGACATATAAAACCCGTACAACTCTTATGAGCATAAAATCAGTTTTTTAGTTACGTAAACGGGACAATTATATTCATACTGTCACCTGTAGACTTCAAAGGTTATAACGTGTGTTCATTTGAAAAGTCAATCTAGGTTACTTTGAAATTTTGATAGAATAAGACGCCTATATATTAATATGTGTTTGTTGTTCCGTAAACGTAAATCCAAATGACATTTGATAATGTCAATCACAAATATCAGTTAGTGCATAAAATAATCGTGCGTCGATTCTGGTTTAAATAAATTGCTTCTCAGTTTTAAAATGGCTTTCACTTTAGAACATAAAATTTTTTTAATCCAGGCTTATTTTCGAAGTAGTAATAAAATTGATGGTTTATGGGTTTATTCAGTTCAGGATTGAATGGTAGAATTTCAAGTTGAGTTTCCACATTTTGTAATAGATTATATACAATTTAAGAATACTTTGGATAGAACTTTAAAACTTTTTTCTGAAACTGGTAGTCTCTTAAGAAAATCAGGCAGCGGAGCAGTTAAGAAACATACACCTCAAGTTGTCAATCGTGTTGAAGAAATAATGGAAAATGAACCACAAACATCTGTTCGACATTTGAGTCAACAAATAAACCTTTCTGTTGGTACAACTCACAAGTTATTAAACAAGATATGCAACTTTATCCATACCGTGTCACAGCAGTACAAGAATTGTTAGAAATTGATTACCCACGTAGACTACAGTTTTGTAATTGGTTTGTAAATATGAATAATAATGGAGAACTTTCGCAAAGCGTCATCTTTACTGATGAAGCATGGTTTTATAAAACGAGATACCTAAATTCACAAAATACAAGAATTTGGAGTAGTGAAAATCCACATGTAATTAATGAAGAATCTCTACATCCAGAGAAAATTGGTGCGACTTCTTTTTGTGGTCTTATCTAAAAAATAACATATTTCGAACACCTATATTGAATTTGAATGATATGCTACAGAGAATCGAATAGAAATGCATGGAAATTAATAACAATCCAGTAATGTTGCAGAATATCATCAGAAATTTTGAACGGAGGATTTTAAAGTGCATTGATCTTGAAGGACAACATTTTCAACATTTGTTATAGTTTTCAATAAATACCTATTATTTGTTATTTATTTGTATGTATGAAACTGTCAAAATATACGACTTCGTAGGTTAAGTAGTAAATTTTAATTTACGACATACTTCAAAATGTTCTCAGTAAATCACATGCTACTAGATTGACTTTTCAAATGAACACTTGTTATGCTGTAGCTTATGTGTGTGTGTAAAGTTCTTTGTATTATTTATAGACATTCTGAATTCATAGACGACATATAATAATGTGCCTTCAAAAACTTTTACTGAGAACATTTTGAAGTATGTCGTAAATTAAAATTTACTACTTAACCTACGAATTAAGTAGTAAATTTTAATTTACGACATACTTCAAAATGTTCTCAGTAAATCACATACTACTAGATTGACTTTTAAAATGAACACTTGTTACATACATTGCTAATACCATTTAACTTATGTCAAATTTGACAAATCAATAAGACATGTCAAATTCGATGAGCTTGGTTTACATTGATAATATGTTTTTTTCCGATTGAAACAATATTGAATAATACTGCCTTGGTTACGATATATCATAACACACTTATATTTCCCAAGGGATATATGAAACGCTCATATTGTCCCAAGGGAAATATGAAACGTCACATTTCACCATAAAAATGTTATAATTTTTAATTGAAGCAACAAAAATAATCAGAAATGTTTTATTTTCTAATTAAAGCAACAAATGAACCAAGAAAGTCTTTGCATTAGTAACACTACTTTTCAGAACCAAAATAAAAATTGCAATTCTCAAACCTTCCGCTTAAGCGATTACAACCAGATACAAACGATGAAGAATCTTGTTCGCAATTCGTCATCGACACACCAGGAACCGTAACAGGTGCTGCAGATGGCTCTCCCTCCACACCCGCTATCATCTTTGCTACCTTATTTTTCTGCAACATACTGTCAGCCAGATAGCCTTCCGCAAACCAGTCAACCGTGATATTTACAAACACGGCCCTTAGCAACGTCACCAATCCGATAAATTCAAAAATATACAATCCAATATTTTTCCATTTTCACAACAATATTGTTTCAATCAGAAAAAAACTATTGATTACAACACGGGGAATATGAATACATTTCCCTTGGTTGTCTATACATCCCTCGGGTTTCACCCTCGGCATGTAACTAGCCAACCACGGGAAATATACTATTCATATTCCCCTAATTGTAATAATAGCTATAGTGTACGGGTTTTATATGTCGAGCAGTGTACATTTTTTTGAATTTTGGCATTCTTCTTCCTACCTTAATTAATTTATTTTGAAATACATTTTCCAAATATTGTCGGATATTTCTGCGTGCATGTGCAGGACTCTCTCAGGAGTTCTCATTGTATGAATTCCCTTGAAAATACCAAGATACAATATCAGTTTTTTTCATGTCCATTTTAAATTGAGCGTGTTTGTGTTCCTTTTTTAGATAAATTCTAACAATCACTTCGTAAAGTAATATCTTTTCAGTTCGTACTGCTCAAATGTGAACCGCAAATGGTACTTTATCTCTTTCTAACACACGTGAATACGCGCTGTAGTACTACACACGTTTGTCATTGTTAGTTAAGACGTACGTATTTGAAATATTATATTGTAAAATACTTGTATTTCTGCGGGTTCTAAATAAAACTGACGGTAACTTAGACACACACTATATTAATAATAAAAACGAATAACAATTTAAAACTAATTACTAACAATAAGCACATCTATGTATTTATATTTATGTAAGTTCACTCGGCGATGATTTGGTATGGAATGAATAAATCTTTTATATGAGTCCTTTTGAGTTTGTTTGGTGGTCGGAGTTGCCTCCATTTCCACTCCCATTTCATTACCCGGGGTTGTGTATGTTTTGTGTTATTGTGTGTAGTTGTGTGTTTGTGTGTTACGATTGTTTATCCTATATGGAATGCTGTGTGTTTTGCTACATTTTTGTGTTTGTGTTGACCTCTGTTTATCTGTTAATTTTTTATTTTTTTCGCGGCTAATTGGATATCGTTATCCTCTGCGCGTCTTTTAATTTGTTTAAGTCCGTCTTTTTTAATTAGTCTCCGTTTTGGGTTTATTATTTTCCTTATTGTGGGGTTTTCGTGTGACTGTATTGTTTCTATTGTTTTTAGTGTTCGTTTGCATATTATTGTTTCCAGTGTTTCGAGTTTCGTCTCTTTATGTATCTGCGCGTTTGTCATGTATCGCGGTGCATTTATCGCGAGTCTAATAACCTTGTTTATTTTCCCTTGTACCGATTGTCTTTGCTTTTCGCTGGCTTGATGCCATATTTCTCCGGCATATGTTGCGCCCGCGAGTATTATCGTTTTTATTATTAATATTTTATTTTCCAGTGTTAGTTTGCTTTTGCCGTTTAGTATCGGGTACAGTGCGTGTGTTGTGAACCCTATTTTTCGTTTTATTTCTTTAATATGTGCCGTGTATGTTAGTTGTGAGTCCATTGTGACTCCGAGATATTTAACTTTTTCCTGCCAGTGTATTGTGTGACCTTCGAGTTTGACTTCGTCCGTGTGGATGTCGAAAATTGACTTGTATTCTTTGTCTATTTCTATTAAAATAAGGGGGGCTGGAAGGCGGTCTTTACCGTTCATCCTAGTGATTTTTGCGATCGGATAGTTTCTAGAATCTAGATCGGCTTTGATGTCTTCGTCGGTCAGGAATTGGGGTACGCCTCTGATGACGATTTTTAATTTTTTTTCACTACGGAGTTGGTATGTGAAGGATTGAATGGCTTTTTCGTTGAGAATTCGGTGGAGATTGCGATAGTCTTGTTCTGTTGTTGGAGTGATTTGGACTCCGGCCGGGACGGATCTACTTTGTGTGTATTGAATGCTGTGTGTTTTCATGATCTCTCGGACTCGATGCCATTGTGTTGGGTCAGTAATTGTAATTGGGGAGATAGAGGGCATTTTGGGTAATTGGTTTGTGTTGTTTGCTGTTTTTGTGTATGTTTTGTGCTGTTTGTGTGTGTTTGTGTGTTTTGTGATATTGGTACTTACCCCGGGTTTCTCTGCGGAGGTGGAGGCTGTTGGTTCTTCTTCGCTGCTGTCCATTGGCGTCGTTTCTTCTTTCTTCGTAGATCGTGCGGAGTGCTTCGTACATGTTGCTCGTTTCTATATCCGGTGATTCTGTCTTCTGTCGTTTGTTGGACTTTCGTGGTGGTTTTTCGTTTTTCTTGAGCTCGTTCATCTTGTTTTCGAAGGCGTTGTGCATCATCTTCATAAAGTTTTCCATTGTATTTTGCAGTTCTTCGTACGTGTCAATATTCTGCAATATATCCATTGCTATACGTTGGCCGTTGTCGTTGGTGCCAGCCATTTCTTCTGGTTTCGCTTCGTTGTCGGTAAAATATATTATAATATAATATATCGGTCGTATTTATTCTATTACTACCGATGTGCTCAGAGCCATCGATAGCATGCGAATGTTGAATAAATCCCTTCTCGACGGCTTATATATCGGCCGTCGAACATCCCTAGTTTTCTATATCTATCGCGAAAGTGCGAGAGGTGTGATACGTGACGTATCGTTGGATGAGTCATCACAATATTAAATAAAAAGATAAGTTGTCCAGGAGATAGTCTTATAATATTCAACTTGCTCTCAAATTATTTCAATACTGTTGTTTATTGACTTTGTCTCCGGTATTCTGACTTCTAGGTTAAGCATTGTTCTAATTCGAATATGTAGTTTGAGATAAAAAAAAAATCTGTTCTTTTGAGAACAATACTCATAATAAATAGTAATATCAATAAGTGGCAATAAGAACGAAATTGTTTGTTTACCACTTTAACATTTCTAACCTACTTTACTCATTATTATTATTTTGACATGTAGGTTATGTATATGCTTTCTTTGGTTGTATTGGAAGTAACATACTAAAATTTTGACAATATTGCAAAACATTACGCTTATATTTTATGACAAACGGTTATTTCCGCGATTGAATATTGACTTTATTCGACTCTGCAGTACTGATTTGAATCATATGCTTTGAATTTGGCCTTGAACTGAAAACTTATACTTTATGAACTATATAATCGATTACGTTTATCTATCAAATTTGTAGTGTATTGACTCAAACCACTTGAAATTAGGTCTTATGAACTTAAAAATGCGAATTGCAGTTGGTTTCAAACCGATTGAAAATCAGGTATTATCTATTACTATCTTCATAATATTTATATGACATATGTTGGAAATGAGGAAAACTTACCCTTGCTTTTTGAAGTTAATTGTATAAATTATCCACTTGTCGATCATATTGCTATTCTATTTTCCGCTTTATCGCTTTTATATATATATATATAGGTTATGTCTAATTTTGCGAGTATTCATAACACAATCTGGTGCTAATTTTATTAACACTCTTGCATAGTGAAGTTAATATACGAAGTGCTACCTAGAATTCCCGGAATGTGAAAAAAAATAAATTGTTATAACTTATTCACTACTATCCCCTTTAAAGGACTCCTTCCGCATGACTACACCGAGCCCAGCGACTTGTCCATGACTGAAAACAGTGCTGGAAGTCTTCGCATGTTAACGTGTTCAACACTGCCTACGATTCGGCCTGGATCTCGTCAGTCATCTCAAAACGGCACCCCTTGAGTTTCAGTTTCAACTCCGGAAACTCCGGAGAAGTCGTAAGGGACTAGATCTGGGGAGTAGGGCGGGTGGGGTAATATTGCCGTCTTTGATAAGGCTAAAAACTGACTCACGACAAGTGACGTGTAGGTTGGTACATTGTCGTGGTGTAGGATCCACGAATTGTTATCACTTGGCAGGCCGCTTACGTCGAATGTTTTCTTTTAGTCATTGAAGAACATCGCAATAAAATTGTCCATTAACTGTTTCACCTGGTTCATGCACTTTCACCACATTTTGTGGGGTATTTTTCATCGATGGACGACCGGAATGGTCATCATCATCAACCGACAGGCGTCAATTTTACAACGGTAGTACCACTAAGTTTGCGTCTCGCCTAAAGCATCTTCACCAAACGCTTGTTTAAGTATTTTGAGAGTTTCCGCTGCCGTTTTACCAAGTTTGAAGCAGAATTTAAAACACTTTTTTACTCTTTCAGATCAGACATTGTAGTGTCGTATAATAACTCAAACACCGCTCAACAAATATAACCAGAAAAACTGTTTGTCACCCCCTAGCAAACTACGGTTTGACAGACTGACTACTATCCCTTCGCGCGAACTAAAACATACACATTATTCATTTTTATAACCTGATTCGAACTTGTTGGTAGTTGACGTTAGTTAGGTGGTATTTCCTCACTAGTTTTCCATCTTTATATTATAGCTTGTAGTTTATTATTTACATTGTTCTTATCAAACTTACTTTAAATTTAAATTTTGAGCGCGGACTTTCATGGCCATATGAAGGTAAACTTCTTTCATTGTTACCTTTATACTTTCTTTATTCATGTTCCCAATACCAGCCAGATAGTACTGTATACTTAGTTAAATCGATCTTAAACCATCTCAAACTAATCCAATGATTTCATTTAATGCTATATAACAAGCGATCAAGATAATTTGCAATCGAGTCATTCATAAATCCGAAATCGTATGTCGTTACTTGAACTGCACTTACATTACAAACGTCAAGTAAAAGGTCAGTCATATATATAACTATGCCACGGTTACAATTGGAAAAGACATACGGACTCAAATTCATGAATGACTCGTTTACAAATTATCTTGATCGCTTGTTACTAAGTTAATTTAAAAAAAAAACCCTTATCCCAATATTGCTTTAAATCCTGGATAGTTTTTTCGACAACTAAATTGTCATCATCAACAACAGAAGAGGTATTATACCCGGAACCACTTTACAAAAGCAAAACTCGTCATATCACCGACGTATTACTACTACTGAAATATGTATCCAGAATTCAAAGCTCTATTGTGATAACGGTTTTGTTAAATTAACTTTTACAGATTAAGCCAGTCTCCAGTAACCAGTAATTCATTCAGATCTATATACCAGGTGTCTTTGAAAGAAAAAGACAACGTATGAAAAATGGAAAGACGTAATTATATAGAATATGAATCCAAAATATTTGTCCCCCCACTGCATTTCAAGAATTGCGACTATAACATAAAGAATAAGGGTAGCGTTAAATAGCGAAACAATTGTGCCACCGATTCAGTCAGTTTCGATTGTTACATGTGTACGTTGGATATGATTTACATTTACGTATTCCGATTAAGGGAAACAGTTAGATTGCTACCAAATTGCGAAGGTGGCGGGCGTAAAAAGTCCCGGAGAGAACACATCTTAATTTTTAGTAATTCACTTGTATTCAAAATAAAACTATATATTGTTAACAACTGACATTTTCGTACGTAAATATATCCAGGTTATTGAACCCTTAACATACAAAGCTGTTTAAACGATGTTATCTTGTAGTTTTTATAACATCGATAGCTGTTACTATGTAACACACACATATAACAAGTGTTCATTTGAAAAGTCAATCTAGGTTACTTTGAAATTTTGATAGAATAAGACACAAATATATTAATATGTGTTTGTTGTTCCGTAAACGTAAATCCAAATGACATTTGATAATGTCAATCACTTAATATCAGTTAGTGCATAAAATAATCGTGCGTCGATTCTGGTTTAAATAAATTGCTTCTTAGTTTTAAAATGGCTTTCACTTTAGAACATAAAGTTTTTTTAGTCCATACTTATTTTCGAAGTGATAATAAAATTGATGGTTTATGGGTTTATTCAGTTCAAGATTGCATGGTAGAATTTCAGGTTGAGTTTCCACATTTTGTATTAGATTATATACAATTTAAGAATACTTTGGATAGAACTTGAAAACTTTTTTCTGAAACTGGTAGTCTCTTAAGAAAATCAGCCAGCGGAGCAGTTAAGAAACGTATACCTCAAGTTGTCAATCGTGTTGAAGAAATAATGGAAAATGAACCACAAACATCTGTTCGACATTTGAGTCAACAAATAAACCTTTCTGTTGGTACAACTCACAAGTTATTAAAAAAAGATATGCAACTTTATCCATACCGTGTCACAGCAGTACAAGAATTGTTAGAAATTGATTACCCACGTAGACTACAGTTTTGTAATTGGTTTGTAAATATGAACAATAATGGAGAACTTTCACAAAGAGTCATCTTTACTGATGAAGCATGGTTTTATAAAACGGGATACCTAAATTCACAAAATACAAGAATTTGGAGTAGTGAAAATCCACATGTAATTAATGAAGAATCGCTACATCCAGAGAAAATTGGTGTTTGGGCAGCGATAAGCCAAAGGCGAATCATTGGACCAATATTTTTTCAGGGAACGTTAACTGCTCAAAGGTACCGTACGGAAATTTTACAACCATTTGTCAATCAGTTGCATGATGATGAACTTCAAAATGCATATTTCCAACAAGACGGAGCACCTTGTCACTGTACTGCAGAATCTTTGGATTATTTAAGAGAATTTTTTGATGAGCGTATAATTAGTCGAAATACTGAAATTGCCTGGCCTGCACGTTCATGCGATTTAACACCTTGCGACTTCTTTTTGTGGCCTTATCTAAAAAATAACATATTTCGAACACCTATATTGAATTTGAATGATATGCTACAGAGAATCGAACAGAAATGCATGGTAATTAATAACAATCCAGTAATGTTGCAGAATATCATCAGAAATATTGAACGGAGGATTTTAAAGTGCATTGATCTTGAAGGACAACATTTTCAACATTTGTTATAGTTTTCAATAAATACCTATTATTTGTTATTTATTTGTATGTATGAAACTGTCAAAATATACGACTTCGTAGGTTAAGTAGTAAATTTTAATTTACGACATACTTCAAAATGTTCTCAGTAAATCACATGCTACTAGATTGACTTTTCAAATGAACACTTGTTATGCTGTAGCTTATGTGTGTGTGTAAAGTTCTATGTATTATTTATTGACATTCTGAACTCATAGACGACATATAATAATGTGCCTTCAAAAACTTTCCTCATTAGAGACGACCATGCTTTTTTTTAATGGTTGGTAACAGTGCACGTATTCTGTCACAAACGTATAATTTTGATAGTTTGGTTATGTTATATAAATGTGTGTAATAAGTAGCAATTTAGTTTTTGAAAAAATGTTTATTACAATAGTCAAAATTAAAAGAAAATAATACTAAAGCAGATGTTGGAAATGTTGACCATTATTTTGAAGCAAAGTTGAACTCTTCGGATCATGCTTTCATAGCCATTTATTAGGATTTCTTGGGTTATGTCGGCACAAGAATTCACAATAGCATTACGAAGTTCTTTGATTGTGTGATGTCTGCTCTTGAAAATGGTATTTTTTAAATATGGAAAAATTAAATAGTCTAAAATTATCAAATCTAGAGAGCTATTGTTTTGAGATTTGTGTGCTTGTGCATTATCTTGCTAGAAATATCCATTCGTAAGTTCTTCATCATAAAATTAATTAATAAACGGCTCTAATAATTCATTTTGATATCTTTCAGCAGTTGGTTTGATTAAAAAATATAGGCTCAATAGTTCGTCTTCTTGGAGCTGCTAGCTAGATGCCTATTTTTTGTGCATGTAGTTTTCACAAATTGATGAGTGTTTTCTTCAGACCAAATTCTCATATTTTGCTTGTTAAATATTCTGAAAGATGGAACCAAACCTCATCCAAAAAAAGCATTTGTTGAGAATGTCATTATTATTTGTGTTATTTAAAAACTATAGACAATACTGTGTTCTCTTAACAAAATCTACCTGTTTGAGTTTCGAAACGGTTTGAGTTTATATGGAAACAACTTTATTTAAGTCCTTTTTTAAAATAATACGACATGTTCCCACTGACAAATGAATTTGTGATGGTTTTGCTATTGATTTTTTGGGTCCATTCTACGTCGAATATCCTCTATGCAATTTGCTGTTCGTTTTTTAGGTGCTCCACCGTCAGGTTTACGAGTTATTGCCCCTGCTTTACTAAATTTAATAACACAAGCTTAAATATGTTTTCGCAGTTATGCGAAGTAACTGGCAGGTTAGGATACTGTATTGCCGGAAATCCTGTAGGCACTGATTAGTGGAATAAACCTAATCTCCATTTTCTAACTTTTGACCAGTTCTATAGTAACTTTGAATAATATTAGTTAGTTACTTATGCAACAAGTGAGTAAAGTAATCTATTTTTTTACGAGTAGGAAAATTTGGGGCAATTCCTACAAGTGGAAAAAGCTTTGCTTTATTCGCGAATGTCATACAAATTTTTAGCTACATTAGTATGTATTAGTATGCAGTTGAAGCTTTCTTCACGGTCATAAGTAACACTCCTTTTAACTAGACAAAAAAAACAAATTTTATTATCGGAAACGAATGTTTGACAGTTTATAGGAGGAACTGATTGATATGAAAGCGAAGCGTTCAGAGCATACTTTGCGTGAATAATTTTATAATTGCTTTAAAAAATGAAACGTTACTGCACTTTTTTTAACGCAAAAGCGTGAAAAAATGAACCGCTATGGCACTTTTTTAAACACTTTTCGATAGATTAGTGAATCATACATTTTATTAACGCAAATTAATGAAAAAACCTACGTAAAAAATGGACGTAGAAAAAGTTATTTATGCACCAAGGGCGTTATGGGTATTATATTTCTCTGAAGTCGACGTTAATTTAGTCCGAGGGTTGAATGTTATGCTAGGGCAATATAATTGCCATAACGCCAGTTGTTCATACAAGATTTTATTTTTCACGAAAAAGAAATTTCTTAAGCGGAAAATTCGAATTACATTGGAAAAGTTCCGAGATTTCTGTCAACTGTCATGTCGTTGACAGTCGTTACGCATCTAATATGACTCCTTGAACCAACGATTTAACCTACGTATAATATTTTATGTTTGACAACTGTCAGACTTTGAAGTTTTCTAAAGCTTTGCGTCTGCACCAATCTTTGATTACTTAATTACTTAAAAAACAACCTCTACTATAATGAGGGAAGTTTTTGAAGGCACGTTACAATTTTCAGCGGGTTTTTAATTTTGGATTTCGCTATGTAATTGACGCACAATTTTTTTGGATTCATATTCTATATAATTACATCTTTCCACTTTTCATAAGTTGTCTTTTTCTTTCAAGAACACCCTGTATGAATGCATGGCGTGATTATATCTGTACCAAACTGTAATGTAATGAATTATATTTGTAAAGTGATATTTATTTATTGCGCGTACAATGTGTAATGTAATTGTTTAAAAATTTCAGTGGCGAATAGAGCACAAGAAAAAGAAATCGAAGAACTGAAAAGTAAAATCGCACAGGTTCTGGCAGTAATGCCTAACGACACATTTGGAGGGCCGACACCTTCAAGTGCAATGTCACGAGTACGACTAGCCGAAAGTCCGCCAGGATCAACACTAGATCCCAATGCCACGGCCTACACACCTAAAGGCTCCCTTGTTACTTCCACGGAAGCTTAGTGTCTTAATGCTGAGCGTATACACAGTTCTGCCGTATAAGTTACTTCACATACTTTCATAGGAAACGCTTCAAATTTGGTCAGATCCATCATTTTTGTTACAGTAAAATTCGTTCCGCTTTCAAAATACCTCTAATACTTTCGTACTCAATACGTAAATATATTATTACTTATTAGTTATTATTGTTGCCTGGCAAACATACCGACGACATTATTCAAATCGAATGTTAATGATGACGATAAATTTGACGTAACATGACGTCAGGTATATTCGCTTCATTTATATATTTATTTAAGACCATATTTTTGGAATAGCTTTGAGTAGTGATGACGCGCGCACGCGTGTGTGACGTAACTTATGACTTAAAACAAAAGATAGTCTTTATATTGTTAGCTTATTTAATGTGATATATAATTTATGACAGTACCTTGACGGCAAGTCCTATATTTTTTTTATATATATATATTTGTTAAGGCACAACGGTACTGACTTTTTGTTCATGTTTATTAAGAGATGGCTCGCTATTGGCTGGTTTTTTGATCTCTGATTTGTAATATTACGTTTAATAACACATTTAAGCATCCATTATTTTTTTGTTGTTGATAAATCATGAACATCACTCGTATTTTCAAAAAATACAGCCTCGTTTAAAAACGCATTTCTAACTTTCAGCAAGTCGTACAATTCTGCATACTTTATTCATATTTAATATTGGAAATGATCGAATTTCAGAAGCTTACTCTTATTTTGTCTGTTTAGGACTTCTTTCAAATCAGAAATGCGTTTTTATTATAATTATTGATTGTTCCTAAGTTAACGCGTTTTTGTTTACAATTATTTATTTGTGTTTACTACTTTCGCGTTTAACACATATTCATATATGGATCTGGTAAAAGGAAACTTGTATTTTACTTTGCTTGAAATTATTTATATCAAAGCATAGTCAATTATTAAATTTGTTTTTACGTTATTTTAATAAAAGACGAAAGGACTTTTAAGTAAATATCCTTATTTGCTTATTTACGATAAATTCTTGCTTTTTTATTTATTTTTCTTAATTATGCAGTAATTCATTCTAAGTTTAATTTTTAAAAGTACGTCTTTAATTTTACAAAATAGATTTAAAAAAGAACTGTTACTACTGACAATGTCAAGATAATAAAATTGACTAAAAAGAAACGAGTTTTGGAGATAACATTGAGAAAATTTGAAAGATTGATTTATGTTCATATATATTAGCTTGGTGCATAATTAGGCGTTTTTTAAACAATATTTTTAATATGCAAAGAAGATGTCAAGGCATGGAGTCAATCTATGCCTTGACATCGGCCACTAAATGATCGCAATCGTCATAAACTTTGTTCGGCTGCCAGTTTTTCAGTGATTGATTGACGTAGAAGCTTGTGGCGCTTCTGTGGGAGAACATGGCGACTGTGGAAGCAGTTAGCAGCCCCTATTGGCGATACATTCGACAACACGACGCTCAACATGTGGACGCACATTATCGTAGTGGAAGACGATACTGTTCCTTTTGCCTAGTCTTTTTGTCTCGAATGCAGTGTCGAGGCGGTCGAGTTGAGCCAGATAGACATTGCTGTTGATGATGGATTGCCGCTTGCCGTTTATGTCTGGAATCCGCCACTCTTGACGCTCATCGTCGTCATTCCACCAATAACAGATCCCATTTGATATTTCCCAATGGATGATTCCGCTTCTGTCCTTCCAAACACACTACATTGCCTTCTTACAGTGCACGTTTTTTGTTATTCCTTTTGGTGAAACTCCTTGCGAAACGCGGACCCTCTTTCTTTTGAGATTTTTGAAGAGAAGCTGTGATTGGTGCAGACTCTTTAGAAATGTAGCTTGTTCGTTTCGTTGCAGCAAATCGATAAAAATGCGGACACGTTTGGTTTTATTGTTGTCGGTGAGTTCATGAGAACTCATCCAGTCAATTTCCATAATTTTCCGCACTTTTTGAGACGACGAATGATGGTTGAATCGTCCACATTGAAGTTTTCGGCCAGTATTAGAGTTGTCAAGCTTTTGTCCTCTTCCACGTGCGTGGGCGTCGAAATCCGCTGGTCGATCTTTTCCTGGCTTATCTTTTAAACTAGTGTCGCCAGATTTGAAACGGGCAAACTATTGCCTGCATCGACTTTCGTTGATTGTTCCTTCGCCAAAAAGTTAGTTTAGATCGCGAAACGACTGCGCCGCTTTTCATCCTTTCTCGAAGTGGTAAAGCATAATATGACGAATATCAGTATGATTATCGACACGCATTTTTATAACCTGAAAATAGAAGAATATTTTTATCACTAAATTTTAGAAAATTTATAAAATGTATTGTAAATAAGACGTCAGTAAAACGCCTGATAATTATGTACCAACCTATTAATATATAAAGTCGATAGTATAATTGCAAATCCAAATATTACAAATATTAGATGTAAAGCATTGAGTGGATACATTTAAACAATACCTCTTGAAATTAACTTATATCAAAATCATAATTATGTGCTATATTTTAAATGTTTTGTATTGTATTGATTTAAACATATTTTAATATGTTCGTAATATATTAACCGAGGCTAATTAACATTTAATTTAATAAAGTTTATGTTGTAATAAATTAATTTTTACATTTTCTCAATGGTATCTTCATATGTAACTCTTTCTTGATGTTCCTAACTAGTACGCTGATACTTGATCTTAACTTATATGAATAACATCTACAGTTCGTTCCTTTTTTAAATGACTATTGAGAAATTATATTAAGAAATCTTTCTTCATTTTATACATGCCCGTTGTTCCATCTTAAAAAATTAAGAATTCTGTTAATTATACTAATAATTTCACTGGAGTGGCATAGTGAATCCCTAGCCAACTACCAAACTGAATAACTCTTATAAGCCCTTTGATTTATAAAAGAATCTAATGTACAAATGTCTCTTAAATAATCTTTGATGTGTAAAAAACTAATATTGCTTAACTTACGCGAAAAGAAAATATATTGCAAATTTCAAATTTACAAATTTTTATGTTAAAAGTGAAGAAAATAAATCTCAATTATGAAATAAGTTGAACTTAAATTGTGTTAGTTTATATAAAAGTTGTTTTTATTTTGTGTTAGTTTTGTACTATACCGGTTGTTTTAAGTAATCATTACATATCGAGTAATTTAATCGTTCATCCTTTTTATTTACATAGGAGTAAGTGTTATAGTTCTTGTTTCTTTATTTACTTATTCTTCATGTGTTAATAACGTGTGTTTCAATATATTTTTTTAACTTCCTAATACCAACTATAAAGCAGTCAAAAATTAAAAAATCACGCAAAATAAGATTTAGTCCAACACATTTTTTTGTTATTTCTTCGTATTCATTCTTTTATTTGCCATTTTCAGCATTATTTCTCAAATTCATTAAAGATATTGCCCATATTTTGGTTATCAATTTTATAAAATGACAAAATTTTCGAAGTTGAAGTCTTTGATTTCAAATTGTTGGATTCCTTCAATAGTTTTTCCAAGATTATTTTTTAATAATTCTAATTAGATCTACATAAAATATAGTTAAGTAATACTATAGTGTTCATTAATAGCATTTATACACATTTTAAACAGTATCTGGAAATACAACTCTTAATCATAACCTCAATTTTAACCTAAACTGACGAGCATTAACAAATCTGTAAAACTTTTTATGCAAATATATTTTTAAAATATTTCTAAGCATAATTATTACTTTCACAATGAAAAAAGAAATAATTAATTTTATACTTTATATCTAAAGCAAGCTGGTTTGTTCAATAATAATTTAATAAATCTCAATTAATTTTTTTAAATTCACTTGCAAAAACATAATCTTAAATTCCTCATAATAATTGAACATAAAATGCAAACATTTATTTATAATATTTTATTGTATGCAGACTATTAGTCTGCGGTAGTGTATTTTCCGTTACCTTATGCCGCCATTTTGTGTTTATAACGTAATATATACCTGTTTGTTGAAAACCTGTTTGCGGTTAGTGACCATACTTATCATAGCTTATAATTGACAAATGACAGGTGGTGAACCAACAACAGACAGAAATGTTATTCGATATGGAGAATGTTGAAGACTTTCTTTTAGAAAAAGCAGCTAAAGAAAGGAAGACACAGTATTCGGCAGCGAAATTTAATTTGCCTTTGATACCGTCAGAGAACTGTCATCCTTACTAATGTAAACATTATACGACTGCTGAGATTCGAGGGTTGAATTATGTCACTTTCGTAAAATTCTCTAACAAGTTCGGCATTTTTTCAATAAATGTTCTAATCTAACACAAGCTAACAGTACAATGGGTATTGATGGGCATGCGCGAATTATAAGAATTAAATTCTGATTGGCTCCGTTATTTCTGGAAATTAGTATAATTTTACACTCTATACAGTATAAATTTTAGCAAAAAGTAACCTTATAAATCATAACAGCAATTTTTATAAGGGAAAATACACTACCGCAAACTGTTTACACTACTGACGCTTGTTATATGCCATATATTTAAAGAAGTCAAAGTTGGATTAATTTACCCAGAATTTTCTGAAAATTATAGCTGTTTTGATAATAATTTAAAAGAATAAACTAAAGACCACCGTTTGATTGATTGAATATTGAAGGTTATTTGAGGGACATATCTATTATTAATGTACATACAATAATATGAATATATGAATAATATTGTTGCAATGATGTTGTGTATATTAACAAAAAACATATTTTTTTAGAAAATCCCTTTATTTTCTACAAGAAAAAATAAAATCTTGATTAAATGCAATGTTTTCAGAATTTCTCCTTGTTTTGACTATTAATATCTAGAAATTTTCATTTTTATTCTCTTGTTCTTTTCAAATAGATACTTATCTTGAAATTTTACTAATAAATAGGAAATATCGAAATTTATCATATTAATATTAGTCATTTCAAAATTTCTAATTGTATAAATTTCTAAAATTTACATTATAGTTACAGAAAGTATTTCTTTGGAGACGGTGGCTAAGTGAAAACTAACGAAAAGGTGTAAAACTCCTTACGACATTAATATTCCTATCTTAAATGCGTATGCCGACAACTAAGTTGTCATCCTCAGTGTTGTCAACTTAGTTGTCGAAATACGCATTTAGAGTATGAATGTGGAAAGGGGTTTTATACCTTCTTTTAAGTTATTACGGTTATAGTCAGATATTTTAAAGAAATATAAATTTCTCATACGTAATGTAAAACATAGAAATGGAAGCAATTATTTGTTTTAAAAACAAAAAATACACTCAAGAAAAGTATTTCAAACCACAAATATGTAATACATGCAATAGTATAACATAGAAGAATTTTAAATCACATACGCGTCCGATATTTAAAAACTACAGCGGTAATAAAGAAATATTCAAAATGAATCTTTCCCTTTCTAGCAAGCCTTCGTCGGCACTATTTCCAATCCTTAGCAGCATCTTTCATTTGCGTCAGTATTACCTCTTCATCAGTCTCCTAAATTTGTTGCCTCTTTTCCTTTATACTAATTATTTTTCTTGGTATTCTTTGATCCATTTTTCCTACATGTTTATATCAGTTCTTCATCACCTCGTGATATTGTTCAGTATTTTTTATGGTACGTAAGCAATTACAAGAAATGTATTATTCATAATTGAATTCCTTTTTTATTTTCTTTAATGTTTTCTGTTGTATTTAAGATTTACACATCTAATCTCCTATCTATTAAAAAATCACGCCCCTATCAATATTCATGTTATTATTATGTCTGGTATCAATTTTAAGTTTTATTCTGTTAATTTCCTTTATTCATATACCAACCCTTGTATTTTTTGTGTTTTTTCAAAAATACAATGCTGTCGGCGTTTATAAATAATCCATTTTGATGGGACATTTATGTACGCACGTTCCTATTAATTCCTATTAATAATTATGCTACCAAAGCATATCGCAAAAGTCTTCAAGGAACATAAAAAATGCAGCGGTATTAAAAAAAGACGGCATTCTTAAAGTAAATTTCAAGTATCCTTCTTATGTAGCCTCTCCTGTGGTTGAAATTAATGACTTTCTTACAATAAGACTCGGTAGAAAAAGCCGAATATTTCCTTTTTTGTTACTACCTACCTAATTGATAACTTAAAATAATTTCTTTAATTTTTTGTTTTACAAATACACTTTTTATCGTCTCGTCTGTTATCGTAAATAGACTATAACATTTAAATCCTAATTTTGATTTTTTGTAAATACAAAAGTCTTGAGAATGTTACTAACATCATTGCAAAACATCTAATTCATGAATTTAAAATATACGTTTGTTATTATGTTCATAATAAGTTTACAGTAAATAAATCATAGTACCTGCTTTGTATTACAAAATTTCATGTATCATTTCATTATTCTTCTGTACTGTGAGGTTGAAGATGAACTTTGTTGGCTGTATTTCATAAAAATCAAAGGAAATTTTCAGAACTAATGCTTTGTTTACTCCATAACCAGCATAGAATAGTATTCAATAAATATCGGTATAATTTTTATAAGACAGCAACAATAGACAATTACGATTTGTATGTTCTGAAAATTTCGTTACATTTACCAGAAAATAATTAAAACATTGTCTCAGCCTCTTTCATTTTATTTAACATAACATATTTTTTACCAACCTAGTCAATAAGCAGGAAAAGCGTTCTATATAATGGAACATACTGGACATGTACAAAAATACTATTTCTAGATTATTACTTCACCTTGTTCTTCATTATTTTAAATTAGTGTTTAATATCAGTCTGTTTTTCTCTGTAGTTACCTAGTTCATCGAATCCGAATAAAATTAGTTAAATTCGTTCAGTTATTGAAACTATTATCGGTATTAAACAAAGCAGGACATTATATTTATACTCCCTTAAAGTGAAAACACCTTTTAACAACTGATTTTTATTTGTAATTTTCAATAATTTCAAGAAAATAATATTAATCAGGCTAGGTTACATATTTGAGTTTAGGAAAAATTATTAATTTAATTTGGGTAACTGCAAAGAGTAACAGTCTTATATATAATTAAACTTGAATTATCAGACTATAGAGAACCGTTCTATAAACGTTTTAAGTATTATTAATAAAAGGAATTAGTTTTTATAAATTGTAATATAATTCAAACTTCGCTGCACTTATTTAGTAGATAGGCAAGTTATTGACATGAGTGATTTGTACCAAATTACTGGGTGATGTTTGGAATTTTCACAAATGATTAAGTATTTTAAGATATACAGTTTTAAATAAACATAATTTTTATGTAACCAAAATTAATAAATGTTAATACATAGAATGAACTCAGTAATATCTAAGATCTTAATCCAGATATGCCTAAAGCCTGAGTTACATTACACTTTTTCCGTCTAGAAACTTGGACAAGTTTTCAAAGTAGATGTACTTGTCGAAACAAAGTTTCTAAACTACGAAACTAGGTCCGGTCACACTTTTTATACAAGTTTCATACTAGACTTGCGCATTAAACAGCATTGCGTTTATGCCAACTGAGCTTCTTACATTTACACACATCAGATAGTCGTAATATTTTTAATAAACGTTTTAGTTTATTTTGTCTGTTTTTCAACTTCATTTTTTAAAAATTGTTGTATCTATAAGAGCCAATAAATAACCACAACCCGTCTAAACTTTAAATATATAATACACTCAGCGGCAGAATTTACCGCCCACCCTATGTTTTGTCATTAATTCGGAGATTTTATAATTCTGATTTTTTTTTGAAGTTTTTAATATCGAAGTACATCTTGGAAAAGGAAACAAACACCAATTAATTGGAATTTTTTGTTTACTCTTAAAATATTACAGAAAAAAACAGTTTTTGAAAATTTCGAACATTTTGAACAAGATCAGCGATGCATGAAATTTGTGGAAAAAAAGGGTTGTTGCCAACGAACTTGACCTCAATAATAGGTGTTACTCCCCGTGCCCAAATCACATCAAAGAGCCTACGTGGAAGTATGTCCATGACGTTTTGAATGTCAACTTGTGGGATGTTTTCCCATTCTTCCAACGCAGCAATTTTCAGCTCTAATGGTTGGAGCTAGTCTCCGTGCTCGAATTCGACGTTTCAGGTTATCCCAGATGTGTTCTATTGGCTTGATGTCTGGACTATTTGCTGGCCATGGTAAAGTTGTGATATCAACTTCATTAAGTAAGTATTACAAAACCACTCGAGCGACGTGACAGGGTGCGTTGTCTTGCAGTAAAACATAGTTGTCTCCAATAAATGGCGCAAACGAAATGACATGATCTTGAAGAACTTCTTGTAAATATCTGTGAGCATCTACACCGCCTCTATAAAAAATCACCAGGTCCGTACGAGCCTAGTAAGAAATTCCTCCCCATACCATTATTGAACCTCCTTGGTAACAAGACAGTTTGAACAAGAGAACAATGAGCAAACCGCTCGTTTGGACGTCTGTATATACGCTGGCGGCCATTACGATTTCTTAAAGCAATTCTGCTCTCATCGGAGAATAAAACATTCTTTCTCTGAATAATTTTCCACATACTGTATTCCCGCACAAAACGGAGTCTAGCTGTTTTGGGATGCGGGCGAAGCTGTGGGGCTCGGTAAGGGCGTCTCGCTGAAAGATTATTTTCTGCCAACCTTTTTCTTACAGTTCACTCGCTCACGTCCACATTTCTAAGCTCAGCAAGACGATTACGGGCTTCAACAGCGGTAAAAAATCGATCTCTTAAAATCGTGCTTACAACAAAACGATCGTCCCTCACGGAAGTGCAGCGATGGCGGCCCTGACCAGGCCTTCTGATGTAAGAACCCGTCTCCCGAAAACGCCTGATGGCATCTCTGACTGTCTCACAGACAGCACTAAGTATTCCAGCAATACGACGTTGATTGTAACCTTCATCGAATAAAACCACAGCCTTGGCTACGGAGTTTGCGTTCAATGGCATTGTTTCGAATTAAAAATGTTTTTGAACTTAACTTAAACCGATTTCAAAAGATATACACCAACACTAAACAAGTCTAATTAAGTTAAATAAAAAGGAAATCGTAAATACACTAACACTAAGCAAGTCAAATTTGAACCAAATTACTAATAAGCGTAAGAATGACAGTAATACACAGACAATGACAGTTAAACTTAATTATGTACTGTCAAAGTGTCATGTAATGTCAATTAATGTCGAAAATTGACGAAAATCTCCAACAAAATGTGTAATAAACAGAAATTTTTATTTTATGTTGTTAACGCACTCGAAGTTTGGTGTCCTCTATTCGACATGGCATAAATTAAAACTTGTTTAAAATCTAGTATCAAAACTTGTTCAAGTTTCTAGTACAAGATTTATGTCCTATATGTAGTACCCTTTTAACATGTCTGTATTCATTTTAACACACTAATATAATACTTCTGCAGAACAGTAGATGTTGCGTCTGTTCGTATGCAGATGTATACTGGTATACTGAACATAACGTATCGCATTATACAATGATAGTCCGTTGCGCGTTTGCACGTTAAGACTTGTTGGAAGTGTGCTATATATAGTACAGTAGGCTTGGCTGGGTTAATATAGTTTTAAATATATTGTTGTTTTGACTTCTTAATTTTATTTTCTAAAGCTTTTATAAAAAAATAAAATTCATGATAAATATGTTATCTTGAAATTATCTTTTAATTAATGACTGAAAATATAATGCAAGCATTACGTCTCTATTGTCTTCAACTAATTGTTGACTTTTCTACTGTCTCGTTAATATTAAAAAAACACGATATAGTTGATCAGATGTTTATTTTGTTAAATAAGAAGCAATTGTTTAACAGTAAGTCGCGAATGAAAAAGTAACCAAAGGTACCAAAAATGAAATATCGGGACGATTTTAGACAGTATGAATATCCCAAATAAATGGATATTTTCAGGTTAAATAAAAGTATGGAAATCACTTTAAAGTAAGAATAATTCTTAAAGACAATAGTTTGTATATTAGTCTTCAATATTGATTTCATATAGAAATCATATTTTATTGATTGTAACACATCATCTTGCAAATGTTTTCTATTTACCCACAATACAATAAAAAATCGGATAAAACAAAATTTGAGTCGATGCTTGGCTATATAAGATAGATATACAGATAACATGTTACAGTTAGCAATAGTGCTGTACCAGATCATTTTTACCGGTTAACGGATGAAGCTAGTCATCATTTGGAAAGATACTTACTAAAGTTTAGGTTTAAATAAATTGCACGTTATGTAAAAAAAAAATACTGAAGTTTCATAGACTCTAACTACTTATACGCTAATAACTTGCCTCTTTACTTAATTTGTATAAATATGGTTGTTAGTCTGTTCATATTTTGTTTGTTATTATTAGAGATAATAGAAATAATATATATTGAGATCATATGAGTACACAATTGTTCAAATATTTCGGTATACATTGTTTAAGTGGTTGTGTTATTGTTATTATTAGAGGTAATAGAAATAATATTTGTGGAGATTACATAACTGCACAATAAAAGCAATTGTTTTAGTATACATTATCTAAGTGGTTGTGTTATTTGCACTGTGTACTTAATGACGTCAACATATTTTATTCTAGTCTCTAATTATTAGGATATACAGTATACTAAGTAAAATTGATTTTATAGTTGTGTATCTAAGGGAGGAACGAAAAACGCAAAAATTTTATAACGTCACAAAGTAGACAGTACTACTCCTCCTTCTAAGGTACTTACTTTGTTTATTCATTACTCTATAACTTGTTGGAAAGAAAATGTGATTTAATTTAGTAAGTGTTTATTAATTTCAAAATATTGTACTGTAAATATGTAATTAGTAATTTTAACATAAATTTGACAAATGTACTGACAATCAGTAAATATATAGGAAACTTATTCAATTTTACATAAAGAGCAGTAACGTAATATTTTAATATTTGTTACTATATGTTATGCACCTTTACAAATAGCCTGTTGACTCGAAGTATCCAATAATGCTACATAAAATAAAGTTGTAATACTTAAACTAAGTGTATTTTCATATGCAGCAATAAATACATTTATTGTATCTTTTAAAGAATTTCCAACAAACTATTAACTGATGTGCCCTTTACTTGATGAAAGTCTTTTGTAAAATTAAATGCAAAACACAATTGTGTGATTTTCACAAATATTTTATTATAGTAACAATTGTTTCACCAACACTGTGGCTTCTTCAAGCTAATAGATCGATCTAATTACAGAATGAAATATATTCTAGTCAGTTAAACCAATTTAAGGATGGGGTGGCGGAAATAAGTTTAATAATAGAGAATTATTCAAATCTACTTGATCATTTAATAAATTATTACATTCTTTATGTTTGTTTATTTCTATAGTTTCAAGTAATGTTTATTTTATACCATGCTATAAAATGAACATTACTTGAAACTATAGAAATAAGCAGACCTAAAAATGTAATAACTGATTAAATGATCAAGTAGATTAGAATAATTCTATTATTAAACTTATTCCCGTGTAATTGTATAACCCCTCTCCATTAAATTAGTTTAGTAGACTAGAATATATTCCGTTCTGTAATTAGATTTACCTATTAGTCTGAACCTACAGTGTTGATGAAACAATTGTTACTGTAATAAAATATTTGCGAAAATCGCACAATTGTGTTTCGTAGCAAAATATCGTTTTAGTAATAGTATTTGTTCATTTATATCCAGCATCTGTATTTAATACTGTAAATTATAATCTAGCAAAATATACAAAACAAACCCTTAATATACACACTATACTCCCTACTCTTATCTGATTAAGACTGATATATATTGTGAATGTTTTGGTGGGAAGTGATACCGCCCGTCGTATGAGGTATCTTTTCCCACATAAGATGCACAATGATAAAATCAATTTTATTCTGTCAACGTGTCGCTATTAAAAATATTTAGTAATTGCTTCAATTTTTAAAATTTGTGAAACAAATGTGGACGGTTTTAGATTCTATATTCCTTTTATTACATCAAAACTATTGTCTTATTCTATAAGTAACACAGTTATCTTATAGCAATATCTTCCATTTCTATTTTTAAGGATTGATTTGTACTTAAAAGAAGTAATATGCATTAAGTAAATGTACTTTAAATAGATTTAAATATTACGTAGTTTTATTTTCAGTTTTTTCTTTTTCAACTGTTTAGAATGTAATTTTCATTTTCTGTAGATGTAGTTATTTATTCATAAAAAAATGAAAGGAAAATATTCAAGCAAAATTCTTTAATTACGTAAATACAGCCATGGCGGCAAGAATCTTTATTTGCGGTACATCTTTGCCATATTTTTTTTCAATTTGCATTGGAACTGTAACAAAAAATTTTTTGTAAAATATATTTATTTTCTCTTTTTTTTAAGGATTAGTATTATAATTTTTATATGCTTGTAATTTCAAATCCAATTTTTGGGAGCTACTTTGGGTGATTCTACTACTTACTGCTTAGGAAAAAATGACAAAAAATAACAGTTGTCAATGTGATCGTTTTTTTCGACAAATTCTTTTTCAGATATTTTATTATAAAAAAATTTTATGTTTCATTCTAGTTTCATGTTTTGGGTTAAAATTTTTGAAAAAAAGATCACATTTGTAGATAGGCAGTGTGTGTTAAAAAATGTTAAAAAAACAGGTGTCGACTGTTTTCTCAGTATGAATTTTTGCTCTCTATGTGTTATTGAACCATTGAAGTATTGAAAAAAATATCAAAAAACGTAACAAAATAAAAGCAACGGCATATTGTGCTCGGAAAAATGTGTTTTCTTTGTATACCTGACCAAATCTTATGTTTGTTAATAGGGTTGTTCCAACTCGCTAAGAAAACCGTACAGTGGCGGTCTAGTACATGCGCACTGCAGAAAAAGCGTTCTAACCTCATTTTTAACCGTACACTGAACGATATCAAAAGTGTTCTAACTAAATTTTGATCGTACAAAAATCAGTCACGGGACGGTTAAAACAGTTCACAGAGTGAAGCATGTACCGTTTGTACTGACATGCGCATTACATAACTTGATCCTGTGAGAACTACCGATGCCAATAGCAATATAACAATATTAGGATATAACAAAGTTGATTATTTCAATTATTACTGTTGGCAGTATTTCAAAATAGATTGATAACCAAATGATCAGAAATACGGTGCAACTTTATAATTATCACTGGTACAAAAGCAGTGCAAAACTAACGCTTGCGCACAAAATGATCATCAAGCGATGCGCGTACCGTAACTAAACTGGTACATTGTGCGACATATAAAACCCGTACAACTCTTTAAGGTGGGAACAGACCTGAATATTCAAATCTGGACAATCTATGTGCATCGACTCGGCACATGTACAACGACTCGCGAATGCACAATACGCGAGCCAAATGTCGGTTTTTGGACAGCGCTCAAAGAAACTGTATCATGCATGCACGCGCAGTGTGGACAGGTTTCAACTCGATTACTAGCGGACAGGTTTCAACTCGATTACTAGCGGACAGAGCAGGTGGCATGTTGTTGCGAAAGGCAAAGAGTGACAGTGTTCTTTTTAATTTATTTTACAAGAAATAACGTGCCTATAGATATTTTAATGGAGTGGCCAAGTGATATGTAGAGTTATAGATAATCGTTCCTTCACTGAGACTGATTTTCTAAGATGCGTGTCTTGTTTTGCAATTTTGGGTCCAACTGCGTTAAGTAGAAATTCATAATATTGCGAATCCCACACCATCGCCTTTCTCGTCTCTTTTTTTTTCTTCAATAACTGGGACAGTATAACATTCGCAGCTCCCATAATAGCCACTTCTTCTGCAATTTTTGAATATGTACTGACAGGTGGAATTCCGTGAGACGACATGCATGCGTCGCATGCAAAATCTCAGAGAAATTTTTTGATAACGCATACAGCGAATCAACACGCATATACATGCCATGCGTAACGACTCACCGCATGTTCATTCAAGTCTGTTCCCACCTTTATGAGCATAAAATCAAGAGTTTTTTATATGCGTAAACGGGACAAATATATTCATACTGTCACTTAGACGTCATAGGTTATACAAACACTGCTAATTACCTCAAGCTTAAGTCAATTTGACAAGTCAAATAAAATGTGTCAAATTTGATAAGCTTGGCATGATAATGTGTTTGTGTACGGGATTTATATGTCGGCCAGTGTACTTGGAACAAACGTAATATCGTCACCGTCGTCAGAAATGACAACCAGTGACAACATTTCAAGAAGGGTAAATAACATAGCTATTATTACATTGATGCCAATCTAAATATTCTATTGCCAACTGTAGACATTTAATTTGCGCACCTGGTATATTTTCTTGATTAAAAGGAATGTTTTATTTAATTTTGTATAGATATAGGTAGCTCCCAGTATAAAATTCAATACAGTATTTCAAAAACATTCTATAGTTGTATATTTGGAATAATTTTGATAAAAATAAAATCAATTTTTCAATAATGGCCTCATTATGAGACCGAAAACAGTATTGAAATGAACTTAATTTTGATACGCTTTTTTCATTTTTATTCGAAATTGCTGTCATTTGATTTTAACCCTATATTGCACGAAATTAATTTTGCAAAATCATTTTTTTTATACAATGTTTTTCAACGTCCTTTACACGTAAAAAATAACAAAATAGTATATTAAAAAACAAGTTTCATAAGGCACCATTTTGCCGCACGAGATCAGTTTAGAAAACGAGCCGCGATAGCGGCGAGTTTTCTAAAGAGCGAGTGCGGCAAAAGGCCTTATGAAACGAGTTTTTTATACTATTTTTTCTATTTTGCGTTTTTTACATTAATAAATTGCTTAAATTGGAATTATTTAATTTGATAGTTCAGAGTTTAATTTTTATATAACGCATGCAGTTGGTCACATTGATACTTGACATTTTCAAATTTAAATCTTGCTATCCGCGAAGTATATTATATTACATATTATTTATTAATTTTCGTTAACATTACTTGATATTTAATTTAAAAATATAAACATGAGTGACATAGAAACATATATATGTTGTTGTCAATTGTATACAACATACGTTGTTTGTGTAAAATACGGACATATATCATATCTGTCAAATGTACATAAATTCTTAAAATCAAATGACAGCAATGATATTTATTTCTGTATTCGAACAACGCCAACATTGAAAAATGAAAAAAAGCGTATCGAAATGAAGCTCATTTCGATACTGTTTTGGGTTTCATAATGAGTTCATTTCGAACGCAAAATAGAAAAAAAATATTAAATTGATTTTTCAAAAATTTTCCACTGTTTTTTTTTTAGCCCATTTGGGAACATTGTGCCAACATGACACTGTCACTAATATTGTACGAAAATTATGTGTATTCATTTATTACATCCTACATTATGGTAATCAAAGAAACAATTATTTTTTTCATTATAAACATAAATATACTTTACATTTGACACAATATATTCGACTTTTTCCATTGCAACCTTCCAGACGGCAACGATTGCGTTTTTCGGAATGTAGGGGCCAGTGACCAATACCATCAGTTCTGGTTTCAAAAGGAGGTTGAACTCCTTTACACTTCTTTTTTGTCTGCTGTGGCTCAAATGAAGCATTGCTTGGCCTCCCTCGTTTCTTAGTTGATGCATTACTTGCCCCTATCGTGCTCAGCACTTTTGCTAATTCGATCTTGAATTGTAGGAGAGGCATTTCTCCATATCTCTGAGGCTGATCCCGAATGTGACGTTGTGCTATTCTTCTGTACAACAGCCATGAATTACATACAACGACATCTATCAGATGGAAAAATAATCTGTGATACCAATTTTTTGGATCTGGTTCGAATTCTATACAGACCAAGTAGGGAGTCCAGAAAATCCACCCCTCCCATGTGTTTGTTGTACACCTTTACAACGTCTGGCAGGTAATATCCTTCCTAGCCTTATCAGATTTGAAGAATCTTTGAACCTTGTGTGATGGCTGACTGCCAGCAAAAGTGGATAGCAGCGTGACCACCTTGTTGTCGTACCACTGTACAGCCGTCACTTGCTAGTTTCTGTATTTGGTTACTTTTTCTACAAAAGAACCTCTACCTTTTTGTTTCCAAGTCTTTTCCGTGGGAAAGCTACACCCCATTAACCTGTTTGTTCTCACAGTTCCTACACAGTCAATTCCATTTTGTGACAAATGGGAGAACAAAGGAACGCTCGTAAAATAATTGTCACAGTACAATTTGTGATGCAGATTCTTGGGTATGTGGCGACTCATTCGAGCAACATTACTTGAGGAACCAAAATCTTGTTCCCCTTCTGCTACTTCTGTTTGTCCAGTGTACATTTGGAAGTCATATGAAAAACCACTGACCCCAGAAGAACCCACAACTTATAACCCCACTTATGCGGTTTCTTTGGATTGTATGTTTTGAATGAAATTCTACCGTGGAAGGGTACTATTTGTTCATCACAAGACAAGTTTTCCTCCATTGGTATTTTACTGCACACGGACTGAATATGATCAATAACAGGTTGAATTTTTTCAGTTTTATTTTGCATTTGCTGATTGTCGTTGAAATGTAAGTATCTTTTTATTTCTTGGAAACGGTTGACCGGCATAACATCAGCAACTTGGGGTACTCGCGTGTCTGCACCCCAGTACTGTCTTGTACTGGGCAATTTTATTATTGACATCCACAGTAAAATGCCAATAAATTTTTGTATTTCGTCCGTTGTAGTGACGAAAGGGCAATTTGGATTAGTTTGAACAGAATAAAGCATTGACATGTCTACTATCATCTTCAGAAATTCATCAGTGAAGAATAGTTTGAAAACGGCGTAAGGAGTGACAAGCTCTAAAATTTCGTCTGGTAAATCAGTGTTACCGCAAAACCGTACATTGTCGTTTTCTGTGAAAGTCTCTTCCTCCTTCCACACTAATTTCTGACTTTTAGATTTAGAAGAAAATTGGATATTTGCTAAGGTACTCAATGGTTGTTCGCCTTCAGAATCGAATTCGTCAAAATTTTCTTGATTATTAGCCTCATTTTCAATCATGTTCTTGAATTTCTTCAACATCATCTGCTAGAACAGAATCTTCACTATCACTAGGAATATCTCTAAGCTGGTAAGAATCATTTGTCTTTCCATAAAAAGATCTCGAACTGATGGGTTCCCACTTTTCATCCATTTTATATTTTGTGCACTTTATGCACAGTGTTCCCAAAAAGGCACAAATACCTGTGTCAATGTTTACAGGTAAGTATATATGATATAACAAAAATCAAATAATACGTACCTTTACTATACTGTAGCACACCTTACAGAATTTTTTGAACTCGGAAGCAGACTTTATAACAAAACTAACATCACCAACCAAAGTTTACAACAGGTAACCTCAAATCTGCTTGACATGATCATCTGTTTGAATAATTTTGGTCGTAGTACTGTGCTGCCACCTGTAGCTGAGTAGCCCAATTTAAAGGATAGTGTTCCCTAGTGGGACCAATGTGCATACCGATGTTATTTCTTTGAAAATAAAGTTTTTAGAATGTTTAATTCATGGTGTTCCCGAATGGGCGCAAAATGCAATATAGGGTTAAGAATTTGCGTGTTAGTACAAGATACCTAAAATTTCTATTTTACTTAGTTTATACATACTTTCAAATAAAATATCAAATAATGTTAATGAAAATTAATTAATAATATTTCGCGGATAGGAATATTTAAATTTGAAAATGTCAAGTATCAACATGACCAATTGCATACCTTTTTACGAGGGCTATTTTTTTTTCAATGTCCGATCGGTCGTGAAATTAAAACCACAGTGACAATCAGTTATCAGATGAAGCTGTGCGCAGATGTATTGCGCAGTGTCTCTAGTATAACAGCAGATCGCGTCACGTTGTACATGTCACATTCTCACTGCGTCCTCTGTTCGAGAAGTACACCAGCTGAGAGAACATACGACTTTATACCGTCATACGAAGCCGGAAGCAATGGCCGGGCGAATTGTTACCTTAACAAAATTAATCCTGAATCCAAACACCACGATCAACTGGTCACAGGAATTAAAAGAAGAGACATTCGAGATAATTGACCGAACGTTCAACGAAAGAGATATCCAGAAAATTCTACGGACATCGCCGAACATATTTATGGTAGATCCAAACCAGCCAAAAATAAAAGTCAGGATACCAGAAAATAACACCGAACCGATCAAAGAAGAAAAAAAACACTACCGAACACAGAACAAGATGCAAACTGAAATCAAAACCGCAGAAGACTTTATATACCCGAAATTCACGAAGAAACCAAAAATAGACGAAACAACCTCACCGATTGAAACTAAAAATTCTTATGACGCCCTCGAAAACAAAACCGAAGAAAAAATGTAAGAAGAAACTTCCGAATTCACTCCACAGCCTTCAACATCAGCTAGCTCGCCCAGGGTAAGTGACAAAACCAACATCACACATAACACAAACACTGTAACACGAAAACCACACAAAATTGCACCAATAATAGTCACGGAAAAAGACAAATGGACACACATACGACACATACTTAAGACTAACAACATTAACACTGAAGAAAACAAACTTGTGAAACCTGGTATTCACATCGAACCAAAAACTGACAATGACTACCGCACACTTAAACAAATACTCGACAAAGAAAACATACAATACTATACATTTCAACTTAGAAGCGAAAAGACATTAAAGGTAGTTATGCGTGGCATTCCTACCTTTATCACAGACACTGAAATTACCGACGACTTGACTGACCAAGGATACCCAACACTGAAAATTAAAAGAATGAACGGTAAACACGGCATACCTGCACCACTGGCACTAATCGAACTAACGAGACAGTACAAGTCAATTTACAACTTACGCGACTGCTGCGGACTTGCAATAAAAATAGAACCTTTACACAAACGGACAGACATAATACAGTGTCACAAATGCCAGACTTTCGGACATCACCAAAGAAATTGCAACGTAAACTACAAATGCATGAAATGCGGAGACGAACACTCGACACACTTATGTAAAAAGTGTGCAAACTGCGGTGGCCCTCACCTATCCACTTTCTTAAACTGTCCCAACAATCCTAACAACCCTACAAACAAAACCACACCCAAACCTAAATACATACCAGCACCACCCCCAACAACTAATTCCTGGACTCAAAGACAAAACAAAACAACGCCTAACACAGTTGACGAATTAGCACTTACCTTAGGCAATATGCTAATAACACTAAACTCGACAAACGCAACAAAAGAACAAATACAATACTTCGTAACACAAACACAGACAATCATAACACTCTACAATAATAAACATTAAATACACACACAACTGAAACGCAAAAAAAATGTGATGATGACTAACAAACGAACACACATGACTTAAACGCAAAAAAGCGACTGACACACAGACCTTACACGCACAATACACACAGGACCGCACAAAAAACACAACAACGCACGATTAAATCAGACTCAAACACATCACAACCCTGGGAGATACGAAACAATGGAGTGGAAATGGAGGCAACTTCGACCACAGAACAAAATTCAAAGACTCATACACACGTTGTACATGTCAGTTACAAGCGCGCAGTGTACACGTAAACATGCCGAGAACAATAGCGTCACCCGCCAAATGTGAAATGCGTGCAGTAATTCGATTTTTTTATGAGGAGGGGTGCAACGCAGCTACGATTTACCGACGAATGTGTAATGTGTATGGTGAAACATTCATGAGTGATAGTAAAGTGCGGCAATGGTGCAGGAACTTTGAAGCAGGGCGTACAGACGTTCATGATGCAGGCGGTCAGGGAAGGAAGCGAATGTCAACCAATGAAGATCTCGTTCAGCGAGTGGATCAGGCGATTAGAGAAAATCGTCGGTTTACAATTTCTGTGTTGCATGAGTCGTCTCCCGAAATGTCAAGGTCAGCTCTGTACACCATTGTGGGTGGGACACTTCAGTACCGCAAATTGTGTGCGAGATGGCAGTGGCGGCTCTTGATGACGTACGATGTGCGCTGCTGCACGGATGAGACTGCTTCGTTTAAGCTTTCATATATACAGAGAAGCAAGTAACCGTACCGAAATCTTCCGAAATAGTTCGAAGTAGTCTCATCCGTGCAGCAGCGCACATCGTACGTCATCAAGAGCCGCCACTGCGAGATGGGTTCCCAAGATGCTGTCCGACCATCACAAAACACAGCTAATGGGTGCCGCCTTAAAGTTTCTCCAGCGCTACCATGATGAAGGAGAAGATTTTTTAAGCAAAATTGTCACAGGCGACGAGACATGGGTTCTTTACGAAACGGAAGAAACAAAAGAGCAATCCAAACAGTGGATGCATTCTTCTTCCCCATCAAAACCAAAGAAGTTTAAGCGAACATTTTCCAACAGAAAGTGTATGGCTACTGTGTTCTGGGACCGAAATGGAGTTCTCTTGGTGTAATTCATGGAACGTGGTACGACCATCACAGCAGCCTCATACGACGTGACTCTTCAAAATCTACGAAGGGCAATTCAGAACAAGCGAAGAGGAATGTTGTGATCAGGCTTTGTTCTTCTTCATGACAACGCTCGGCCCCATACTGCAAATGCAACAAAGAACCTCCTGCAGCGTTTTAGATGGGAAGTATTCGATCACCCTCCATACAGCCCGGACTTAGCTCCTTCCGATTTCCATCTCTTTCCTCGTATGAAAAAGAGCTTAGGAGGACACCATTTTGCTACAGACAATGAGCTGCAGACCAGCGTACAAACTTGGCTGAAAGCACAGGCAGCTACCTTCTATGAAGAGGGGATTGAAAAGTTGATACCGCGCTACGAAAAATGCCTAAATCGGAACGGCGACTATGTAGAGAAGTAGATGGGAGGTGTACCTAAATGTTACAAATAAAACATATTTGAATTTCACTGTGGTTTTAATTTCACGACCGATCGGACCTTGAAAAAAAAATAGCCCTCGTATATAAAATTTACATACTTTCAAATTAAATAATTTCAATATATTAATGTAAGAAATGCAAAATAGACGAAATAGTATAAAAAAAACTTTTTTTATAATATAAGACTTTTTCAGATTGATACCGATATACTGTCGTGAGCAAAAAAAACGGGACACTGTTTCTGCGTGGTTTAAATTGTGACTACTTAAGTGGCTATCTTTACTCATAATAGTAATAATTTCTAAAATTTCTAAGAAGTCAAGCCTTTTAAAAAGCCATAAATCTCAACAGACAGGTCACAAACACGCAGTTGGATTTTTCAAACACCCCCACAATCGATGCTGTAATAAACCTTTTCAAAAAATAACACATAAATATTGGTAGGAGTATACTTTTTACTTAGTTTACATGACTCTTCGAAAATGACTGAATAAGTCGAAACATATGTCAGAGATATTTTAAATACATTTTGTGAAACAAATATACCAAGTGTTTTATTTAGTAAATTATTCATTATGTTTCACCAAGAGCCAACCGTGAATTCTATACATTATATTAGTCAGGAATTGTCAAAAATGTGTCTTCTTGACATTTATTAAACATTTTAAAAATAAATGTAAATAAAAATTACTAAAAACGATAGAGAAAGATTATTTATTAAATTAAAATAATTATTACATTAAAATAATTAGTATTTCGTCATTCCGTTATTATTAACTGCATCTAATCTTGTAGACATTGAAGCGACAATATTTGTAGAAATTTAACGCCAAGCATTATAAACAATCTCCCAAAATTCTTCCTGAGTAGAAGCTCTATCTCATTAATCCCCATACATTTTCAATGGGATTTAGATAAGGACTGTAGGGCTGGATATCTCAAGTTTAAATTTCATTCTCTTGTAACCATTGTGTTACAAGATGAGACAGGAAATTGTGTTGTTCTTATAGCTTCTTTTAATGTTTTGAAAGGGTTGTGCCTAATCTCAGTAACTAATGTTTCGTCTTCTTGCGTATTCGAAATTTTGTTAGGTGCGGAAATTATTTTCCGATTTAAATTATCCTCTTCCCTCCATTTCTTTTATATAAACTTGCGGCTGAACTTTTACCTATATTAAATTGAACCGATACACTTCTTAATGATTTCCCAATTTTCAAACTAGTAACAAGTCTAGCTTTATCAGTTTTCGAAAGATGCGGCATTTTCAATTTTGAATTATCAACTATAATATATAATTTGACGTTAGAGTTTGAAAGTTAATCAAATGTTAAAATTATAACGCTAAAAAATAAAGGAAATTGACATAACGATTTTGACACTGTCTCGTTTTTTTTTGCTCATATATTGACACCGATATATAACGTGTGTTCATTTGAAAAGTCAATCTAGGTTACTTTGAAATTTTGATAGAATAAGACGCATATACATATATTTTGAGAGTTTGAAGGAAACTTTTTGTAAAAAAAAATATTTTATTATTCGTGTTATCATTATTTATTCATTTATTACGGGGTCCATCCATTCATTACTTCAGAAAAGCAAGCTTGGCTAAACTGTTCCAACTTCTCACTCGACGTAAATTTCATGTCATCTAATATCCAATTAATTTGATTTGATTTGTCTCAATTTCTGTGTTTATTTGTTTTTAATAAAATTCTGTTATTGTTAGTTAATTTATATACTAGATAAAACGAATTTACCAAAAACCGCTGAAGTCGCTACATTTTCAAAATCAAGTACAATACGTGAGCAGTCATATTATTTTCATTTATTTAGTATTATTATTTACGTTAATATTAATTATAAAAATTTATTAATATAGATATAATTAAAAAACATATGTATCATAAAAATTCTAACAAAGCATGTAAAATCCTTGATTGAGAAACTATTCTTCAGGCAACGACCATACCATACTGAATAGACCAGTTCTCGTCCGATCCCTGAAGTCAAACAGTATCGGGCGCGGTTAGTACTTGGATGGGTGACCGCTTGGGAATACCGCGTGCCGTTGCCTCTCTTTTTTTTGTCATTTGAATTTCCAAATTTAACTAATAAAAACTTAATTTTCTAAGAAAAGAATACTATATACAGTATTAAAAATTAATTATATTATATTTAATAATCCAGTATTAAAAATTGTCCATTTTCGAAGCTGAAACTTTCTTGGACTAATTCAAACACATACGTTTTAGTTACCACGGTCTGTTTCATTTTATAAATTCTTATCTTAACCTATCAGAGACTTCTGAGCTTCTAAATATTTTAAAGTTAAAATTGAATTATATATTGTTCGAAATGCATAAATTAAATTTATTTTTTTAATGGATTAGTTTTAGAAACAATATATGCAGCTGAGTTTTTAAAGCATCTCCTTAAAAACGAATTTATATTGTATTGACATTTTGGGGCATATAAAACAAAAATGAAAAATAAAAAAACTTATGAAACAGCACTAAAACCCAAATATAAAAATATATATATATATATGAAGAAGTAGTAAACAAATAAATTTACCCCAGTCTGTCAGAAGGATATATGTATTTTTTGTTGTTCGCAAATGGAATGTTAATCATATTTTCTTTCAATATGAAACAAACATGTAAATAATTTACATATCTGTAACTATGCACATGGACAATACACCTCGTATTTTCAGCATTTACTTCTGCTTAATACACATGTTTCTGCCATATAGGCGTCCTCAGTTAAGCTACTGTAGCAATTTATACAAATTAATACAAACCTGTTATAAACAACTGGTTTGTATCTGTATTTAAATTTACTGAAATAGCCCGCATAGATCAAGCAAGTTCCGCCCTATAAGAAGACAACTATTTAATAGTTGACATCTTACGGGCGAAAGATACTTTGTCCGGAGGGCTACCTATCGTGCTACCTATGCGGGCTATTTCAGTAAATTTAAATACAGATACAAACCAGTTGTTTATAACAGGTTTGTATTAATTTGTATAAATTGCTTCACTAGCTTAACTGAGGACGCCTATATGGCAGAAACATATGTATTAAGCAGAAGTAAATGCTGAAAATACGAGGTGTATTGTCCATGTGCATAGTTACAGATATGTAAATTATTTACATGTTTGTTTCATATTGTACAAACGCTTTATACGTGCTTAACGTATTGTCATACTTAAACAAACCTTTTTGTATATTTTCTTTCTATTTATGTTTTATGTCTATGTTTCATTTATTTATGTATGTTCGTTCACTTGAGTTTTCGCGTCTTTTTTTATTACATCCTGAAATTTACCTTAAAATTCTATTAAAAAAACATTTTTCATGTATTTAATAAATAATTTAAATAAAATGGTTGAAACTTTCAACCATTTTATTTAAATTATTTATTAAATACATGAAAAATGTTTTTTTAATAGAATTTTAAGGTAAATTTCAGGATGTAATAAAAAAAGACGCGAAAACTCAAGTGAACGAACATACATAAATAAATGAAACATAGACATAAAACATAAATAGAAAGAAAATATACAAAAAGGTTTGTTTAAGTATGACAATACGTTAAGCACGTATAAAGCGTTTGTACAATATGAAACAAACATGTAAATAATTTACATATCTGTAACTATGCACATGGACAATACACCTCGTATTTTCAGCATTTACTTCTGCTTAATACATATGTTTCTGCCATATAGGCGTCCTCAGTTAAGCTAGTGAAGCAATTTATACAAATTAATACAAACCTGTTATAAACAACTGGTTTGTATCTGTATTTAAATTTACTGAAATAGCCCGCATAGGTAGCACGATAGGTAGCCCTCCGGACAAAGTATCTTTCGCCCGTAAGATGTCAACTATTAAATAGTTGTCTTCTTATAGGGCGGAACTTGCTTGATCTATGCGGGCTATTTCAGTAAATTTAAATACAGATACAAACCAGTTGTTTATAACAGGTTTGTATTAATTTGTATAAATTGCTTCACTAGCTTAACTGAGGACGCCTATATGGCAGAAACATATGTATTAAGCAGAAGTAAATGCTGAAAATACGAGGTGTATTGTCCATGTGCATAGTTACAGATATGTAAATTATTTACATGTTTGTTTCATATTGTACAAACGCTTTATACGTGCTTAACGTATTGTCATACTTAAACAAACCTTTTTGTATATTTTCTTTCTATTTATGTTTTATGTCTATGTTTCATTTATTTATGTATGTTCGTTCACTTGAGTTTTCGCGTCTTTTTTTATTACATCCTGAAATTTACCTTAAAATTCTATTAAAAAAACATTTTTCATGTATTTAATAAATAATTTAAATAAAATGGTTGAAAGCAGGCGCGGCTCGTGATGACGTATTTTGGTTTGCAGTACAATGATACGAGTGCCTCGTGTGTTTTCGGTGTTTACTAAGCAAACGTTACAGTTAGTACACGAGAATACACGAAGCACTCGGATCATTGTACTGCAAACCAAAATACGTCATCACGAGCCGCTCCTAGTTGAAAGGCAATCTCACGAAATGTTAGTTCTATTCAGCAAGGTATGGTTATTGCCTGTTTATTGTGTTTTGTATGTCTTCTTTATAACCCTATCTCTCTTGAAATTATTTACTTCAAATAATTTAACATATGCGAACGCTGTTCAATCGCGATTCATTGGTTACAAATTCATATACAAAAAGGTTTTAAGTATATATATACGTTTATGCACGTATAACGCTTTTGTTACAATTGAAACAGACATGTAATATACCTACATATCTGTAACTGTACACATGGACAATACACCTCGTATTTTCAGCATTTACTTGCTTCTGCTTAAGACCAATGAACTATATACTAACGTAACTGTGATCGCCCCTAAACACTTGTTGTCAGAGGCCGTGGCAAATTTTTGTATGAGAGAGACGTGTAAAGGTAGGCATACCGCTTCTTGTCTGTTTCACGTGCTTTTACTGCGTTTGATACTACGTTAGATATATTTTGTTTATTTTTGTTTAAAATACACTGTTTAGCAGTTTGCAAATATGGTTATGTTATGTTATGAGATGAGTGTTATGAGTATGACTATGAGTTGTGTGGCATATAAGTGCAATAATTTGCATAATAAGAATAGTACTATGTACTATTCAATTTCATGGGTAAGTTTTGATCACATTTTTTAAACTAACCTTACCTACATGTACAAAATTTATACTTTTTGACTTATTAATTTGAAATTATTTTAGTTTTCCATTTAAACGGCCTGAAATCCTAACACTTTGGATCAATGCTATAAAGAGAGCTGACTGAACATCATCAAAAACTAGCAAATTATGCAGTGTACACTTTTTGGACACTGATTATCAAGTACTTTATAAATAAAGTAACTCCAAGTGTAAATGGAAACTGTGTAGACTTAGGTTTAGGAAGTGATTATGGTTCTGCTTTTGAATTTCGGACAAGTAAAAGAAGCCTAAACGACTATTCTGAAAATGAAGAAAGTTGTAATAATGTTGAACCCATTTTACTTACTGATAATCAAGAAAATATTATATATTACATTGCAGGTTATATAGTCAGAAAAATGTTATTCAAACTAAATTGTAAATTTTGTACAGATATTCTGTTATTTTCAAAGAAAGATGAACATAGTTATTGTAACACAAATGATAGTCATAGGTTTTTAAACTTTAAAAATAGGGGTGGCTTAATTTGCGCTTCTGAAATAGTAAATAAGATTGTTGGCTATTCTGAAAGGCAATTTAAATTAACATTCCAACACGGTTTAAATTGCCACAAAAAACCCAAACAGATTATTTTAAATAACGCAATTCGTCATTTTTCAGAAAAATTGTATCTTTTTAAACCCAATCATCCAATTGTTGAAGAATTTGGTTTCGAAGATTTGCACGAAATTCAATTAATAAAAGCAATTGTAAATTATTACTTACATGTAGATTGCATTATTATGGTAGAAACGAAACTGAAAAGTTTATAGGGAAAGATTCAAGCATAAGACACAAATTAAATAAACTAATTCTGTTTAACAATGTTTAATCTTTGTATATTAATGTATTGTTTTTTTTATATTGTAAATATAAGAGATTTTGAATACATATTTTTGCATTTTCTGTGTATTTTATTACTAGTATTTTTCATGATGCGGCGAAATTTAGTCCTTTATTATAGAAACTGCTGTAAGTCTGAAGTAAATCACGAGTTTTATTGATTATATAAAAATTTTACAACCTTAATCTTAATACAAAAGTATCGACAAATAGATTTCTTTCGCTCTTTAAAGCCCTGACCCCCCGTATCTTCTTTTACCTGTATTTCTACATGAATATATGAAATCAGTCCCACCTGTGCAATACTCGTCCAATGTGCTAGACAAGGATGCAAATACCTACGTTATGCTGGTTGCCTAAAATCATCGCGGCCACGCGATTTAGGTGCTCGATGCCGTTCCAGTTACGTTAGTATAGGTATAGTTCATTGCTTAAGACACTTGTTTCTGCCATTACTATTAGTAAGGTGACCAACTATACTCATTTACTGAGTTTTGTACTCTTTTTTCGCAAACCGTACTCTTTTCAAATCCTGTACTCTGAAAGTACTCATTTGTATAATTTTATACTCATTTGTATTTCTAAAACATTTTTTTTAGATTATTTTATTTCAATTTTATTAATTAAATATTTAAAATTATTTTGACAGTGATTTGAATTTCGCGCGCACATATGGCTGCCGTTTCCGGCACAATTGAGAGGCCGTATTACGTATAGCAAACGCCAATTAAGTTGGCGCGAGGAGGGGGTGCGCAGAAGCCGTGTTTAAAAACGTCCACCCCCACTACTCAAGTAATTGTCAGAATACATTTGTCATTGACGTTTGACAGAACATATTTTGTAATGTCTTTGCTAGGGGATCATACACGCTTAGAGGTTAGAATTATCTGACATTTGATGTAAAACCAAATACAAATCTCCCCACTACTTCTAATCCTGCGCGAACTTACCCCTTCTCGCGCCAACTTAATTGGCGTTTGCTATACCTGGATAGATAGATAGATACTACAGACCTCTTTTTCTAACAACGTCAAAATTACATTTGTGAAAAGAGATGGATATATCTATCTCTCCAATATTTGTGTACGTAATCCCCAGGCTGATCTTTGATGTGCAGTATGTACGGCATGCTTGACGGTCTTGACGCATGCGTAGTATGTACGGCAAAGTTTTATGGGATTTCCCTTTCTGTTTAATTCATTTGAGGTTAGAGAAAACCAACAATTTCGTACTTTTTGTTCAAGTTAACAAGATTTGAGGTGTACAAAATAAAATAAAATTTTATTTTATTTATCTAGTGAAGGTGAAGTTGCATGTAAGTATTAATATTATAGTTTCATTTTCATTTTACTTAAATAATATCAGATTATAATATTTATTTAAAATAAAAATAAAAAATATATTACTAATATAATTTTTAGATTATTAATTCAAATATGAGCGATAACAAAAGAAGGAAAAATCGTTTAAACGAAAATTTAAAAAAAGAGTTTCCGTTCATTGTAGTTAAAAATCGAAATGATGACTCCTTGGTTAAATGCACAATCTGCAATAGGGAATTTTCTATTGCAATTCATGGACGTAGTGCAATAACGGCACACATTGAAACTAAAGTACATAAAACGTCTCATGACACAGCAGCGTCAATATCCAAACTGACAACATTTTTTTAAAGGGAATACTTTTGGAACTAACGAAAAAAAATTGGCAGTTATGGAGGGTACTTTCGCTTTTCACACAATAATCCATAATCAAAGTTTTCGCAGCATGGGCTGCACTACTAAATAATTAAAAAGATTTTGTGACGAAAAATTTTCTTTTGCGCGAACAAAATGTGAGTCTATCGTAACCAGCGTATTTAATGAATACTGCAAGAAAATGCTATCAGAAAATCTGGATTCTGTATCATATATATCTATTCTATCAGACGCATCGAATCACAATGAAATAAAACTTTATCCAATTTTAGTAAGGTATTTCGATATTAAGAACGGTATTCAAATTAAGATTTTAAATTTGGAATCAATCGAAGGGGAAACATCAGACATTTTGTCTAATCACTTATTTCGAGTTATAACAGACAACAATTTAAATAAGAAAATTTTGGCGCTCTCGGCTGATAACACAAATACTAATTTTGGAGAACGCACCCGTAAAGGTGTCAATAATGTGTACACAAAATTACAAGATCTTCTGAAACGAAATATTTTGGGAATTGGTTGTAATGCTCACATTATATCAAATGCCATCAATACAGCATCAAGTTCAATGTCAATAGATGTGGAAGTAATTATTACAAATATATATTTATATTTCAATCGGTTTACAGTACGGGTAGCAAGTTTGAAAGAATTTTGTGAAGAGGCTGGTGTTCAATACAAAAAACTGCTTGGTTATTCCAAAGTCAGATGGCTTGCTTTAACTCCAGCATTAGAACGCGTTTTGCAGTTATATGATCCACTACGTTCATATTTTTTAAGCCTTGACAAATGTCCTACAATTTTGAAGAAATTCTTTCAAAACGATATGTCAGAACCTATGCTTTATTTTATTCACAGTCAGGCGTCGTTGTTTCATAAAATTACTCTACAAATTGAAGGAGATAAAATTTCAGCAGCAGAAGTTTGTATTATATTAAACGATTTCATACTGCAATGTAAATCAAGATTTAATGATGGATTTTTACCACTAATTCTAAAGAATAAACTGATCGTTTTGGAAGATTCCAATCCCGGAATAAAAAATGAATTTTTAAAAGAAGTTAAAAATTTTTATAAAATTTGCTATGAATATATCGAAGAATGGATAGTGAACTTTAGAGCATTAAATTGTTTCAAATGGACCCTTCTAAATAGTAAAATTGAATGGAAAGAAGTTTCTTCAGCAGTCGAATTTGTAATGAAGGATGTAAAAGATATTGTTATTAATGACAATTTTCTCTTTGAAGAAATTCGAAGAGTAAATTTATATTTAAATGAAGAAAAATTGAAGAAATGGAACGATGAGAAAATAGAACTTGACAAAAGATGGGTAGAAATCTTTCGGCATTTTAGAGTAGAACATATCCCACATGAAAACTTATACGTTTTAATAGAAATTTCCTTATGTTGTCCAGGCACTAATGCTGCTGTTGAAAGGGTATTTTCACTAGGGAATGATTATTGGAGCAGTGAGAAGTCGCAACTGTCTGTAAAAACATTATCTGCCGTCTTAACAGTCAAATTTAATATGCATAATGAAAGTTGTTCGGATGTGGCTACATTATTAGACGAACATCCTCATTTAGCAAAAAAAATCCATTCCGAAGAAAAATATGTTTTTAAAAGAAAATAAAGTTTTTATCGTTTTTTCTTCTTTTTTTTCACCTATGAAATACTTGCAAAGTGTACTCTTTTTGAACAAAAAATAGTTGGTCACCTTACTATTAGGCGTCATCAGTTAAGCTAGTGAAGTAATGTAATACAAATGATACAAATCCCTTTTTCGGCAAAGTCTCTTTCGTCCGTCAGATGTCACTTATTAAATAAGTGCCACCTTACAGGATGAAATTTGCTTTATCTTGTAGGCGATTTCATCTTAATGTTATATACAGATACAAATCTATTCATAAAGAATTGTATCATTTGTATTACATTGCTTCACTAGCTTAACTGATGACGCCTAATAGTAATGGCAGAAACACGTGTCTTAAGCAGAAGTAAATGCTGAAAATACGAGGTGTATTGTCCATGTGTACAGTTACAGATATGTATATTACATGTCTGTTTCAATTGTTACAAATTCATGTATAATATTTTGCCTAACTAAGGTACCTAAAATGCATCTTTACCTTCAGGTCTATAAATTACGTCAGAAAAGTAAGCATTATTAAACGGTTGCAAATATGTGTTAGTTTAAGCGATTACCTCCTCAGTCGACCCAAATTTCATTAATATTTATTCGTATGTTTTTATTTGTTATTAATAAAATTCTGTCATTGTTAATCGATGTCCTTAAACGAATTTAACAAAAGCCACCGAAGTAAGTCTCTATATTCTCAAATTTAAAGTATCATACATGAGCAGTCATATTATTTTCATTTATTCAGTATTATTATTCACATTAATATTATTATAAAAATTTATTAATGTAGATATTTAAAAAAAAAAATGTATATCATAAAAAGGCGAATATAGCATGTAAAAACCCTGATACAAAATTTAAAATCCAGGCAACGACCATACCATGCTGAATAGACCAGTTCTCGCCCGAGTCTCCTAGCGTTCACTAGGGTTGATGTGCAGGTTAGTTTACATTGTGTAAAAATATAGTCGTGTGTACATATAATAATTTTACCATCTCTTTCGTAGGCAGCGTGCGAGAGAGAAAGTGCGCTGCGCGCGCTCGGTCTATAGCAATAGACTGAGTACCAGTGAACCCTCACTGGTAAACTGTAGTCTATTGCTATAGACCGAGCGCGCGCTGCGCACTTTCTCTCTCGCACGCGTTCAGGGTAACAAACTAACCGATAATTCCCGGAATTTGTTTCTTGATCAAAAATTCTTGAATATTAATGAGGACATTGTAAGGACAAGCTCGGTATTACGGCAAATAATTGTAAGTGTACTTTGTGTATTAATAACTGAGAATGGTTAGCGTAAAACGCTTGACATCCCCATGAAAACTGTAATACATATCACACAAATCATTAATGGCATCCTCAGGCTTCAATATTTTCTTCAAGACTGGAAAAAATCAATTGTTATCCCGATACCCAAGCCCGGCAAGAATCCCACCGATCCCACTTCCTACCGTCCCATATCTCTATTATGCACCCTCTCGAAAATAGCTGAAAAAAATCATTAACGAACAGATACAAGACCACTTAGAAGCTAACAGCATAATGCCAGATGAACAGTTCGGATTTCGATCGGAGCACAGCACCCACCATTCATCAAACGGCTCGGATCGCTGCAGAGACGACGAATGCCTTCAACAGAAGGAACCACACAGCGTTTGTACTGATGGATATGGAGAAGGCTTTCGATAGGGTATGGACAGAAGGACTCATTTACAAATTTATCAAATTTAGATTTCCGAATCATATAGTCAGACTCATCCATTCCTACCTTACCAACAGAGAATAACAGGTAAAGGTTAATAATACCTTATCTGATCCACTGGTGGCTACGGCTGGAGTTCCACAAGGCTCTGTGCTGGGGCCTATTTTATAATTTATATTTACGGCAGACATTCCAAAATTCCACGACAACAACGTCGCACTGTACGCCGATGATGTAGCCATATATGCTGATTCGTTTTCCCCGATAGTCGCCATGCAAAGAGTACAAAACCACTTATACCACCTTCAGAACTACGTCACAAAATGGAAACTTTTCGTAAATCCATCCAAATCTACTTCCATCATATTTACCAAAAGAACACGACCTCTCCGCATGCCAAAGCAACTTCAATTTCGAAACACGCACATCCCAATTCAAGACAACATCAAATATCTCGGAGTACAGTTAGACAAAAGACTGACATACAAAAATCAGATAGAGAACAACCGCAACAGAACTATAGCTGCTCTCAGAAAAATCTATCCAATAATCAAGAATTCAAATACGACCTTCGAAAACAAAATATTACTTTACCAAACAGGTGTTACGGCCTATTCTAACATACGGAGCACCTGCCTTCGCAAATGTAGCCCAAACTAGGCTCACCACACTACAACGCATTCAAAATAAATGCCTTCGTATCTTACTCGATAAGGACCGATACGTATCGGTACTGTTGAAATAAGTTATTTATATCTTATTTTAGCATTTATTTCTGGTATGTTGGTGGTAGGAAATAAGTTGGTTACTTTTGTTTTTCTTTTTGACAAGTAGATAATAGTTACACATAAATAATAATGACATGTATGGTATAAACACTTTTGTAAATTATTAGAATAAAATATAAAATAGTAAAGATAGTTAACACCTTTTACGTTTCACAACAGGTTATGGGCCCAGTTGCGTTATAAGCAAAAGGTAGAAATTTCAACTTAAAAATTATGGATGTAGTTGAATTAAAGAAAACTATCTCACTAGATAAAAACGGGACAAATTACCAAGCATGGAAATTCCAGTTGGTTATCATACTAAAAACCTCTGCTTTGTATGATATTGTGGAAGGTAAAATAAAAAGCTCAAATGATGAAGCAGAAAAGAAAGTGTGGGAAGAAAATGATTTGAAAGCTCAAAGAACCATAATTATGTCAGTTCATGAAAAAGTAATTACACATTTAATAGCATGTAAAACCTCAAATGAGATGTGGGTGAGAATTGAAGCACTATATGGTAGAAAAACGGAAACAAGTTTACATTCTTTGCAACAAAAGTTTTATACATATACTTACAAGGGAGAAGGAGTTGCACAGCATATAGCTGACTTGGAAAGTTTAAGTCATGAGTTAAAAACGTGTGGTGAAGAAATAAGTGAGAATATGTTAATAAATAAAATTCTCATGACATTACCTGAGGAATTTAAACATTTTCATTCAGCATGGGACAGTTCAACAGATAAAACATTGAACAAATTAACATCGAGACTAATCTCAGAAGAAGATAGAATCAAAACAAGAGAAACTAGTCCAAACGTAGCTGGAGCATTAACGGTCAAGAAAGTAGGCACAAAAACAAATAAAACATATGGCTCTAAAGATAGAAAATATTCAAAGAAAAATGTAATATGTCATTTTTGTAAGAAACAAGGTCATTTCGAAAGAGAATGTTGGTTTAAGAAAGGTAAAAATAGTAGTCCTAATGTTGCAACGAACAATGATCATTATGCACTTGTCAGTAATATCACTGATAACACAAGTAAATGGTACTTAGACAGTGGTGCTAGTCATCACATGACAGCAAATGAAGAATGGTTTAGTCATTATGAAACATTAACAAATAAAGAATACATCATAATTGGAGATGGTACTAAATTAGAAGCAATTGGCAAAGGAAATATAGAGGTAGATATTAAAAATGGAAATTGCGTGACCAGTTGTACAATTCAAAATGTTTTGCATGTTCCAAAACTTAAATGTAATCTGTTATCAGCAAGTGCAATTGTTGATCTTGGATATGTTATTATAACTCTTCAAGAGGAATGCCATGTTAAAAAGCAAAATAAAACAATTTTAATTGGAAAGAGAAATGGAAATTTGTTTGAAATAGAAATGGGTATCAAGCATTGTAATCGTGTTAATTTTGTGAATGCAAAAAAGGAACGCTCACTAGAAGAATGGCACCAAATTTTGGTACATCAAAACATCCAGCAATGTAAAAAAATTTTAAGAAAGCATGATATAAATGTTACAGAAGAAAAGGATATACAGTGTGATTCCTGTATTTTTGGAAAACATACTAGAAAGTCGTTTCAAACTTCAACTTCAGAAACAAGTCATCCTGGAGAAATTATACACATGGATGTTTGTGGACCAATGGAGAAACCTTCTGTTGGAGGATCGAGGTATTTCCTGTTACTTAAAGATGATTATTCCCATTACCGGACCGTGTATTTCATTCAAAATAAGAATGAAGTATATGAAAAAATGAAAGAATTTATAATAAGGTTCAAATTAGACACAGACCACAAAATAAAGATTTTTAGGTCAGACAATGGCTTGGAATTTGTAAACAGAGATGTTAAGCAACTTTTAAACAGGTATGGTATAAGACATCAGTTAACAGTAAAATATACTCCAGAACAAAATGGTTCTGCTGAAAGGGAAATGCGGACATTAGTGGAAGCTGGTAGAGCTTTGTTATATCAGAAACAGCTTGATAAAAGTCTGTGGGCTGAGGCTATAAATACTGCTGTGTATATTATTAATAGAACTGGTACTAGCTCAATTCCAGATAAAACACCCTTTGAATTAATTTTTAAGAGGAAGATAGATCTTGATAAATTTGAAATATTTGGCAGTGAAGTTTTTGTTCACATACCAAAGGAAAAGAGGCAAAAATGGGATTGGAAAAGTAAAGAAGGCATTTTTGTTGGTTATTCAGAAGAAACAAAAGGGTATAAAATATATTTTCCTGTGGATAAGAAAATGGATGTCTGTCGTGATGTAATATTTAAAAGGAAGTCTGAAAATTTACTGATAGTTGGAGAAGAAAAAGCTGCACAAACAAGAACAAAGGAACAAGAAGCTTTTACAGATGGCAAAATTGTAGAAAGTTTGGAAACTGTTTTAGAAGAAAATTCCCCAGAACAAAGGTTATTAAGAAATCGCACAATGATAAATATACCAAGTAAATATGATGATTATGTATGTTTCATGGCATCAGAGCAAATTGAATACTCAGATGCAGTAAAAGACGAAAAATGGAAATTGGCAATGAAAGAAGAAATTGAAGCATTAAACACTAACACAACTTGGACTCTGGTAGAATGTCCTAAAAATAGGAAACCAATTAACAATAAATGGGTATTTCGAAAGAAGGAAACTGGTATTTATAAGGCACGACTTGTAGCCAAGGGATGTAGTCAGGTGTATGGTAAAGATTATTTGGAAACCTTCAGTCCAGTTGCACAGTATAAATCTATTCGATTAATTTTACGAATTGCTGCATTACATAATATGGAATTAGCACAATTTGATATCAAAACAGCATTTTTGAATGGTCCAATAGAAGAAGAGATCTACATGCAACAGCCAACAGGATTTGAAGATGAAACTGAAAGAGTATGTCAGTTAAACAAATGCATATATGGGTTGAAACAAGCTCCTAGAAATTGGAATAGAAAGTTTGTTGAAACACTAAAGCAATTCAATTTAGTGCAATCTGAAAATGACCCTTGTGTATTTTTCAATTTCAAAAAAGAAATATTATTTTTAGCGATATATGTAGATGATGGACTGGTTGCATCTAGCAGTAAAGATCAAATCGAAAAACTTTTAAGTTATCTTCAAAGCAATTTTGAAATAAAAACTGAACCTTTAAAACTCTATTTAGGTATGGAGATTAATAAAATGGAAGATGGAACAATATTTATAAAACAAGAAAATTATATTAATAAACTCTTGGACAAATTTAATATGAGCAATTGTAAGTCAGTGTCAGTTCCTTGTTCAACAAAGGATTTAGAAAATGAGGACAGTTCTTTGTGTGAAGCACCTTATCGCGAAGCTATAGGAGGTTTACTCTTCCTGTCATCAGTTAGCAGACCCGATATTACTTTTGCAGTCAATAAGTTAACTCGATATATGGAGATACCACGTTCAAATCATTGGGAGGGAGTTAAAAGAATACTTAGATATCTTAGTGGAACAAAAGTTTTAAATGGTTTAAAATTTGACCCCCATTCAGAAGAGAAAGAACCATTACTCTGTTACACAGATGCACACTATGCTGGAGATGTATCAACACGAAGATCCACTTCAGGGTATGCACTAATATTAAAAGATGGAATAATTGATTGGTATACAAGACGTCAAGGAACAGTTTCTTTATCAACAGCTGAAGCAGAGTATGTGGCAGCTACAGAAGCGATAAAGGAAGCAATACCAATGATGAAATTGTGTAAGGAAATTAGTGTTTGTGAATCTATTGCAACTCTAAAAGTTGACAATCAAAGTGCATTAAAAATGTTAAGTGATGAAACGGCACATAAACGTACAAAGCACATAGACGTTCGTGTTCACTTCTTAAGAGATAAACTTAATGAAGTTTTTGAATTACAATATGTTAGTAGCGAAGATCAGCTGGCGGACATATTTACTAAAGGACTCACAAAATATCGTTTCGAATATATAAGAGATAAAATAAATGTTAAAAGGAGGGAGTGTTGAAATAAGTTATTTATATCTTATTTTAGCATTTATTTCTGGTATGTTGGTGGTAGGAAATAAGTTGGTTACTTTTGTTTTTCTTTTTGACAAGTAGATAATAGTTACACATAAATAATAATGACATGTATGGTATAAACACTTTTGTAAATTATTAGAATAAAATATAAAATAGTAAAGATAGTTAACACCTTTTACGTTTCACAACAGGTACGAACGCTGCACGAACTAGCAAAAATACAGACGATACAAGATTTTACTACGACAATCGCCAACAAATTCTACAACAAGACCATCTATCACGAAAATAGTTTAATAAAGAAGATTAACAAAACGCGCCAAACTCCGGCAAAACATCCCCATCAGTATCAACGTTTGCCAATATTCCAAATGCACTTTCCGGATTAGATCTAGACTAAAATTCATCGGAATCGTCTCTTCAGTGGAACAACGAAAACGTTAGAGGTTTTTTAGAAGTTTTTCCTCTAGTGAACACGTGACAGTGCCTGTTATTATGGGAAAATGACGCAAAATGTTTCTCGTGTGCGCCAGTGATCTGTGCGTGCGTGCAAATAGCAACAAACACATATGAGATATGAGTCATTAAAGACATATTTCTAATTAAAATTGTAAACATAGAATATTATGTAGGAAAATTTTATAAGCACACAAGTTTGAGCTACATGTAGATACCTGTAAGCAATTATGTAATATGTAAATAAAGATTTGTTGAGTTTGAGTTCTCGTCCGATCACTGAAGTCAAACAGCATCAGGCGCGGTTAGTACTTGGCTGGCTGACCGCTTGAAAATACCGCGTGTCGTTGCCTTCTCTTTTCTCTTTTAAAGTATGCAATTTACTTAATTAAATTCTTAAATCGTAACTTGTCAATTTGACATATGATTATTTACAAAAGACACTTCGTCAATTCTCTAAGCTCAGACGTGGCTTATATGTCTATCTCAGTCGTTCATGGCCTACCTAGGATACAAATTTTGTGGCTGATGTAAATGGGGGATTTCAAAAATGTTAAACAATTTTATTATATGTTATAAAATCGAAAAAGAAATAAATGGCAAATGATGGTATATAAATGCAAAATAAAATCAAAATTATATCTCTAACTATATTTTGCGAATTATGAGGAGAACTTTATGTAAAAAAAAATATTTTCGTTTTCGTGTTCCAATATTCAGGTCGGTAAAGATGCATTTTAGCATGAATTTTATGACCCAATTGTTTTCGTAACCATGGAAACATCATTCAAAATTAAAAAATATATATTTTTTAAATAGATAGTTGCATTTAATTACCACGATTTTTAATATTTTGTTGAATATTGTCTTCTTTATAACTCTATCTGTCTTGAAATTATTTACTTCACATAATTTAAACATATGCCAACGCTGTTGATACAATTTCATGTATAATATTTTAAAATGCATCTTTACCTTCAGGTCTATTAATTCCGTCAGAAAAGTAAGCATTATTAAACTGTTGCAAATATGTGTTAGTTTAAGCGATTACCTTCTCAGTCGACCCAAATTTCATTAATATTTATTCGTATGTTTTTATTTGTTATTAATAAAATTCTGTCATTGTTAATCCATGCCCTAAAACGAATTTAACAAAAGCCACCGAAGTAAGTCGCTACATTTTCAAATTTCAAGTACAATACGTGAGCAGTCATATTATTTTCATTTATTCAGTATTATTATTCACGTTAATATTAATTATAAAAATTGATTAATATGGGTATTTAAAAAATATATATATCATAAAAATGCTAATATAGCATGTAAAAACCCTGATAGAAAAATTAACGTTCAGGCAACGACCATACCATACTGAATAGACCAGTTCTCGTCCGATCCCTGAAGTCAAACAGTATCGGGCGCGGTTAGTACTTGGATGGGTGACCGCTTGGGAATACCGCGTGTCGTTGCTTCCTTTTTTTGCATTTCAAGAATGAAAATTGTACTCATTAAATTAATATTTTTCTAAAAAAAAATCTCAAATTTTATACTTATATAATGTTATTTGAACGAAAAATACATTTCAAATTTTTACTATAGTATATGATTTCATATATTTAATACCCAGTTCGTATATAAATATGAATTCCGGTACATTGTGAATGGGGGATTTAAGAAAATGCTTTATTGCACGTTATAAAATCGAAACAGAAATAAAAGGCAAATGATGCAACATCAAATTGAAATCATGGTAAAGATGCAAAATCCATTATTATTTACACATGCGCGTAGCCAATCATATATCGAAAATTTACAAGTAGCGTTGCCAAATCGAATATTTATAATAAATATTGATATAGTGTGATCTGTAAGTTAACAAATCGACATTAAAATTTCAATTAATTTATTCTGTAAACACAATTCTTTAAAAATGGTGTGCCTTGCAATACCTTCTCTACCTGCCATTTCAATGAAAATTAAATTGGAATAAATATAAATCAAATAATATTCAAATATATAATAATATAATAATTGGCACTGATATAAGCCACAGAAGGAAACTACCAAAATTTGGCAACGTTGCGGATAATTATCTAAGAATGTTTGTAGCGGGCAATTCGGAAAGGAGCTGGATTCTGTAGGTTTACCAAAATTATTTCTCAAACTATAGCAAGCGCCAAATAAGATGGCGAACGGTGGGAGTAAGTTCGCGCAGCATTAGAAATAGTGGGAATCTTTGTATTTGGTTTTACATAAAGTTGCAAGTAAATGGGTAAGTGGGCGTGCCCGTTTTTAAAAACGACTAGGGCACATCCCCCTCGCTCGCCATCTTATTTGGCGTTTGCATACATACATACAGTGTGGCCGCCATCGATAGCGCGATGCATGTATTAGTAACTACTGGTTGACTATAATGGGCGTGCCAACTTGAATTGCCACACCGACAGCGGGCGTATTATAACACGTATAAATGTATTCGTAGGCAAATCAAGTGAAAAGCAGTGTATTGTGTTCCCGATAGAAGTAAATATTTGCAGTTGTTTGAAGCATCAGATAATCACTGATAACATCTCAGTGAAGTAACTCATCACAGCTTCATAAACAACAAAAAAAACACACATACATAAACAGAACTACTAGACTTTAACATAAAAAAACTTCTTAACGAAAATAATATTTAGTGTTATAGTAGTATTACACTCTAAAAACTTAACAATAATAAAATACTTAAAAATAAAATATTTACTTCTTAAATGAACGATATTTATTAGTACGTAAAATCTTTTGAGCCGTTGTTTTACAGATACCTAATTCGCGGGCAATTTGTCGAGACGACATAGTGGGATTTACTTCGACTAAAGCACATACTCGAATTTTTATATCACTTATATTCTTATCCGGAACAACTTTATTTTTATTAGTTACTAAAGAAAATGTAGTTTCGAATCGATTAACTGTCCTACGAATGGTGCTTGCATTGGGAATTTGACTTTCAGGGTAATTAGCTGCAAATAAAGCCGAGTTACTTCCGCGGAATTACTACCGTAAAATTGTTTAATCATAAAGAGTTTTTGCTCCGGTGTATAATACTCCATTTTTTAAATGACACCAACAACGCGGTTTATTAAATATTGTGAGCGAGTAGTTCCCTTGACGATATAAACATTGCAACTAACACCCATATGCGGGAGCGACAGCTAATGCGCTTGCGCGGCTACACCGTCTAAATGTGAATTTATTGGACAAATACGACTGCATCATAGGGATATGCGAAATACTAGGCTCTCTTATAATCCATTGGAACATTGCGTCTACTTCTTTACCGTTCTAACACACGGACACCTCTGTGTGTTTTGCTTACACTACAGGTTTCCCTATAGTGCAGACGCACGCGGCCACATGGTATATTAGTATGTGTTTGTTCTTCCGTAAACGTAAATCCAAATGACATTTGATAATGTCAATCACAAATATCAGTTAGTGCATAAAATAATCGTGCGTTGATTCTGGTTTAAATAAATTGCTTCTCAGTTTTAAAATGGTTTCACTTTAGAACATAAAATTTTTTTAGTCCAGGCTTCTTTTCGAAGTGGTAATAAAATTGATGGTTTATGGGTTTATTCAGTTCAAGATTGCATGGTAGAATTTCAAGTTGAGTTTCCACATTTTGTAATAGATTATATACAATTTAAGAATAATTTGGATAGAACTTTAAAACTTTTTTCTGAAACTGGTAGTCTCTTAAGAAAATTAGGCAGCGGCGCAGTTAAGAAACGTACACCTCAAGTTATCAATCGTGTTGAAGAAATAATGGAAAATGAACCACAAACATCTGGTCGACATTTGAGTCAACAAATAAACCTTTCTGTTGGTACAACTCACAAGTTATTAAAAAAAGATATGCAACTTTATCCATACCGTGTCACAGCAGTACAAGAATTGTTAGAAATTGATTACTCATGTAGACTACAGGTTTGTAATTAGTTTGTAAATATGAACAATAATGGAGAACTTTCGCAAAGAGTCATCTTTACTGATGAAGCATGGTTTTATAAAACGGGATACCTAAATTCACAAAATACAAGAATTTAGAGTAGTGAAAATCCACATATAATTAATGAAGAATCGCCACATCCAGAGAAAATTCGTGTTTGGGCAGCGATAAGCCAAAGGCGAATCATTGGACCAATATTTTTTCAGGGAACGTTAACTGCTCAAAGGTACCGTACGGAAATTTTACAACCATTTGTCAATCAGTTGCATGATGATGAACTACAAAATGCATATTTCCAACAAGACGGAGCACCTTGTCACTGTATTGCAGAATCTTTGGATTACTTAAGAGAATTTTTTGATGAGCGTATAATTAGTCGAAATACTGAAATTGCCTGGCCTGCACGCTCATGCGATTTAACACCTTGCGACTTCTTTTTGTGGCCTTATCTAAAAAATAACATATTTCGAACGCCTATATTGAATTTGAATGATATGCTACAGAGAATCGAACAGAAATGCATGGAAATTAATAACAATCCAGTAATGTTGCAGAATATCATCAGAAATTTTGGACGGAGGATTTTAAAGTGCATTGATCTTGAAGGACAACATTATTAACATTTGTTATAGTTTTCAATAAATACCTATTATTTGCTTTTTATTTGTATGTATGAAACTTTCAAAATATACGACTTCGTAGGTTAAGTAGTAAATTTTAATTTACGACATACTTCAAAATGTTCTCAGTAAATCACATGCTACCAGATTGACTTTTCAAATGAACACTTGTTATATAACGTGTGTATAAATTGTCGCAAAAGCTACACGCAGCGACGTTCTTCGTTTGGTTCTGAATAAAAAATCTTAATGTTAAAATGTCGTATCAGGCTTCGTTTGTTTTCACGGGGTTCTTGAAGTTCAGACTTTTAGTGCGTAACTAACCGTTGCTCTTCGATATCTGTTAATAGAGATAGATGCAATTTAGTTTAAAGAAAAAAATTTTACTAGTATTATTTCCTAAACGTTTTCTTTTTGATTTAAAAGCTTGTTTTAAACATTTATTCATTAACGTACTTCCACGAAAAACACATTTGGCAACGTTGTAGAACAATAAGTTTGTATTTCAAAGTGAGTTCAATCAAAATCATTACTGTCAAATTTTGACATTTACGAATTTACGAAGCATGATACGACATTTTAACATTAAGATTTTTTATTCAGAACCGAACGAAGAATGTCGCTACGTGTAGCTTTTGCGACAATTTATACACACCTTGTATATATATATTATTATATATATATATATATGGATATATTGACACCGTTATATTGAACTGTCGGTAGAAATAAGTTTCCGAAAATTAAATTTTAGTAAAAAATTTAATACACAATTTTTTTTTAACTATATGATATCTATATATTGACAAAATTGTTTTGGTAGAATTTTTGGAGGTGCTGCATATAATACATTTAATTTTATCGCACAAGTTTAGAGTGAAAAAAGGTCATAAAACGCAAAAAATAATTGTAATAACATAACAGGAAGCACATTGATTTTCTGTTCAAAATTTTATTGAACTACTATGAATAAAAGGACAAAACCACTAAAATATTATTTTGACTAAAATTTGTCCACATATACAAATAAAAAAAATATTTTATATAAATCCGTGCAATTATCCAACTAACTGTAAGCCAAATAAAAATACATTACAATTTTTAAAAAATGCGTACTTATGTTTATAAAATAGGATTTTGCAAAAAAAAATAACATTTAAAGGCATTTTCAAGATATAAAGAATATACAAAAACTGATAAAATTTACTGATAATTGATGACTATTATGCGAACACAATACATATAATATAAATCATCTTTTTGAATTATTCTGGATTTGTATAATTTATATTAACATAACCACAACATAACCTTTAAAATTAGGGCGCAGTTCACAGAAAATGAAAACAAACATAAAAATAAAGTAAACATGATAAATATTAGACTAAATCATGTGGTACGCCGCATTAGTGAGATTTATAAGACGTAGAATAGTTTTGGGCATAATATTTTCAATATCCTTAGTATACTGTATTGTCAGTTTTATTGGAAAGGTTATTACATATATGAGATACCAATAGTACATTAACTTATATAAACAGTTGTTTTTATTAAAGGGCGATTTTTTGGATACGGACGATTCAATTCCAATAAAAAGAACACAGCCATTTATTTGGAGAACTTTACAACAACATAATTCAAGTAACGATAGAGATATATATTGCAGAAATTCTGTCCAGGGAAAAGTGTTAATTGTTGATGATAGAGGTATTGATGTTATAATCAATTTTGTCTTTTTTATGAAATTTTAGTTCTTTTGGTATTCAATAATTATATTAGTTTTTTGATCAGTAGAGCTGAGGATGTTTGCGGTATAACCATGGTTATATCATATAACCATAGTAATTTACTATGGTTACATGATATAACCATGGTTATACCGCAAACATCCTCAGCTCTATTGATCAGTTAATAATGTTTTAAATTTAAGGATTCGTTTGTCCAAGACATGATATATTGCATAATGGTTGCTGTAACAACAATTTGTCAACAGTAAATCAGTATTCATGTGAAACATGTAGAAGTAATGACTGCTGTGCAATATATGAATACTGCATATCCTGTTGTTTACATCCTGATAAAGTGAGTTTTCCTTTACTTAGAATATTTTGAATGTATAAAGTATTTTCCTTTATAGAAGGATATGTTAGAAAATGTATTAGGTAAGGCATCAGAGCAAAATAACGTTTTGTTCGCTTCTGTAACAGACCATTTTGAACTGTGCTTAGCAAAATGTCGAACTAATTCGCAAAGTGTTCAACACGAAAATTCCTATAAGGATCCTAAAGCCAAACATTGTTATGGGGAAACTGCACCCAGCACTAACAATTTAGATAGTGGAGAATAAATTTTGTTACAGATTTTATTTTTTTATTGTAAACTATAATATAATGAATAATGTGTATGGTAGGTTTGTAACATTTTGTTGTTCTAGATGAATATTAAGTTTAATATATACATTTTTATAAAATGAGGAATGCTTTTAATTTCAAATATATTTAAAACCTTGTAAACATTGCAAAGTCAAAAACGATTTTTTGTTCAGAGCCCACTTGACTTCGAATGTTTCTGAACAACCATTATTTATTTTTAAACATTTCTGTAAGACACGATCATAGAAATACAAGTAAAAATTGAAGCATACAAAAAGATTTTAAGTATATCTATACGTTTATGCACGTATAACGCTTTTGTTACAGTTGAAACAGACATGTAATATACATATCTGTAACTGTACACATGGACAATACACCTCGTATTTTCAGCATTTACTTCTGCTTAAAACACGTGTTTCTGCCATTACTATTAGGCGTCATCAGTTAAGCTAGTGAAGCAACATAACATTAAGCTGAAATCGCCTACAAGATAAAGCAAATTTCATCCTATAAGGTGGCACTTATTTAATAAGTGACATCTGACGGACGAAAGAGACTTTGCCGAAAAAGGCGACCTTTTCGTTCGACCAGCTATGCTGGTACGAAGAACGAAAAAAATACGGGTAGTCCATTAACAACGCCAGATGGCAGTAAATATACAAAAAGGTTTTAAGTATATCTATACGTTTATGCACGTATAACGCTTTTGTTACAATTGAAACAGACATGTAATATACATATCTGTAACTGTACACATGGACAATACACCTCGTCGTATTTTCAGCATTTACTTCTGCTTAAGTCACGTGTTTCTGCCATTACTATTAGGCGTCATCAGTTAAGCTAGTGAAGCAATGTAATACAAATGATACAAATCTTTATGTTTCAATTGTAACAAAAATTGAAGCGCTTGATATACGATCAAATTGAGAATCAAGGATGATAAAGGGAAATGACATTTTCTTGTTGGTATACTCTATTTTTAAAGTAGAGAGACGAATTTCTGAACAGACCACTTTGACAGTGAAATCTCATTGGTTGAAAGCAAGGCCAAATTGCTTTCAACCAATGAGATTTCACTGTCAAAGTGGTTTGTTCAGAAATTCGTCTCTCTACTTTAAAAATAGAGTATAGATAGAAGAGACAACCTAAACGGGCAACTGCGTACTAAACTTTACACCTGAATATTGAATTGGCAGGATTGGAATGAAAGAACAGAAAAGGCGAACGTAGACGGCGCAATAGTATTTAACACGGGAAATTTCAATCCTTGTTATGTTGTATTTTTAAAATTTCTTAATAATTAAATTTCTAATAAACATAAGCTTTAACAATGTGATTGAAACAATATTGGTAGATTTTTATCATATTATAAAATGTAATCACATATTTTATGTTTCATGACATGATTGCAATTGAAAAGTCTTTCATTGGATACTGGCTAAGTAAAAACTGAGAAAAAAGGTGTAAAAATCCCTTACCATGTTAATATTCGTATCCCATATACATATTTCGGCACCTTTTACTTATACACTGTATGTAGTCTAAAAATGTTTCGCCTGTGTTAGCTTTCAATTTTTTATGCTTATATTTAGCACGGTTATTTCTTCCTACTGAAGATGACAACCTGTTTGAAATACGTACATATGTGAGATACGAATATTAATGAGGCGACATATTTTCGAAACCAGTTTAATTTTTGTTTGTTGAAAATTTCATCATTTTGAATATTTTAATTGGTACTCTGTAATATTCTAGGAAATAACATTTAGTGTTCATTTTTGTAAATAGATGTCATAACAAAATCTTGCAACACATATTCTCTTATTCGAAAAGAATTTAAAACTGTTTAAAGCAATCATTTTAAAGAATCTTAAAAGAACGTTTAACCAGATATAGTTTGTTTAATATCAGTTAATATACGAAGTATTTGGGCATACATATTTTTTAATATTACAAATTTGATATTTTCTTACTATTATTTGTGAAATTCGAGCATTAGTTAATAGAGTCCTATTTAACAACTACAAAATCATTACTAAGATGAAAAGGACATCAAAATTTTCAAAAATATCTGAAATATCTAAAGTCTATAACACGAGAAGTCAAAATGATACTCCTATCGATAATTTAGCAAAAGCTACTAATTCATATACTAATTCAGATGTAACAGAAAGTGATGAACCTTTAAGTAACACTACTGAAAATAAACTAGACTTTTCACAGTTTAAAGCCCCTGTTAAGTCTCGACTAAAAAATGAAATAAAAGTTGAAAAAGTTAAGATTGAAAAAGGTGAATCAAGTTCTACAGAACAAGAAAAGGTGAAGAAGAGACCTCATGTAAAAATTCGCTACCATGAATTACCAAACAAAATTAAAAAGGAAGTTGATTCTGAGGAATCAGGTGACGATCAATTTCTTGCTGAAAATAAGATCTTTATTAAAGGCAAAGGTAAAAATGCTAATTTGGAATCAAAGTTTCCATATAATTGGGAAGAGGTACTTAACAATTTAAGAGAAATGAGAAAAGAATGTGATGCACCTGTTGATTCAATGGGTTGTCGCCTATGTATGGATGAAAATGCAGATCCAAAGGTATTTCATTTCAAATTTATATTTCTCTTCTCATGTTTTGCAAATAGGTTATGCGATATCAAGCTCTATTGGCTTTGATGTTAAGTAGTCAAACAAAAGATCAAGTAACATATGCAGCAATGCTAAGATTACGTGAACATGGTTGTAATATAGAAAATATTTTGAATACTACAGATGAAAAACTTGGGGAATTAATTTATCCTGTGGGATTTTGGAAGGTAAATAACAAGCACTTATTGTATCTCCTTTAACTAATTTTTGTTATTTATAATATAGAGTAAGGTAAAATATATTAAAAAAGCAACAGAGATGCTTAAAAATCAATATAATAATGATATACCAAATACTGTTCAAGAACTTTGTAAGTTACCTGGAGTAGGACCAAAAATGGCACATTTGTGTATGCAAAATGCTTGGAAGGAAGTTACAGGAATTGGTGACAAAAACAATATATAAATTTTAAGTGAATTTAATTATTGATTTACAGGTGTTGATACTCATGTTCACAGGATTTCTAATAGACTTGGCTGGGTGAAAACTAAAACACCGGAAGAAACAAGGATAACTTTAGAAAGTTGGTTACCAAAAGATTTATGGAGTGAAGTAAATGAGTTGTTAGTTGGATTTGGACAGCAAGTTTGTCAGTCAGTGAAACCTCAATGTGCTACTTGTTTAAATTATAAAATATGTCCTTTTGGAATACAATACTTAAAAGGTGAAGTAAAAATGAAAAAATAAACTTGATATTTATTGAAATATAAAATATAGGTATTGTAACAAATTATCGTCCTCTTATTTTATTTCCTTTCCGTTTCTCAAGTTTTTTATTACTCTTAATTTTCTCTTTTTTTTGTTGTAAAGCTTTCTTCTTTTGCTTCTGTCTTTCTAGCTTATTTTTCTTCTGAAAAATTGTACTATTTTGTACATTTTTTGTAGCAGTTTTCTTTAATGCTTTTTGAATTTCTTTCTTAGATCTAAACACATTTTTGTCTGCAAATGGTTTTGAGTCTTTTTTACGCTTTAATTCCATACCTGGAATTTCATCAACTTGTTTAACTGGTTCTTCAGATACTTCATTTTCATCATTATATTTTGGTGTATTGGGACCAATCCAATTATTTTGTTTTGCCATATCACTAGTTGATAATTCTGTGATTTTAACTGTGACATCTTCATCTTCATATTCTTCCTGAAACAAGTGTTCTAATTCAGGTATTGGACGAGATGATATAACCAGCTTTTTGTAGGATTCCTTAGCTTCATGTTTTAACCTTTTTCTCTCCTCCTTGAGTTGAGTTTCCAGTTTTTCCTGAGCCTTTTTCTTTCGTTGTAGTTTTCTTTTATGAAAACCTGTAAGAAATTCTCTAAAATATTATTTTAGATATAATTTTGCATAAACTAATTTACCTTCGTTTTTCTTCGTCGAATATTAGGTTCATTTTGTTTGAACGATTTTTGGGTTTTTTGAAATTTGGTCTTGAAGTCGGTGGCATGTTTATTTCCTAGGTTTAAATCCACGTTGTATCATTCAAAGGATATAGGTTATGTTTCCTTTTTGAAGTCTTTAAATTCTTAGCATGCCAGAGAGTGTCAGAAACTATGTAGAGACAAAGCAGTAGTATCTGATCTATGCAAAGTAATATGTTTTGGTTTAATTTCTCTTTAACTGAAACTTATGTTTAGTTTCAGGGAATTATAGGGGCCCGTCTTATGCCATTTGTAAATATAGATGGCGCTGTGATCTGTGTGATCGTAGAGCATTCATTTTGTAAAATGATTGATATAACGGGTGTTCAGAAACATTCGAAGTCAAGTGGGCTCTGAACAAAAAATCGTATATCCTTACTTAAGTATCTGATTTGTAATAATTATTAAATGTCTACCGTTGTCTGTCAAAAAAATCAATCTATCTCAGACATGACTTCATATTTTCAAGGACTACTTTGACTTCGAATGTTTCTGAACACCCGTTACTTAGAAAAACTAGGAATGGATGTATTAATACAATAAAGAGCACTCTATAGTAGGTATCTGCTGTAAAATTTCTATTTTATTGTTTATGTTCTAAAACATCGTTAGATTGTAAGTACATCTTTCTCAAACATGCTCTTTTTAATTTTACTTTAGAATGTAACCAAATAATTTCGTGTGCCACCTATTGTTATTAAATCAAATTTGTCCGGAAGGCTCCTCATATTACTTATAGATGTCACTAATAAACCCCAAAATTGTTGTGCCAATAGATAGTGACAAAATTATCTTATGCCGAGCAGTAAATGCACTCCTAACCTTAAAATAATTTCTCTAATTATTGCATTTTGTAATATAGTTTAAATATGCAGACTTCAAAGCTTCTATACAAAACATCCTTTAATCAATGGCGATGTTTAACTAGATGGTATGTAAATATTCTCTTTAAGCAAGTCTCTAAAAATAACAGTTATAAAATTATAGCACTACGCTTTTTCAAACTGCAGTAGAAACTCCCATTTCGACAGAAAAATTAACTATACCCCCGCCTTCCAACATAGATAAGCCGGCATCCCCCAAAATTGAAAAACTGGTTGGTGAAATATCACAGCTTAACTTAATAGAAGTATCAGAATTGAGTACTTTATTAAAGAAGCGATTAAATTTACCTGATGCACCTATGATGCCCATGGGTAATTTTGCAGCAGTACCACAGCAGGAAGAAGAAGTTGAGCCTCAGAAAGTGCAAACACAATTTACTGTTAAATTAATGAAATTCGATGAAAAGCAAAAAGTACCAATAATTAAAGAAATTAAAAATTTGTTAGAAGGTATGAACCTGGTACAAGCAAAGAAATTTGTTGAAAGTGCTCCCGCTGTTGTAAAAGCTGATATTGCAAAGGATGAAGCCGAAAAACTCAAAGAAGCTCTAACTAAAGTTGGTGGTGTTGTCGAAATAGACTAACGTCCTAGTTTATTTATAATTTTTTAGCTAGTTTTAATAAATGTCTTTGTTTAAATAAGAAAAATCGTTCTGTTTTTTCTCCTATAAATCTGATAGATAAATTGTTCATATTCGTTGGATATTAAAGATTCTATGCGAATAGAACAAGTAAAAAGTATTTTTTACCTGAGTATTAAGTACTTGAATAGAAAATATTGTTGCTTTTCTTTCAGCTTTTTACATATTCTGAATCTTTGAAGTTTATCATAATTTATAATTTTTTTCATTGTTATAATATCTTGTTAGGATCCACACTGAACGAATTCATTTTTGGCACCCTTAACAAATGTGTTTTAGGCCAGTTTAACACATATTCGCGCCTATTAAAAATTTGGCGCTATCATATGTATCATAACTAGATTGCGGAACAGACGCTATCCTCTAATGAGTCATGCAGACGCAGAGACGGTTTCGCTTAAATAATATGATTGGTGCAATATTCGCTCGTAGCCCTGATTTTAATGTCCCGAAAGGCTTTTGTAGTAATTTTCAAAATGTATAAATCGGGAGATATATAAAATTTAAAGATTATTATTTCTATGCGCCACTCATTAGCTCTGATGTTGAGCGAAGTTTTTCTATATTTAAAGACATACTGTTTAATAATAGAACGCACTTTACAGAACAAAGTTAGAATATATTGTAATAATTAATGTGAATAAAAAAGGTTTACTGTGGTGTCAATTTAATTATTGGTGATATAATTAATTTCAAGTTACACTTCTTCAATATTTTGAATTTATTCACTGTATAAAGTAAATGCATTTTGTATTATATATATATATATACAGGGTGAGTCGTGAGGAATCGACCAAACTCAAGGAGTGTATTCTACTGGTGAAAGTAATGTAAAAAAACTCAAATGTTGTTATCCGATTTTTATTTTTCGAGTTATAGCGTAATTAAAAAAATGTAGATTTAGTATACCATGTTTATGCATGTATTCGTAAAAACAGTGAAACCCCGGTAGCAATTAATTATAGGGAAGTCTTCTTAGCTAAAGCGCTACCTGTTCGTGGTTTTCCGAACTAGCGGTAGTGACATTCAAAGTAGTCGAGAAATAGTGTAGAGTGGTTTGCATGCCTAATGCGTCTAATGTCACTACCTCTAGTTCATCGTTGATATAGTGAGGGCGCTGCCATCATAAAAAATGTTCCCTATACCTTGGAGTAAATTATAACATTGTGTTCGGGTATTGTGACATTGACTTGACGTTTGTACGACTATAGTGTAACAAACTAAAATGCCACGCACTTATTCTAATTTAGAATATGCTAATATGGTGTTTGTTTATGGATTTTGTGATGGGAATGCTACAGCTGCTGCTAATGAATATCGTCAACGGTTTCCACATCACAGACATCCTAATAAAACTGTATTTATTAGTGTATTCAACACATTGTGCGCGACCGGAAAGCTTCCCAGTGTAAACATATCTGAACGAGGCAGTCGACAACAATTACAAGAAGTAGAAGATATTCTGGATGTAGTAGAAGAAGACGCAACTACCAGCTCACGGAGAATTAGTATTCAATTGGGCATTCCACAAACAAGGGTGATAAAAACACTCCACGAGCATGGCTTACGTCCGTACCATGTACAAAGAGTACAGCACCTACAACGAGATGATAATCGTAGACGTATGGAATTTTGTCGATGGATAAATGATAATCCTCGTTTTGTATCGCGTATACTGTTTACGGATGAAGCGACATTCACCCGTGACGGTATTAATAATTGTCATAGCCAGCATGTATGGTCAGACGAAAATCCACACGCAACAGTCGAAAGTAACTTTCAACATAAATTTTCGGTAAACGTGTGGTGTGGTATGATCGATGGTTTTTTTATTGGTCCTTACATTTTTGAGAATCGCCTCACGGGAGACACCTATTTACATTTTTTAGAAAATGAACTGCACGGACTGCTAGAGGATGTTCTCATAAACATCAGAATCCAAATCTTCTACAAGCACGATGGAGCGCCTGCACATTACGCTCGTGCAGTCAGGCAACATTTGGCTGAAAGGTTTCCAGGGAGTTGGATTGGACGTGGTAGTCACATTGGTTGGCCTCCTAGGTCTCCAGACCTCACGCCACTCGATTATTGTTTATGGGGCTGGTTAAAAAATGAAGTGTATCAAGTAAAAGTGGACACTCGTGAAGCACTAATTCAACGGATTATGAATGCTGCTGACAATATCAAACATCAACCTGACGCAATCAAGAACGCAAGCAGCGCCCTTGGTAGACGATGTAAAAAATGTATTGAAATGAATGGCGGTATTTTTGAAAATATATTAGAACGATAATACCAATAAAATACAAAAACTTCAATGTATGAAATTTTGTTTATTTTTAATTACGCTATAACTCGAAAACAAATAAAAATCGGATAGCAACATTTGAGTTTTTTTACATTACTTTCACCTGTAGAATACACTCCTACAGTTTGGTCGATTCTTCATGACTCACCCTATATATATATATATATATATATATATATATATATATATATATATTCTGGAAATACATGTTAAGTTAATCGATTGTACATTATCGGCACCGATGAATCACTCCCGATACGGGATAGCGCCGTTTCCGCAGTCTAATCGTTACATACCAGTATCTATTAACATGTTCCTTTTTAAATTTTAGTTATATATTTAATTTATATGGTATTATTTTTACCAATATCATTTTATTCTTTAATTAACGAATTATCTTAAGTTGTTGACAATGTACAGCTGCAAGCAATCCATTTTGGTCGTCAATGTCATTCTTTGACAAAATGTAAGTTGCTGTATTGTGAAACGGTTGTAATGCTAATATCCTATAATCTAATACGTCACAAGTTAATAAAATTTACGGAACTTTTTGTAAGTCCTAGACGAGATGCTACCGTAGCTTCAGAGAGTCCAGTTTCTGTTAAGGAAATAATTCTTACTTTGTTAAAATAGGATATTAAGATCATTTTAAAAATAATTCAAAAAACAAGACTTTGACAAATTTTAAAATGACATTGACGACCAAAATTTATTGCTCGCAGCTGTACCTGCAAAATAATTTAATATATAGATGTCCTTAAAATAAAAAGACAACATATGGAAAATGGAAAGATATTATATAGAATATAAATCCAAAATATTGTGAATCAATTACGACGCGAACCCCAAAATTAAAACCCTCCGGAAAATTGTATCATGTTCTGCCTATGAATTGAAAATATTCAGAATGTGTATAAATAATAAATATCTATTGAAGTTGCACGCACACACGCTACAGCTATGTTTACATAGGTAAAAGCTGTCGATGTTATAAAAACTATAACATTGTTGTATGCTAAGGTCAATAACCTCATACAAAATCAGCTGTTTATACATTCAAGTGAATTAGTTATTAAAAATTAAGATGTGTGTTACATTAATTTACAAATCCATTTTAAAAAACATACTAAAAATTATTTGTGGGCTGACATCATTTCATATGTATTACGGAAGGCTTTCTTTGTTACGAGAAGTAAGAAATATAAAATATTGATATCGATTCAGAATGCCGCTATTAAATTTACAGGCTGCGATGTTTATGTATAAGTTTCGTAGGGTAAGGGTACGATAACCTGGAACGAAAGTCAGCTGTTAAAAATTTGTGTAAATTTTTAAAGACGGTGTATTAAAAGAACATGTAAGTTGTGTGCTTGTACGGGCATTTAACCTCCTATTTGGTAACAATCTATCTTTAATCAAAGACGTAAATATAAATCGTATAGAACATACGTAACGATCGACAACTAGACGAAACTTAAAGCGAGAGCGATAGCAACAAAATTATTCTTTTTGCTATTGTACTGTATTGTGTGGCGTGACAAATTTTTTTTTAATATCTTTGTAATTTTTTTTCTCGCTTATGACAGAAATTTTAGCAAATATTTTGGATTCATATTCTATATAATTACATTTTTCCAATTTTCGTACTGTAAAGTTCTTGTCTTTTAAGGTTCTTAAATAAAACTAACGGTAACGTAGACACACTATATTAATAATAAAAACGAATAACAATTTAAAAACTAATTACTAACAATAAGCACATTTATGTATTTATATTTGAATTGATTCGGCATTTACTTGAAGATCCATAATTTAAAATAGAAATAAAACTACGGTTCTAATCTTCACTTTTAAAAGTGAAGATTAGAACCGTAGCTTTATTTCTATTTTATTTAAATTTATGTAAGTTCATTCGGCGATGATTTGGAATCGAATCAATTAAATCCCTTCCTCGACGGCACAATACGTTGTCTTTTTATTTCAAGGACACTCGGTATAACAGTTGAACTCCGTTCTTCCCTTTGATTTCACCTTAAGTAACTCCCAATAATCTCAAGTATGAACTCTTTTACTATACAAAACTCCAGTGGCGGCTCGTGAGTTATGAAAGAGGGTGGGCACAAAAAAAACTTACCTATTTTTTATACATAACATCCATTCTCCTATTTTTCATGCTGGAAAAGGCGTCTATGACATTGTTGTCAAAATCCGGGATAGACTGGATGAACTTCTTTTCTATTGATAGGGCTGCCCATGCGTTCAGTCGATCTTCTGACATTGTGCTTCTCAGAAAAGTTTTAATGCGTTTGAGGGTGGAAAAATATCGTTCATATTTTGCTGTCGACATGGGCGTTGTTCAAATAATATCCAACAGTTTGTATCTTTCCGTCAAAACCTTTTTAGGTTGTTGTCTGTTATGAACACTAAAAGTGGCAAAACACCACCTATTTCATACATGTCATCGCGCTCATAAATTACTGAAAGTTCATTTTTCAATTTTACACTGTCCAACATAGGATAAGATTTCACAGTTTCATCAAAATTTTTTTGTGGAAATGAATGACTAAGTTAAAATTTTGAGAATCAAATAATTTTGCTGCACTTAAGTGATCCCTAAAATCAAATCGGTCGCTAATTTGGCTTAAAATAGTATCACATACTTCCTTTGCAATAACAGCTCTGTTATCTCCATCTGTCGTTTTTTGTCTTTTCCTTGCAGGTTATTCATTATTGCGTTCTTGATTGTCATTAACAGTAGAATTTCTTAAATTTCTAATGTGAATAATTTGCTGTTGGAATTGTTCAATTGCCTTTTGCAGTTGAGCACTGTCAATCCTACGCATTTGAGTCCGATTAAATAATATTTCAACATGTGGCATGAAGAAAGGAAATATTTTCAACCAGTAGAGAAATTCCGGGCAATTCAAATGTTTCAATAAACCACTTGCTTCACTAATAGTAACTGAATCTATCCCATCTTCGTCAATAATTTTGTCTAAACATTCTTTGAAAGAATCCTGGTATTCAAATAATGTTTTCACAGTTCGACTTTTGAAAATCCAGGGTGTAGGAGCAGTGCGTGGTAATCTACGTTAGACTATTTCATCAAGAATTACCGTTCGTTTTGGCGATCGAGAAAAAAGCTTGAAAATGACTGCAAATTTGCAAAGAAAATTTTTACATTTTTATTGCACTGTGCCGCTCGTTCAATAATTGAATTAAATTGATACGCGTAACAGTGAATATAATGTGCATGTGGAAATGTTCTTTTGATAATAGCTTGGACACCATTTGTCTTATCACTCATCACGGACGCCCCATCGTAACTTTGAGCCATTAGTTTATTGTTACCAGACCCAGAAGGAGAATTTAAAAGAGTTTGCAATTCATTCAGCAATGTTTTTGCTAATACATCAGCATTATATCCACACGGCTTAAAAAAAGACGAAAAGCGTTTAAAAATTTTTCCATTAAACGTATCGAATAATAATAACCATTTGCTGATTATTAGAGGTGTCTGTAGTTTCATCGGCCTCCAAAGCAATGAAATTTGCAGATTTAATTTCTTTTAATATTTCCTGCTTGTAAATTTACCACATTGCATCTAGCAATTCGTTCTGAATAGTTTTGAGGTGCCTTTAAACACTTGTGAACCTTTCATATGTATTGTAAGCACAGCGTCTACTTCAGCTGCAAAGTTGATTAATCCTACATAAATACCTGGATTTTCCGACGTCAAGGTCTCATCATGGCCACATAACGCCAATTCAAAACTCTGCAAAATTTTATACAGATAATTAACCGGCGCAAAATATGACGATTTTCTTCCACATCTATTCGTTATACTTAATTTTATGTCACAAATAAACACTGTCTAACTGTTCACGTATGCCGATTTTGCCTAGAACACTAAAATCCACGCATGCATTCATGTGAGAAACGGAATTTTCGTGTTTCTTTGCCCTATCTGCGATATGCTGTAAATTATTCAACCCTTGTTTATTCCACGCACTAACCTCTTTCTTAAAAATTAAGCAGATAAAACAAAATAGTTTATTTGTTAGTGAACATTCGCAAATCAACTTCTATTTTTCATATATATCTTTATTGAAGGGATAGGCTTTCCTTTCTTCTTAATTAAAATTTTTTCCTCAAATGATAGCGGGTTTTTTAAAAGATTTTGCACACTATTAACTTTCATCATGAATAATAAACACTAGCAGTACGCGACGAAAACAATGCAATCACAATAAACGCAAGACGTTAAGTGGAGTCGAACGAGTTTATGCCCCCAAAACGACGTATAAAAGCATATGGCGAAGATAAGCGGAACCGGCCGATCCAAATTTGGAATAGGTATATCTGAAATCGTGCCCCGAAACATAGTTTTGAGAGTTTAAGCGCTAGTGTCTGTGATGCGGAACGAAACTTTGATACCATCGTTATAAAAATACGTAAAAATAATAAAATACAATAATGCATTGAATTACATGCGAATTTCTTTCTGTGTTTATCTTGGTGGTTGGGTGGGCACGTGCCCTTTAGTACCAGCCGCCACTGCAATACTCTTAAAGAAATACTATTATTTAAAAAAAGCAACATTTTATTTCAATCAACATTTAAATTACAAATAACAACTTACAGAAATACAGTAACCAGAATTAGTTAGACAAGTATGATAATTAAAAAATGAAAGAATATTGAAGTTAATATTTAGATCTATAAGATACATATTCGATATATAACAGGATATAATAACACAGCGAATGTTTTTTTAAATAAATTTTTGTATTTTTTCCAATTATGATTCTCTTAGAATTTAACTGACACACAAAATGCACAAGGTTTATTTACTTATTTAAATCTAATCGTTCACAGCATTCTGTAGTTCGTGAAATAACAAACATAAAATACAAGTGACTAGGCTTCTCCTGTATAATAAAAAAAAACATTTATATAATAAATGTTAGTTTAAAAGGAACACAATAAAATCCGTAGAATATAGTGAGGCAATGTTTAAAACAGCCTAGATAATAATATTACATGAGATTTAGTTCCGGTAAGAAAGAAAAGTTGGAAAGTCAGGGTGTCATTAACTTTTTAATAAATCTAACGTGAAAATTTACACTATGTAAATTGCAGATTTTTTAAAATAGTTAATTCACTTTTTGTTGGGTTCTTATATTTTGAGCAATATCCTTCCATCGAAATTATTTTATGTGAATACAATTAGTACATAATCTTATCTATTCCTTTATTATATATAAGTATAAATTTTATAACTCAACAGTACAAACCTCTTCAGAGATAATACACACCATCACTTATAACAACACTAGTGTGCATAATGTTGAGATCACTATTATATTAAACAATTATTGCATTCTATTGACAATTGTTGATAGTATATCCCAGTATTTAATTTATAATAGGTAGAAATAGTATTATAGTATTTTACGAAGTACAGTAAAGCATCGCTAATCCTTTTCCCAGTAATCTGAACGCAATTGAAATATAGCACATTTACACTATGTATCCTTTAATCCGGATTACCTATGATTCTGTAATCCGGAGCATCTATTGCGCAGTTGGCCATGTACGTCGAAGCGCAAGCTTCTGTAAGACGGTGATTCCCTTGACCGTTAAAATGCATAGGACGGTGATTCCCCCGATAGTTAAAAAGTATCATGGCGCCAAAGAGACCACATAAAACATTAACTTTAGCGGAAAAACATGAGATATTACAAAAATTTCGATGTGGTGTTAGTGAAAAAGTGTTGGCTGATAATTATGGAGTTAGTACGGCGACCATTTCGGATATTAAAAAGAAATCTGAGCAAATAACGAGGTATGTATGTTCGCATGAATATCTGTATAATTTATTAATGTTATGGTCGTTATGTAGCTACATCGGAAACTGTTTTTCTGCACCGGGATGTAAGAAAGCTTTGAGAAGAGAAGAGAGAAGAGGAGAAAACTCAAGAACGGAAACTGAATTGTATAGCTGGTTTCTTAAGCAACGCGAAAGACATGTAACTATTACATTTCACATTTTAAGAGAAAAACCGTTATAACTTTGCGCAAAATATTACGGCGATAAGTTCAAGCAAGCCGAGGTTGGCTAAATAAATGTATAATTCAGATGTTGTCAAACCGTTTCTTAAAAACTTACTGAACAAAATTTGGGAGATGCATTTGCAGCCGAATCAGATTTAGAACGCAGACGAATCTGCATTGTTCTGGAAATTATTGCCAGATCGTACAATGGTTCATGCAAAAGAAAGAACGGACGTAAAGTGTCTAAGGAAAGGATAACCTTCCTTCCTTGTGCAAATTGTGATGGCTCACACAAACTAAAAATGATGGTTATTGGCAAATCAACAAATCTAATTTCCGTACAACGCAAAACGTAATTATATTTTGCGTTGTGCGGAAATGGTAGTTTTCTTCTGCTGTTTGTAACATATTTACTTTAAGAGAGATTTTCTCTTTATTTATTAAGAAGAAGCTTACTTTTTAGTAGTAAATATCAAAGTTCTTTACTTAAATCTTAAAATTATGTTAAAGGTATCATGGTTGTCAAAAAACTTTTTTTTTAAAGATCTTTAACACGTTGAGCGCCGAGCTTCGATCTGAAATTTAGTCACTGGGACCAAATTTTAAAAACTTTTTTTTACTTCACGTGGTTTCGTTTTGTTTACTTTAGGTTAATTTTTCTTCCCTTGTTTTTTTTTGTTTTTTGCTTAATTTTTTTCGTGCCCACCGGTGGTCACGTGTCCCTGGGTATAATTTTTCACTGTGGGATCAAATGACCACCCGTGGACATGCGTTGCATTATTTTTGTTGTTACAGATTTTGAACTAAAATGGCTAGAAGGGGTCTCACAGACGAAGAACTAGCTCAAGAGTTGGCCAATTTGTCTGACGATGAAGTTACAGGATTTTCCGATGATTCCATAGCAGACCGGGATTTCTCGCTGAATGAAGCAAGTTCCAATTTGAGTTCCGAGGATGAAGATGTACAGGATGAAGAATCAGCTGAAGCTGATTCCGATGATGACATTGTTCCTCTTGCAAATCTTGTAAACCAGAGAAAATGGAAACCTGTAGCAGGGGACAGACTTTCTTTCAATTTCTCCGCTCCATACACCGGCGTTCATCCGAAGCTTCGCGGGCTATCTCCTATCGCTTATTTTGAGCACTTTATAGACGATGATATTGTAGCCCTATTAGTTGAAGAAACCAACAGATTCGCTGCGCAAAATATTGCTGGTTCGGCTAACAGTACAACCAGAAATCAAACTCCAAGACTCCAAAAATGGGTTGACACTGATGCTGGCGAGATGCGCAAATTTTTAGGAATCATCCTCTGGATGGGACTTGTGCAGCTTCCGAAACTGAGAAATTACTGGTCCACAAAAAAATTTATGAAAATAGAATCTCAAAAATAATTAGTCGTAACAGATTTGAAATATTGCTTGGAATGTTTCATTTATCAGATAATGACCAGCAAAGGGATCCAGAAGACAGGCTTTTCAAAATCTCAAAATTTTTGGACATTATAGGAAATAAAATCAAGGAATCGTATAATCCAGAAGAACTAGTCTGTATTGACGAAAGTAACGTGCCATTCCGTGGACGTATTTATTTTCGACAATACATCCCAAACAAAAGGCACAAATACGGCATTAAGGTGTTCAAACTTTGTGTGAGTGGAGGTTATACCTGGTCTTTCAAAGTTTATACAGGAAAAGAAAGAGCAGACGATATATCTGTTGCTGAGAAGGTTGTAACACAATTGATGAATGGACTTTTAGATAGCGGAAGAACTCTGTACACCGACAACTGGTATACCAGTGTTTCACTTTCTAAAAGGCTAATACAGCGCCAAACACATATAGTGGGCACGTTACGTACAAATCGGAAGAATAATCCTCCCGATGTGGTCAAAGCAAAACTGAAGAAAGGGCAAGTTACAGCTCAACAGAATGAAGATAAAACCGTCGTCCTTAAGTGGAAGTATAAAAGGGATGTCCTCATGCTAAGCACCAAACACGATGATTCAATGATTCAAATAACTCAAAGAGGAAAGGAAATAAGTAAACCTGCTATGGTGGTCGATTATAATAAAGGGAAGGCCTTTATCGACCACTCCGACCAGATGGCCTCATATGCACCATTCGTAAGAAGAACAGTTAAATGGTATAAAAGACTTGTTTTCCATATCATATACTGCTATGGTAAATTCTTTACATTTGTATAATAAAATTAACAACAAGAAAATGGGCATCATAGAATTCAAAGAAGACTCTCTTGTGTACCCAACTTTAGATCCACAACATTCAAGGCCTTCCAGTTCTAAGACAAAACACTTATTGAAAGAATATGAGGGACAGAAGAGGGTTACTAGCAGCCCATGCTATAAAAGCATGACCCAGAGGCAAAATGCTACTTATGCACGCAAAAATGCTAAAAAAATCAACACATATTGTGAGACATGCAAACTGCCAATGTGCTTCGAATGTTTTCAAAAGCATCAAGCCTAAAGACTAAACTTTTCATTGCTTTATTTTTTTTTGGTTAAGAATTTCATGTTTTCTTTGTTACTTTAGGTCAGATCACTTTTTTTTACCTCTGAAATATTGTTCAGTTATATGTAGTAAGTAGTTTTAGTATATCTTTGTTTTATAACACATGTATTTCATAAATAAATTATAAAAATACGCTAAAACGTCAAAATAAAATTTATTTTTAGACCCTCATAAATCCTTATTAGTTGATAGATTTTGCCCGGTCCGTGTACGGGTTTGCTGGTCCCTGGGACCACAGAATCCGTTGGTATATGCGGATATCATATAAAACGTGCTCACGGGAGGCCACGCGGGCTTGAAGTAAGAAACATAAAATGTCCACCGGTGGGCACGCGGTCCGAAGTAAATGACTGAAAATGCCCACCGGTGGGCACATGGCGCTCAACGTGTTAAAGATTTTTAAAGATCTCAGTCAACACGTAACTGCTAATCAGTTAGGTTGTTCTAAAACTGCCGTCCAAAAGTTATAACCATAGAACATAGAAAAGGCATAAGATGACCTAAGAATGTAAAGGAAATAGATGACATTTATTACGACTATCTTCAAACTGAGACCGCATTAAATCTTCAACACAATTGGCTAAAGATCTATGGTGGTCAAGAGGTGTTGTGAATCGTACGCAGCCACTTAATTAGCTCGAAGAAAACCTTCATTACAAATGTTAAATAAGTTAAAATAATAACTTTATGCTTGAAATCATAGAGACTGCATGTTTGAAGATTGGTTTCAGGTATTGTGGTGCACTCAGTTCAAGTTCGACATTTTTGGAACACGAAGAAGGAAGTTTATGAGAGAGAGGATTGACGAGGTTTATAATTCAACTACTATGAGACTAGTTTATCAACAGGAGTTTTAGCCCTTTAATTAGCAAGGCATAATGCTCCGATCATAAAAAAATTTAAATGAATTAGCAGAACGTGGTCTTGCCGAAACCATGGTTTGCCCTTTACAAAGTTCAGATCTTAATATTGTCTATCGAGGGGGCTACCTGATAAAAAGCAAAGCAACAAAGACTCCAGCTGACGCAAATCAACTATATGCTGTAGTAGAACAGGAATGGAACAATATTTATCGCAAAACTAGTTATAAACCAGAAGCCTACTTAAAAAAAATTAAATGCGTATTGGGTGCTAGAGGCCCCACAAAATATTATAAGTAAAGTAGATATTTTTAAAAGTATTCAACTTTTGAAACGTTTGAAAACTGAAAATAATAAGTGGTCTCCTCATCATTATACACTTTATTGTATATTAGTGAATTCATAAAATATTCTGTATCACCACAATATTTTCCTTAAAATCATCCGCAATTTACGTATAGTGCATTGATTTTTCTTAACATGAAATGTGTAATTTAATACGTTTAACAGTTAATTGATTAATTTTATAAAAGACGAACAAATCGGGGTTTTCCCTAAATCTGGTAGTCTAATTGTAACTAAGTGTATCTCCTCTATTAGCTGCATTGACCATATACATCAGTGTTGCCAGTGGTAACTTGTAAATTGGCCTATGTTAACAGTACATTCTTTTTTGATACTTTGTACTTAAAAGTACGAAATATTAGATGTTGCATTACAGCGTTGCCATACTTCACCCGTCGCCTCTTGTTTCTATTCATTTATTTAAATATTATTTAATTTATTTAAGTGGTAATTAAATATGGCTTTATAGCTAGACGTATGGATATATTATAGCTAGGATAGTTAGGTAAATTGCCTTATTCTGATTATGCCTTTTTTTGAGGAATTTCCTACTTTTCTTGCATTTGATGCTATATTAAATTAAAAATTTGAAAATATTTCCAAGAAAATGCACATTTTATATTTCTGAAATAAATTGTAGAAAGTATTACAAATTAATTGCATTTTCGCGAAGTTATGTAAGTGTAAATGTTGCTTTCTACATTTTACCACGCTAATTATTCGAATTTTTAAAATAATTAGCGTCGTAAAATGTAGAAAGTATTATTCTGAAAAAGCTTTCCAACTTCATTTCTAACCGTAAATTGAACGATACCAAAAGTGTTCCAACGAAATTTTGATTGTACACAAACCACGGGATGGTCAAAATAGTTCAGACTGAAGCTTGTACCTTCTGTACTGACATGCGCATTACATACTTCATCCTGTCAGAATTACAGTTGGCAATAGTAATATCACACAGTATCATAGGACAGAACAAAGCTGATTATTACTTCTATCACCAAACGATACGGGTACGGTAACGAAACCGGTAGTTGGAACAAATCTATTGTGATTTATGAACTGCATCGATTGTATTGCAAGTGATTTTGAATTTAAAAAATGCCAGCCGACAAGCAATCAAGAAGTGCCAACTATAGCTAGTGGGCAAAGTTAGATTCTAATTTGGCAACGGATGGAAATCTACTTCTTTGTTAAGTTTATGAGAAAGATGTAAGTGTGCCAATTAATGTTTTTATTAATTATTTTATTTTAATTCATTCATAGTCATGCTCCCTTTTACTGCAAACGCAGTGTTCGATAATGAAAACACTTATTCTTTATATCACCATTCATTAATATTTGATACAGGGGAAATTTTAATTGTTCTTTTTTATTCTAGATAAATGCGACGAAAAGGTTTCATGTAACGCAGCATTTGCAGACAAAGTTGCATGTATCTGATGCAAAGCGTAAAACTGCAAAACAACAATTAATATCAAATTCGTCTGAAATCGTTAATCCAAAAAGCGGACCCAGTAAATCTGGCTTCTCACAGGAAAAACCAAGCGATTCCGGATGATTCGACGTCGAGGAAGAATTATTTACATTTGTGTTATCAATCAGTATGAATACATAATTTTAATTATTAAAACATATTAATTGAAAAATGGCATTTGTTCCTTAGAGCATTGAAGCTATACGCGCTGAAAGTGGGGATAATTTTGTATGGACGTGCGTTGATGAAACAACGGACTGCCATAGCGAATATAAAAAAAATTGCATTTAATTAGTGATGTTGCACCTTACAATAGTAAAAGCAGCAAAGCACTACAAGTATTTTACCCTAAATTAATGCATGTAACTTGCCTCTGCCACGCACTACATCGGTTTGGCGAATGTATTAGAGAAAAATTTAGGGCCGCTACGGCTAGCGGTTTACAAAGAAAAGTTCCAGGGAATTCCGCTACCAACTGAACCAATCATCACTAGATGTGGAACGTGAATATCTGCATGCAACTTTTATGCTACTAATTTTACAGTAATTAAACAGGTATATAAACATATTAACATTTTGTTATACTTTGAATCATGATATATGTGTAAAGGAAAACAGCAAACATGCATAAATTTATTGGTTTAATTATTTGCCAACTAATACATATTCTTTTACAGGTTGTACTCTCATTTGGTGCTTCAAATTCCAATGCCATCTCAAAATCACAAGAAGCCTTTGATGACAGTGAGGTATTACAAGCCTTAACATATATTCAAACAAATTTCTCTTGGTTGCTCTACGGAATAGTGAAACAGTTGGAGTGGCTCTTGTGGAATCCCTAGAATTTGTATCTCACATTGAGGGCCCCAGGATCAGCAGCAATAAAAATAAAGGATAAACTTAAAGCTGTTTTGTAAAAAAATCCTTTAGAAAATTTAAAAATAATTTCCGAAATTCACCGGGGGATTTCCACTCGAGATTCTATGTTTGATATACTGTCACCACAACAAATCAATTCTCTGAAATACGCTTCGATAACGTCATGTGATGTAGAAAGGTCGTTTTTAAGCTACAAATTGTCAGCGATAAGAGAATTTGCTTGACTTCGGAGAACACAGAAAAATTGACTAACTCGCAGTTTCATAAAACCAATGTTTAAAGAATAATGTGCGTATCTATACTATTGTTAGTACTGTATACAGGTGTCCAAAAAGCCAACGTTATCCCTTGGGGGGCTGATAGGCCAGCTCATAACTAAGCAAAATAACTAAATATGATTCAGTAAAAGTGTGTTTTCGAAATAATGGCCTTTTTATGAATTTCTAGAAAATCGATACCCATGAGTTTTTCAAGCCTCCGGATTTAAACCCACTAGATTTTTTACTGGGGTTGCATAAAAGAGAAGGTTTATGCTAAACCAATAAATAATTTCAATGAATTCAAACAACGTATTAATGAATGCGCGGAACAAATAAATGTCTCCAGGAGGCCAAGACGATTAAAAAGATGCAGCGCTAATATTCGACCTTCTGGCACACAATTTGAACACATTCTATAATTATTATTTGTTTTATTTAGTTTTAAATAAATACCCTTACTATTAAGAACTGTTTTTATTCAAATTCCTTATTATTATAATAATTTCACAATGAGCTTCTTTTACAGTAAAAAAACTATATCCTTTTTTCTAAATATTATACTATTTTCAAAACTACAGCAAATGAACAATGTTTTAAAATAACTTGCCATGTTAGCGCCTTACATTTTTTTACAGTATGAAAGAGTCGAAAGTAGACAATAAAATAATGTCTCATAAATCGCGGAAAAATGTTTTTTTTTCATGCACAGCAGAACTATTAATTTTATTTTAGATTGTCATCAATAGCAGGGATATTCAGAGTTGCATTTGAAAATTAGAATCTTAGAATATGTATTAACTTTCATAGCTGTGGCACTTGAAAAACTCATATGAGCAGTCGCAATTTATAAAAGGGCCATTCTCTCGAAAATGAACACACTTTTACTGAGATCATATTTAGTTATTCTGGCTAGTTATGAGCCGGCCTATCACCCCCCAAGGGATAACGTTGACTTTTGGGATACCCTAGATACGTACTTATGTTTTTTTTAATAAACAGTTTAAATTTTTCGTTTTCCCCTTTCTTGTGCTTTTTTAAATCTTTCTTTTGTCTTTTTCGAGACTTTATTTTGACTATCTATTCTAGCTCTAGTTATAACTGTCCATAACAATTCTAAATAATACAAAGTTAAAATCTACCGAATTATTTCAAATTTACTTTTGTACAATATTAAATTAGAGATTTTTAAGTAAATTATCGAAATAAATACATAAACGAAATTTGTTATCTAAATACAAAATATTTTCCCGTATATGGCCATCGATTCGAATTTTAAATTGTAATAAAAACGAATAAGTATGGCAACACTGTAAAACGCTGAGACGACGCTTTTAATTAGTCAAATAACCGCTGCCTCGCTGATGATATTTACCACACTGGGTGCGTTCCACTAGCCACACACAACGCTCACGATTGCGGTCATTCCAGTTCCACTAGCGTATGACCAGCTCGTAAGTATTTTGGTTATCCTACCAAGTGGAATGGGTTTCATTTGATTAAAGTTGAAGAGCGATGATAAATGAATTATAATCTTTATTTTGATTTGTGAATATTTAGAAAATATCAATTCACTATAGTGATAAGACGTATTTTATAAAATAATTTTAATAAAATGTTCAATCCAGATAATAATGCAATTAATGCACTAATGCACATCTTCTGGAGATACATTCATTTCTAGAAGTAAATCTGTCTCTGAATCATACAACGTTATTGTTTCGGTCGCTATCATTGAACTTTTATAATCATAAACAACCACTTAAACCCACCTAAAGACATGGGCCGCCGTTAGCTCGACGTGATCGAGAACAATGACGTCATTTATAACGTTTTCAGCACGCCCACGAATCACACGAGCGTTGTGCGTGCCTAGTGGAACGCATTCATTGTCACAATTTTCAAGTTATGTTGGCCGTAAATTTAAAACAGATCATAATGAAAAACAAATGAGTGGTCCATTCGATATAGAATTGACTAATCTGTTGTTGTTTAAAACAATATTCTAAAAAATAAATAAAAAAAATAAATAATATAAGCAAATTAAGCAAGCTTAGTGATATCTTTCAATTACTTCGAAGACGAGTTTATCTATTACAAATACATATGTTGCAGGTAGATTGTTAGGCCTGTAGTATTATGTCCTAAATTTAACAACACCCTGTTTTATTAAAACACGAATTATTTATAGTTCTGAAAAAACGATTTCGTTTAAAAAAATACATATTTTTTTCAATAAATTGTTGATAGTTAATTTGTAATTTGAGTTTTTTTAAAAATTCATCCTACTTAAATTTAATCAATACAATCGACGATTGTTAAGAGGGGAATCTGAAAATATATGTCGATTTTTGGTTATTTCATAACGCCATTTTTGCTATAGATTATACCGACTAGATATTTACTAGATAAAGTCTTAAGTTTTAATAAATACCTTATTTAATTTAAAGAAAGTATAGAAAATATGCTAATACTGTTTTTTAAATATTGGGTACTTTATTAACGTTCATAGAAAATTATGTTATGATCTTGCAACTTTAGATAAGAACGATATTGGAACGGACTCTTTTGCGTAAATTAATTTCCAGGCTTGAATTAGTACCAAATGCACGAGTTGAACTTATTCTGATAACCGGTAATAATTTCATGAATAATTATCAAGATGACCAAATAATATACCGGGTGTCCTTGAAATAAAGAGATAACACATGAAAAATTGAAAAACGTAATTACATAGAATATAAATCCAAAATATTTTCTAAAAACTCCCTTTCATAAGTATGAAAAAATTTCACCGACAATATCATAAGGAGTATTGGAGACGATATCTTAAAGCTGACCGACAATAGCAAAAGATAGGATTGATCCAGCCTTTACTTGATGAAATTCCATTATAACTATTATTAGGATAAAATAAAACAAATTTTAATGAATTTCACTACTTTTTACTTTACAAAGTTACGATCGTTTCGCTTCACAGGAGCATCGTCAAACATATAACTAGTTATGGGCATATCTTTACATAAATGTACCGTAACAAACACGTTTTGAATAGTTGAAGGAATGGGCAGTCTTTATTACTTAAATGTCTATGAATAAAAACTTTTACAAAAATATTGAACTACGGTTTATACAATACTGTTCATAAAGTGATAAAATGAAGGGTCTGCATTATGTTAAAGGGAGGTAGAGCGGCGCTATGGAAAAATAAATTCGTTCCTGTGGAGCGGAACGAAGGTAACTTTGTAAAGTAAAAACTAGTGAAGTTCATAAAAATTTGTTTTATTTTATCCTGATAATAGTAATAACAAACGAATAGTTTTAATTTTTGTCGATTCAGTCAGTTGTCGGTGGTTACATGCCCACGTGTGTACGTTCGATATAAATTACATTTACGTACTCGATTAAAGGTAGATTGTTACCAAATTGGACGTCAAATGCCCGTAGAGCATACATCCTATATCTTTTTTTTAGAGTTTTTATAAACATAAACATTACAGCGTGTAAATTCAATAATCGTATTTTTTATAGACATTTTAAAACCATATTAATAATTTACATTTCTTACTTCTAGTAAAAAAAAAACATTCCCGTAATACACATGAAATGAAGAGTTTATAAATGATTCACAGCTGATATATTCGTACGTAATAGTATTAAGATTATTGAACCCTAAGTAAACAAAGCTGCTGCATTGTAGAGTTTTTATAACATCGACAGCCGTCTAAATAATGTTATCTATTAGAGTTTTTATAACATCGACAGCCGTCTAAATAATGTTATCTATTAGAATTTTTATAACATCGACAGCCGTCTAAATAATGTTATCTATTAGAGTTTTTATAAACATAAACATTGCAGCGTATGCTTGCGTGTCAATTCTATCGAAGAATTTTTTATTTTGGGATTCGCGTAGTAATTGACTCACAACTTTTTGGATTTATATTCTATATAATAACATCTTTCCATTTTTCATATGTTGTCTCTTTATTTCAAGGAGACGAACTCCTTCCCATTTCAATTGGTCCACATAATGAATCATTTTCTCGAAACCATTAATAAACATTAAATAAAGGAGGGACGCGATAGCTAGCGTTGCATGTCATCAATGAAGTATACATGATGTCATATCTATATTAGCCCACTTGAAAACATTTTAAATGCAATATGTATTAAAAAGTCGTTAGTTTATTTGTTTTACATATAGTAGCACTACTTGGTTATAATTTATTACATTTTTGATAAAACAACACATGTTTCGAGTTGATTATGATTTTACAGTTTGTGAATATTTTTAACGAGGTGAATACAAGTATGCGACGTAGCCGATGTCAATTCATCAGTCATTGTCAATCTTGTTATTGTGTATCACGTAACCTGTATTTTTTCTTCCCTGTTATATTTCGTGTTTTTTTGCCTCCGTTTATTTGTCTGATATTTAAAAACAGTTTTTTTTTTTAATTATAGGTGCGTATTATTATTATCGAAATGCCTAAATCCTTTTGTAAGCAATCGAAGCACTAATAACCCTTTTTGAGAGGGAACGCGATGAAGGAGGTCCTTTCATACCATTTAACGCTGTTCAAGAGGTACGTACATGTGTTTGGCAATCACTATAATGCAAAAATTACATATTTCCTTAACATTTCAGAGAGTTGCTGCAGCATTAAATATACATGTGACTACAGTTTCAAAAATATTGCAGTGCATGAAGGCAAATCAACCTCTCACCAGTCCAGTGAAAACAAGGAAGAAAGCAAAACCTATTCGCGATCTAGAACCTGGCACAGAAACATCGATACGTGATGTCATTTATGAAATGTATCGTACTAGTAAGCATATAGATATACAAGTACTACTTGAACGGTTATAAATATGATATATTTTCAGAACAGCATATTACTCGGAGATCTTTGTTACAACTCCTAAAGGAACGAAATATTTTTAATGGAAGCTTAACATCACTGGGTTTAGTTTTACAAAATATCGGTTTCAAATGGAGGAAAGACGATCCCCGTTGAGGTCTAGTGGAACTACCACACATTGTTATAGCACGGGTAGACTTTTTACAATATGTTCACAATATGAAGAAAAATTTTTGGCAATTGGTGTACCTCAATGAAACATGGATTTATGAAAATGGTTCTGTAAATTGATCATGGCAAAACAAAAATGTTAAGACAGTTAAGAAAGTAAAAAGTGATGGTAAACGGTTAGCATATAGATACTGTAATTAATAACAATTACTACATATTTATTTTTTTAGATATATTGTAGTGCATGCTGGTAACATGGATGGTTTTATTCCTGGAGCTTCGCTTATATTTTCATCAAGCACAAGAAATCCTGATTACCATGGTGAAATGAATGAAGGAAACTTTTTAACCTGGTTTGAAAACCAATTACTAAAAAATCTGGAGCACCCATCCATGTTAGTAATGGATAATGCAAGCTATCATTCTACTGTGGTGAATAAATCACCAACTTCTAGTTGGAAGAAGCGTGATATACAAGCATGGCTACAAGACCAAGGTATTACCTTTGAAGACAATTTATTGAAACCACAATTACTACAGTTAGCTTTATTGTAAGTATAATAAGCCGAAATTAATTATCATTACTATTATTGTTACATTTAATTCTAGGAATAAGCCAAGAAAGGTTTATGCTGCTGATAAACTTGCCGAGGAGTATGGGCATAAAGTGCTACGTTTACCACCCTATCACTGTGTGTTTAACCCAATTGAACATATATGGGGAATTGCAAAGACATATTACAATAGGCACATTGGAAGAGATGGGGGAGGTGTCGCAAACTGTATCAAAATGTGGGAAGAAGCACTTTCTACAATCACTACAGAAACTTGGAGGAATACAATTAAACATACAGAAAAAGAAATACAAATATGGTGGGACAGAGAAGTGGGCTTTGATAGGGATCAAGAACAGCAATTCATAATCAACTTAAATGATGATTCTGATACAGATGAATGGGATGATGATGACGATGTAGACTGTGAAATGTAAAACATTTTTCTTAATACAATTTATAAATTTTTATCAAATGTATACACCTTGTATTAGTAATGTACACATTTAAATTCATTCTGTAACATGATAAATGTACCCAGTTAAGTTTATTATAAACTTTATGGCAAAAATTATCCGAGTTTTTATATTATTTACATCAGTATTTTTAACTTGAAAGCAGATTTTGTGTAGCATGTATGTCAAAAGCTAAGCATATTATGGCAAAAGCTACAAGAAATTTATAGAAACAAACTAATAAAGTTTCATAATCTAAATACCTGACAAATTTGCTCATAGATGAGCTTTTTCATTCCACCACGCTTAAATGTTGATTTTAACGTTCCTTAACATATTCGAACTGTTGTTTCAGTAATAAATAATATAATCACTGAATATTTTTAATCCTTTGTAGCTAAACAATAAATTCAAGTACACCATAGATCATAAAATGTAAAACACTAATTGACATAGGTGTAAATAATATTTTGCGCTTAATTACCAATATTTTCAGAATACATTTGACATTATCATATAATGTAGATGACGTTAAATTACTTATTTAAATGTCCAAAGGATTGCGATTTTTATAAAAAAATTGTACTTTATTAGTCTGCATAAGATTGATAACATTTATAGATTATGGATTTCGCTGTTCGCTTCTACTTCTAACCTTACATTTGACATAATACATATGATCAATTTGCGGTTGTCAATTATAAATCGATCGATACGGCAATATTGCCCGGCTGAGACGTCAATGTTGATTAATGACGCACTTCGCTAGCTATCGCGTCCCGACTACACCACATTTTTCTCAGGTCCCAAATTAATAAACATGGCATACTTAATAATATGTAATAGTAGAAAACACCGATTTTGAAGTTAGTTGAGTTGTGTTCTGAAAAATTGAGAGAGGAAAGATTACCGATAAAAAGACCCGTTCACTTATTACCAGATTTCTAAATTTGAAAATCGAACCCTGGCAAATTTATTACAATTATCTTGAAATAGCCCAAGAAATTTAGTTAGAAGATACAGAACTACCGGATCAATCGCTACAAAGCCACGATATGTAAGAAAAGTAAAATTGCCAATAGAAGAATTATTGAGAAAAATGGGTGTGCCAGCTACACCTACATTCTTAGATGGACAAAGAATTGCACATCTCAGAAATGACATGCAATCCAATGGAGTAATGAGCCTCAATTTGAAGTGTGTTGGAGATAATAGAAATCGAGTTATTCGTAAAAAACAGGAGGCGTTGCATTCTGATTGTCTCAAAAGAAAGGTAAAACTTTCTGCGAGGGTTATGGTTTAGGGTAGCATGTCATCTAGAATCTAGAGGGATTAGGAAACTTCATTTCATTGAAGAAACTGTGGATACAATTAAATACTTAAGACATTTTAGAAGAATCGCCTCGACTGGTCATGGAAGAATATTTGACATCAGGAGTAGATTTACTGTTCCAGCAGAACAGCAGAAAGGTTAAATTTCCTGCGTGGGTTATGGTTTAGCGTAGCATGTCATCTAGAGGGATTATGAAACTTGATTTCATTGAAGATATTGTGGATACAATTAAATACTTAGACTTAAATTTTAGAACAATCGCCTTAACTGGCCATGGAAGAATATTTTTGACATCAGGAGTAGATTTACTGTTACAGCAGAACAGCGCATCATGCCACATTTCAAAGAAAGTCCGAAAGTGGATGGAAGGCGACAATATATTATTTATGGAATGGCTTTTTAGTAATCACGAGTTGTTGCTAATCGAAACTTTGTGGCACAAAATGAAAAATGGGCTACGGAAACACCTTGGATTAATCCCTGAATTGAAACAAAAATTCCAAGATTCATTTGCACCAGAGTTTTGCCAAGGCTTGGTTAATACTATGCTTTGTAGAATTTATGTTATAAAAAATACAGACAACGACACCTAGTGGTAAACATTGAAGTATTTCTTTTGTAAATTAAACATTCATTCATATGTTTTCTAATGGATGTTTTTTTAGAGGTTTGATTTTTGAAATGGCAAAACTGTTTCTAGTGACAACCATTTTGACAATTGAGAGCTGGTTTCTATTCAGCACGTTTTGCCATTTCGAAATGAACAGACTTACACCAGAACGACTTTTGCAAATTATGCAAATTTATTTTGAAAATCGTTGTTTAATTCGCGAAACTTACTGTTCATTTTACGGTCGACATAATCGCCCATCAGAGCTAGTTATTCGAGCAATCACGAAACGTTTTCACACCATGCATAATTTAATTGATAATACGATTCGTAGAGACGTCGTGCAGTGCGCACCGCAGAAGTTGCTGCTGCTGTAGAGCGTAATGTTGAGGAAGACCCAAATGAGTCTATTCGCCGTCATGAATAGCAACTAGAGCTTTGTCCAGTCAGTTTATGGAAGATTTTACAAAAAGATCTTGGTTTACGAGCTTACAAGATCCAGCTCATGCAAGAGTTCCAGCCGTATGATTATCATGTGCGTCCTTTGTTCGGCATATGGGCTGAAAACAAGATTGCACTTGATCATCTTTTTTACCGCAAAATCTTGTTCAGCGACGAGACTCATTTTTGGTTGAACGGCTACGTCAACAAACAAAATTGCCGTATTTCGAGCGCAGACCAACCAGAAGCCATTATTGAAACGTTGCTCCATCTACAAAAGGTCACGGTTTCTGCGTTATGGATTGGTGGAATCGCTGACCCATATTTGTTCAGAGATGATGCCGGTCAGAACGTTACAGTCAATGGAGAGCGCTATAGGCCCATGATTACTGACTTTTTTGTTCCCCAATCAAATGGTGTTAATTTATTTAGAACAGCTTTGGTTTCAACAAGACGACGCATCATGCCACACAGCGCGCGACACAATCAGGCTATTGCAGGAAACATTCGATGAGTGCATAATTTCGCGTAATGGTCTTGTGAATTGGGCTCCACGATCGTGTGATCTCACCCCTTTGGACTATTTTCTATGGGAATATGTAGAGTTGTTGGTCTACGCCGATAAATCAGAGATATTGAACAACTTAAAAGCCAACATTCGCAGACTTATTGTCGATATACGGCCTCAGATGCTAGCAAAAGTGGTCCAAAATTGTACTTCCAGATTGCGTTTAATTCGAGCTAGCCGCGGCGCAAATATGTCCGAAATCGTATTTATACAATAATGGTATAAAATTATCTTTTCAATAAAGCCAATTTTGTGGTTATTACCATGTGTTTTAATTCACTTTAAAAGTCTATACCTCTAAAAAAACACCCATTATTTGTTCTCATTTTATGTTAGTTATCGGTTTTAATCACCTAGTAGATATTTACTTTTATCAAGAGATGCTAAATAAATAAAATTATTTCAACTTCATGTAGTATTATTTTTGCTCTTTAAATCCTGATTTTTGAAAAATTCTACAGTGGGTTAATCGGAATGGGAAGGGACTCATATATTCACGTTAGTTAGGGAATTTGATAAGATGTGTATTTCTTAGATAATGACTAGAAGTAACTCTTAGCAGGTTGGATAATGTGGATGAACATTATTTGGAATATTAAAGAAAAATAAAAAATAAATATAATGATTTACATGAACAAAAGCAGCGCTCTACAAGCTAATTTGTTGTAACAAATAGTCAAAATTACTATGGACAGGACAAGAAGAAAAATAGCTATTTACGTAAGGGATGAAATAAAAGGCTTGCGGTATGAAAAATGTAGTAGAAATGTTAGGTGCATTTGTCCATATTCAAAGCAAAATTTGATATTTTACGTTTATACTATTGCAATAGATGCTAATTGAAGATAGCATTAATATGATTAGAATTTTAAGACAGAACCCAAGAGGAATATTTAAGTGTTGTCTTAACAAAAATACAAAAGGTTGGCTGAAATTTTCATACGATACTAAAACTATAATGATAATAATAATTTTATTATCCGCAATATATTATTCAAATAATGCAAGTACTGTAATATAAGTATGACAATAAGTTCAAAATTAATGTGGTGATAAATAATAAAATTTTGAGATATGTATAAAAGACAAAAAATTTAATGAATTAATTCTTCATTTGATTAAAACCTTTTTTAAAGATTGATTTCAAGCTTTAAGAACAATATAGGGTATTTGCAAAGTTTTTAGAAAGATATTATTTGCTTCTAGTATACTTTTTTAATTTCATAATAGGTATCCATTCTTTTATAACTACATAATATTAAATTATATTACGTAAGAAGTTTAGCAAGATATAGTCTTTTAATGTCTTCATTCCACTTGTCCTTGCTACTTTATTAAAACCTGAGAATTAAAATATGTACATATTTGGATCAGTTAGAAGAAGAGGAATGAATTATTGCTTGTTGAAGCTATCAAGTTAATGTTAGGTTATAAAGTTGTAGCCAGCTGATAAATTAAAAAAGTGGTTTTGGGGAGTTGAACTTTAACAAACTTCCTTTACTTCAAATTATTCCTTTGATTATTCCGTTCTAACCATTTTTGGATTTGTTTTATCTGTAGTCAAGAGTGAATAAATGGACACACCTTGTAAATTAATTTTTCTTCCTTTGGAAGTCTATAAGAAGCAGTGGTGTCAAGCAGATTACACATATAAATATAATGCTTTGAAAATGTTAGTTTTTAACACTTTATAATTAAAAAATGTAAATGCATTATGAAGAATATTACAAGATAAATTAAAAGGAAAGCGTTTATACAAATTCTTAAAACACATATTTTTTAGTAACTATTTTCCGAGTTCATAATAATAAGGAATATACAGTCGTGAGCAATAAATTCTGGTCGTCAATTTCATACAAAATTCTGTAATATTTTGGCGAATTAGAAATTTTAGCTGATTGATTGTATCTTTTTATTGTCAACAATTACCAATAAGCTGTCAAATATAAATTTTATTTTGAGATGTCAAGAAATTTTCTGATCATGGCACCAATTTTTTACTTTAATAAAGTCAGAGCCATTTTCTTAGTAGAAACAGGGTTATCAGAACCTGCTGTAGCAGGTCAGTTGGGGAAGACAAAAATTCGGTAAATTTAATTGTAAGGCGGTGGAGAGACAAAGGACTTCTGGAAAGATAAGTGGGTTCTGGATGACCTCGAGCATCTGGTGGACGATCTTATGTTAGTCCAAAATATTGAAAGTAACCCTTTTCTAAAAGCAACAGAGGCAATCATATATCCTAACTTCCCCGCATCCGTTTTCACCGCACGACGTCGCAACTCACAGCTAGACGTAAAGGATCCAGATTGGGCTTTGCATTACAGTACCTTACGAATGGCATAGAAATGAAAAGACCTTTCAGTCATCTGCCTCTAGCCAAGTTAGAGATGTTAACCAAGAAGCAGGCAGTATGATGCAAAATATACACAAAAGCTGGAAACCAGTCCCCGATTTTCGGTGAATATATTGGCATGGATTTCTGCAAATAGTTCTGAGGTATTATTGCATCTAAAAGAAGATTTCACAAGTGACATTTACCTTAGGGTTTTGGAAGATGTGATTTTGTCCTCAGTGATGCAAGTATTTCCAGAAGGTATATTTCAATAGGACAATTGTCCAGTTTATACTGCATATAGGGTAATAGACTGGTTTAAAAACCATAATATAAATGTGCTTGAATGGCCAAGTTTAAGTCCTGATTTGAACCCTATATAAAACATGTGGGGAATGTTGGTCAAAAGTACAATGCGATCATATATGATTGAGGATAGTTTAAATTTGCCGCCATAGTTTTTAGTGCGCTTTAAATTTGGAGAGTGGCTATTATGCAAAAATGACTATCAATTGTAACTGTTGTACGTGAGTTGTGTTGTCATGTGTTATTTGAGTCCGTTTATTATTTGTATTTACTTCGTTCATCTATTAAAAATTGTTCATTTCAGAGCATTTACTTAGAATTGTTTATTGTTTCAGATAACACAGATTCTTAAATAGAATCTGTGTTATTTGATTGCTAAACACTGTTATGTGAAAATTGTTTTATATCTATGTAGTTGCTTGTTATATGTAAGTGTTTCAGTTAAATAAACTAAGATTTTATGTTCTTTCAAGTTGACTGTTGGCGTAAGTTAATTCTATAGACTCCAAAGTACAATTTTTAATTAACAATTAATAGTACTGTTAACAGTCCCATTTGAGACGCCACTGGAGAAATATCATAATAGTAAACCCTCAGTACAACCAACTTTAGGAAAAAATTATATGGCGGCAAATTCAAACTATTCTTAATCATTTATGATCGCACTGTATATAAAACCAACATATACATTTTCCAAACAGGAAGGAACTTTTGGCCGCTATATGTTCAGCTTGGAATGATCTTCCACAAGACTATTTCAGAAATTTATTATCTTGTTTATTTATTTTTAGCTTAATAAACTGTGTTCCATTTCTTATTTAATGTCTTTATTGGGCTATTGTTAAGATCTTTACAAACTCCCGTATCTTGAAAAAACATTTGGAATCATTAAAGGTACCTCAAAGGAACTAATTTGCCTTTTAAATTAATGGGGGGAAATGTATTCTTAGCAAAAAAAAATACAAAATTTAAGCTTGAATTTTGTATATAATCAATCGAAAACACGCCAAATTTTGGATAATCGTATATTTTATATGTGCCAATGTCTAACTTAAACATCACTTCAAAGTATTTATGCTATAAAGTTAGTTAAATTATTTATTTTTGGGGGTTAAGAGTACGTTTTCCCTCATTAGTTTATAAGGCAAATTAGTTCCTTTGAGATCCTTTAATGATTCCAAAAGTTTTTCTTAAGATACGGGAGTTTGTAAGGTTCTTAATAGCCCTTTACTGTATCGTTGTAGCAATATTCATCATATTTGACAAGTATCTGACAAATGGAAAATAATGACGTTTGTAAAGGTTAATATCAAAACCAGATGTCACAACTGCATTAAGAATGACATTGACAACCAGAATTTATTGTTCACCAGTGTATGTAATAAGTCAAAATACTAATAATTAAATTAATTCTTCTTTCGAAAACAAATTGTGGAATGATATAACAATACTTAGAGAAGGAATTATTTCTATACTAACTTTTTAGAATGTTTGCTATACTTTCTCCATTTGTCCACATATTGAAACTTTACGATTTAAAGATACTGATAGCAAAAATGACTTATGTTGTCAAATGTATAAAATATAAAAATATATAAGTGTATATGAATATTAGAAAATTATATGTATAAAAAATGTAAATCAGTTCTACAATGTATGTAACAATTACGAAAAAAAATTAATACGGCAATTAAAATGAACACGTACTTTCAAAAAATAATAATTTTAAAAGGTGAAGAAAACACTTACATCTACAGTATATAAAATAAATCTTTTGCATTTTGCATGGCAACACTACTTAATTCTTAATAGAAATTCCAATATTCCAAAATCTTTTCTCCCTTAGTAAGAGCAAACCCATTGGGTCTATCGAATGCAAGTGCAACCAGTCTACAATTCTTTTTCAACTCTTTGTCGAAGATGTTGTCACCAGTGTTCTCTAAAACTTTGCTCAAATCCCATTCTACTGAGGGTAGAGGATTATTGATGAATCTTGCAGCGGTTGCAACATTAGGCAAAGCATGATTTTGTAATGTTTGAATTTCCCATAAGGAGCTATTTATCGCATTTGATTTCAATGGATCACGTTCTTCCATAATATAAGGATCATTAGTTGTTGTTCCACCGATTGAATGATTCAATAAACACTTCAAACCAGGATGTCTTAAAAGTAATTAACAATTTATATGACACATTTAATTTAAATTAAATTAATACCTTAATATTAGGTTGCCGATGAACATGCAAATAATGATTATATCTTCTGATGGTGCTACAAGGGCAAGTCTCGCTAATCGTTTGGCAAAAGCTGCAACTAAATTTTCAGGTAAATGTGTGGAACTTAAAAATAAATCAGCCAAATAAAATAATCTTGGCTTAAATTTAGTGTGGAATATTTCTGGTTCAAACATTGAATATAATTTTGCAAAAATATTTGGATATTCTAAATTGTATTCTTGCATCATTGTAAATATTCCTTGTAAAGCTAAAAGGCTAACAGGTCCACCAACATCTAAAGAATCCATTAAGAAGTCTGTTAAAAGTAGAGGTTTATCTAAATATGGCAAAACTTTCTCTAGTAGCACAATAAGTAGCTGCTTATGTGTTGCAGGTGTATGTTCCCACAAAATAATACAATTCCAAATTTTATTCAAGCACCGCCTTGCAGTTACTTCGTCAAAACTAAAATTTACATTCATTCCTACAATAAACAAATAAATATATTATACAAAAAAAATATTTTACTTATACCTTCTGATAAAGAACATAATATCTTCATTTCATTATTGCATTTCACTTGCAACTTTTCCAAAAATAATAAGTAATTCATAATGTACACATCATTTGGATTTGACTTAGCAGTTAAATTTGGCAATACTTTCCATACATAAAAAATAATATCATCGTATATTAAATACTCCTCAAATTTAATAATCAAGTGTGGATTTTGTTGTCTATTAGACAATATTTTCATCAAAATTGATCTTAACCGATTTAGTGGCACATAACATTCTAAATTACCCTTCTGTTCTAGAGGATATTTTCCTTCATAAACCAAAATATTCATAGATGATGTTAGAGCTAAAATAGCAAAAATATTAAATGTCCAACTATCAAACGAATTTTACCTTGAGTTTGTATTTTTGTTGAGGCGTTCTCATATGATGCTAAAATCTTGTTCCAAGCTTCTTCATATAGATTTCTTAACCATTGTCGATATTGATGCTCAATAGAAGGTTCTATGGGTTTCAAGGGTATAACTTCTACGTGCAGCTCACCATTTTTAAGAAGATTTGTAAATATAAACTCTAGCGTTAATAAGCAAGCACTGGTATCCACCCCTGTGTCAAAATGTTTTATTATATCAACTAAATTACTTGAAAATTTACGATTTGATAAAAATTCCTGTGCCTTAGAGCGTAATATTTTCGATATTTTAATTGGCTTGTCTTGATGGGACATTATTAAAATCACTAATATTCAATAAAAATATTATTTTGAGGTTATGTTAAAAGAAAGTATTTAATGATTTGAGGAATCTAGTTAAGTTCCTTAATTTAAAGTTCAAATTTCAAAATGATACAGTTTTATCTACTTCTTAATTTGTGGAAGAAATTTCACATTAAAATGAAATATTTCATGTTTTTGAGAAAATTTGTAATAATCTATTTTTTGACACGGGACTTTTAAGAAGGGTGAACTTTATGTTGGCATGAATATTTACTTGTTTCAAACTTTTTTAATTAGAGAATATTAAAGAAAATATAAAGTAAAAATCGAATTTAATTATTAAAGATAATTGTTGATATTTTATTGAAAAGATTATAAATTGTTTAAATATATTAAAAATTGTTATAGAGTGACGTGTATTGTATATTTGTGGCGCCTAATTTAAATATTTATTTTTGTAATTTATAAACAAGTTACAATCATTTTACGTTTATCTTATACATATCTTGCTGTATCTAAAATTAAATGTCAAACATATATAATTACACATAATAAGCACATGTAAATGCTGTTTTATTTTAGTATTAATATTTTTATTTCAAAAGAAATACCTACGCGTAAATAATAGATTTATGAAGATATAATCATACAGTAGTTTTAATATGTGTATAAAAATAATTGACGTTTCATGTGTAAATAACATTAATTTTCCCGGAACAAACAAGTTTATTATATGTTTATATATCGTCCGCACGCTATAGAAAGGTATTTTATTATGATTGATAATAATAATAATAATATATGAACACTCAATGGGCTTTATCGGTTGACATATAAATATTTCAAATCAAGTGAAAGTGTTGTATTCAAATAAAACACGAAGTATCACGGATAAAATGTTTTTTCAGATAAATGTTCTCACAAATTTTATAATAAATCATTATTTTAACGAAACCAATTGCTTGTTAATATTAACGAACAAGATGAATCCTTTTAATTTTGATGGCGGGCTGGCTTACATCATCATTAACATAGATGGCGCTGAAATACCGTATCATTTAATATTTAATTATTACGGATGTCAGGGTATTATTATAATTAATGAAAATTCCCTGACAATTTTCGAGAAATTGGAATCAGAAATGAAATTGAGAAAGGACCGTTTTAATTACAGGAAATATTTGTTCTTACCTCCAGTGAATCAATCAAGAAGTATTTTGGATATTTTTAAATCTACCGCCGTAAAATACGTAGCCGATATTTTAGCAGTTAAATTGAATAAAATAACCAAATTAGATATTTTTGCTGACGAAGAATATATCTTTGACTTTTACACGCATAAATATATTGGTTCCAGAAGTGACTTGGAAGATGTTATTTGGTTAGACAGGTGGTTTTCTAGGAATGAAAGTTTTCTATTAAATAGTAATTTATATCCCGACAAATTGAAAAACCAATACGGGCGCCATTTAAGGATTATTACTTTTACGTACAAACCGTATAGTATACTTAGTAAGTAGGTACTAAAAATATATATTCATGTATCTGAAATTACATTTGTTGAAAACATTCTTTACTACATCAAATGTAATGGTTTTTACTTTTTTTGGGCTGTAAGTACCTATTAATTTAATAACGAGTTATCATTAAAATTTTCTCTCAAGTAAGCCATGTATACAAAAACATTTCCTAACTTAAGTTACTTAAGTTATCAGATCAGTCAATATGTTTTCAAACGTCATAATTAAAGACGGCAGACTATGTGCCCGAACAGTAGCGTGATGTGGAGGGATCGAGTAGAGGCGTACGACGATCAATTCAGTTGCCATTGAGACGTTGTAAGCGATACATTGTTAACACAATCGTGTTGAAAATGTCGGGAGTGCGTAGAAACAATGCATCGACTCGGTTGCATGCTAACGTAGTAAAGAAATTTTTACATCGGTTTCCCGATTTAATATATGACGGTACCGTAGTGAAATGTTTAGTTTGTGAAACAACTTTATTAACTTGGAAAGCAAGTCAGTGCCAAAGACATATAAATAGTGACAAACATAAATCGAATAATAGTGGACGCAGATCATATAATAAATTTGTGTGTGATTTAACAATGATGTTAATTGCGACCAATATACCAATGCAGAAAGTGGAACACCCAATGTTTCGTCAGTTTTGGAAGAAATACAATCCTACGTTGAAATTACCAGCAAGAAGTACGCTACGGAATTACGTACCGTCAGTACGTGAGAGAATTGTAAATTGTACGAAAAATACGGTAAAAAAAAATTCCTGTGGTTAACAATAGACGAAACTACAGATATTAAAAAACAGTCCATCCTAGCCATTCTAGTACGGACGCTGACTCCGCAAGGACTTTCTCCTCCTTATTTACTAACCTGTAAACGAATGCAAGGGTGTACTGCCAGAGCGATATATGATGTATTAATAGAAACACTACACAAATTTGAGATTTTACCGAAGCAAGTGTTAATGTTAGTTACCGATGTTGCCAAGGTTATGTGTTCCACGGCAAACTTACTCAAAACGATTCAACCAAACCTGCTGCATGTCACATGTTTGCTTCACGCTTTACACTTTGTAACAAACACTATACGTACAACTTATCCTGATGTGGATCAACTGATAGGACAAACGAAAGCGGTTTTTCTTAAATCTCCGAAACGGATTCGGCTATTTCATTCGCTGTGTCCTGATATACCCGAGCCGCCGCAACCAATTCTTATACGATGGAGTACTTGGTTAGAAGCAGCATTTTATTATTATAAACATTTTGAAAAAATTAAATCAGTGATTTTACAACTAGATGCCAAAGAAGCAGCTGCAATACGGCTCAGCCAGGTTCAATTTAACAATCCTCAAGTTGGAGCAAATTTAAGAATTATTTACGACAGTTACGTTCCAATACTGGACGCAATAAAAAATTTACAGAACACTGCGCTGTCCTTATCGGACTCATTAGCAATTATTGACCACGTAAAACTAGTGCTGCATATCCTTGAAGATGAAAAAAGTGATTGTGTCCGTGAAAAATTTAACAGTGTATTAGATAAAAATGTAGATTTTACAAAATTAGGGCAACTTTTTACCAATACTGAAGATCCGTTGTACAGATACAAAGAGCGCTTTAACTATGCAAATATAACATTTCTCAACGTCGAACAATCCTTCTCTGTATATAAACATATATATATACGTCGCTACGTACGAACCTTTCCGAGACTAATACAGAAACATATATTATGGTGCAGTTTTTTCATCGCGAACATCCGCATTTTTTTGCAACAATGTAAACATGTTGGGTAAGTTATTTATGTTTTTTCTTAACGTTTTGTATAGGAATTCGATATATTTATTTTTAAGTAAGCGCACTGTTATTCTGCTAAACTCTCCACGCAACGCCACTGCTGGGGCACATAGTCTGCCGTCTTTAGTCATAATTGTCATAAAGTAAATTAAAATGTTGGATTTTATATGCAATCCTCAACATGTAAAGATTGGTTGTGGTGGTTCGGGAATTCCAGAACAGTTTTGTAAAACTCGCGAAGGCGTTTAGGGGATTATAAAAAAATTATTTTTTATACTCGCTATTAAAGCATCTACCTTAGGAAAACATTGTCGAATAGTTTATGCCACATGATGTAAAGCATGTCCTTTATATGTAACACGAAACGATTTACAACCGTGTTGTGAAAGAAAACGGCCAACTGAACGCATTGTCGCGGTACAATCGGCTACAAATAACAATATTTGAAAATTCTTTCAATGGAGACTGTGGTTAAATAAAAATTTAAAAAAAGGTATATAACCCCTTACCACAATTATTAGTCGTATCCTAAATACGTATTTCGACAACTAAGTTGTCATCATCAGTAGGTAAAAACTACTAATTAAAAGTCGCACATGGGGCACAGTTAAACAAGAGAAACGCTTCCGCACAACTATTATACACTGCAACCCTGTATAGACCCTGTATAGACCAGTCTATACAGGGTTGCAGTGTATAATAGTTGTGCGGAAGCGTTTCTCTTGTTTAACTGTGCCCCATGTGCGACTTTTAATTAGTAGTTTTTACCTACTGATGATGACAACTTAGTTGTCGAAATACGTATTTAGGATACGACTAATAATTGTGGTAAGGGGTTATATACCTTTTTTTTTGAAACAATATTTGACTTGAACTTATTGTATGTGAGAATTGATAATTCAAATTTCTCATCTCGCATGCAATTGTCGCTTAACAACGGAAGATTGTTGATCTGTAACGACAGTGAAATATCGATATCTGCACGCTTCGGGACGGACATGGTTTTCATACATTTTTAATATTTGACTTGTTGACCCTACAAACTCAGACACCGACTTTTGACACATTCAGCAAAATTAAAAAAATTTGTAGTGTATAAATTTGACTTCTATCCAGTATGCTTATGTCAGTGTCAGTTTATTGTAAGTCAGATGCGTATACAATTTTTAAAATGTCTCAATTAAACGAACTGCAAAAGTCGATATATCTAACTAGGCTAGAGGACGGCATGAGCATTAGGCACATCGCAAATGAAATCAACGTTGATAAAAACACGATACTTTTGGCAAAACGAAAAATTGAGGAAGCTGGAATTATTAGAAGAAAGTGACAACGTAGGCATTTTACTAATCTTACGAAATGATCTTCCAATGTGGCAAACTGTTTCAGAGCGGCAAAGAATATCAACTCCCGATGAAGATATACGTTTAGTTAATTTTCTAATGGAGCAACCTTTTAGTACCGCAATAAGAGCAAAACTGGTAACCAATTTTCCCGGTTCCATAAGAACCAGTCGAAGAAGAATAAAACTGAGTGAACTACGAAATCGAAGTGCGGCCAATAAGATATTTTTGTGAGAAGCAAATAAAGAGGAAAGACTGCGTTTCGCCTTTCAACATATAAACAACAATGTCAACTTTTGAGAAAACGTAGTCTTTTCAGAAGAAAATACTTTTTAATCATGCAGTAATGGACGTGTTCATGTTTATAGACCAGTTGGTGAACGATTTTCTGAACATTATGTTCATAAAACTATGCATAGTGGACCTTCTTCTGTGAATGTTTGGGAGTGGGTCAGTTCCCGTGGAACGGGAATATATGTTATAGTGGAAGAACGATTGATAGCTTTAGTTTATAGAGGTATTCTGAAGCAAGCACTGTTACCTTCAGTTCTACCGTTTTTGGAAATAATTTTGTATTCCAATAGGATAATTGCCCAATTCAGCGCATCTAGAAAGAGATTTTTGGCAAGCTAATGAAGTAATCACATTAGACTGGCCAGCGAGAAGCCCAGACCTCAACCCCATGGAAAATATTTGGGGTATCATGGCCAAAGAAATTAATAATATCTTTCCTCAAAACCGTTAAAAAGAATTGATTCAAAGTATCTCAGATACATGGGGGCAAATATCTGTGGACTGTGTACACCGCACAGACCATGTTACAAAGCCAACATTTATTATTTGTTACACTGTTTGAGTTTTCAGGGCCGCAGCTGTACCTGTAATCTTCTCTATAATGGATTTGCGTATAATTGGTATAGGGTTACATAACGTGGCGGGACTTCCTAACTGGAACTATGGATTGTATTTGTGCCAAAAGTTTTTAAATGGTTGTTTATCTAATATGTGAAGCGGAATATTACAGGCTATCGATGAGTTTGCCCTCTTTTCTATTTTGATGTGGCACAGAATTCACGTGAAGTGTACAATTGGATTTGTTCTAGAACATTAACGGTTTACCGCAAACTTTATACATTACTTTCGCTCTGTCGCGGAATAAATCGCCAATTTCACTTTCGCATGTGCCACATACATTATTATTAAATTAAAAATTTTAGACTAACCCAGCAGAGAGTTTAACATACGTACCCTTCGATAACTCAATAACAACTACGGCCGTGGGAAGTACGTTGCTGATCCCTCTTCACTATGACTCATTGACCGTCCACTGACCTTATTTTAGCGTTATCGTACCGTTTCGCGAAAACTGTTCGTATTAAGGCAGAATGACCTCGGTGAAAATAGCGCCTATGGCATGCAGCGCTCGTTGACAGCCTTGCCAGTAAGTAAAGAAGCAAATATTGCGATGCGAGCGAAGAGCTTAGTATATATATCGAGACTTCCGTAAACAGTTTCGATTGGCCGAAAGTATAATTTGATTGCGAACTTGGGTGAACGTAAGTCGGGCGCGGTGCGTATACCTTCGGATGTATGTAATAATGTCGCAGTTACGTAGTTCAAGGTAACCATCATTGTCAGACCCAGTGAATAAGTTTATTATAAATATGGGTTTACTACAAACAGGAATATAAACGGTAAGTGTTTTACCAGGTTTTATAAATTACTAATTACTATTTATAAAATGTATTATCTGATATCTAGGGCACGAAGCACAATTTCACCTCTTTTCTAATAAATATAGTTGCGCAAGTCTGGAATGCCGCGATGTATTTTAGACCTGAGCTATAGTACTATGTGGATGTACATTTCACAGATCGGCCGCTTTCTACCACGTCGTTCGTTTGGCATTACCACGCTGTGTAATACATTTGTCTGTACTGTTAAATATATCGAGTCAGACTGTCATTCACGGTTGTTATTGAGTTCGGCCGACTATCCCACAACACAATACATCTCTGCATTCCGGATAAACTGCGCAATTTTGCTAATAAGTCAACACATTCGCGACATAACCAACCCTGTTATTGTATGATATTGGTCAAGAAATAATTAATATTCTCACAATACCTGAAGAATATAAGAAGAGCATCGCGATTGAGGCGTGGTCTATTCTACATTAGTCATTTTGCATTTTATAGAATAATTGTTTGGATATATCTCCACCTTTTTTTCCAAGATATTTCAAAACACATTAACTATATTATTATGGTAATTTTACACGTTAAAAAATGACACTGAAATATTTACCACAATTTTATGAATAACATTTTGTATTATATATTACTACACTTGTCAATAGTGCACTAATTTTGTTGCAATTAATATCTCTAACATAATTTATAATACATAAGTTATAAATATCTTACTGAAAAAGAATGAATAAAACATATATCAAATCTGTAGCAACGCAATTTTAATCGACTAACGGGAAATATTCAAATTTGATTTAAAATTTTAGATTAAATTTGCTCCATATCAATTGTCAGTTTTCGCAGAAATTTAACATACAAAACTGAAGAGATTCAAACTTACTGATTTAATAAATAGATTCTCTTAAATGCCAGACTAATTAAGTTTAATATGGGTATGTTCACTGTAACAGTATTCTACGAATAATGTATCACATAAGTTACTATAAGTATTATACCATATGCGTATATAAGTATTTAAGACCAACATTGTTCTGGTTGTATAAACCTAGGAGTCAAATAAAAAAACATAAAAACATTTTTATAAGTAATGGACAGGTGTAATATTCCAATGTCAATGTACAGGGTGTTGTAGTAGTGTGGTACGGCCGAAAGTAAAGTTCAAAGTCTTGATACACAGTGGTCTGCAAATGAACTGTTTACGAGATGATACCGAATTTATTAGAATTGTAGAATAAATTTTATTTCGTCGCTTTTAAGGTGCTTTTATATTTTACAATAAAAATGATTAGAACTAAATAATATTGTCACGTTATTTTATCAACTATCCTCGTATACATGGTACCGCGGTATATCGAGGTCGTATTCGATTGATGAGAGACGTGCGTATTAGAATTTTTGGTGTGTGAAAGAGATAGTGATCGCTTGACTTCACTCACTTCCGATTGAGATTTAGAAGAGACCGTTGTACCGGATTTTAGGCCATTTTGGTAGTTTATATTGTGAATTGTGCTTAGTTGCGAATATAATCACCTTTTTGATGGATACGCACTTTAAATCTGATGACGAGTCCTTTTGGCAACAACTTTAGATTGGTTTTATTCGATACGTCGACTTCGATATAATCCCGACTCCATCTACTCGGTAAGAGATGCCTTTCTTTTGATACGTTGTCTATTCTTATTTTTTAATGCACGTTTTTAATGGTAAATTCAGGAAACCAATCTGGGGTTACAATAAATTTGAAGTCCGTCTGGAAGTGCACAGATTAAAATTCCTACTGGAATTACGCAGCAAGGGAACCGCCCAGGTGTCGAATTCTTGACCTGAGAGTTGCCGTATGTTGAGGCTGGAACCGGACTCATCCCTTTAAAGATAAGTTTTAAAAGCTACTGTGCCAGTGAGTTGCATTTAATTAAGTTTATCGCCAATTGTTATTTCAAATCTTGGAAGCACAAATAGCTTCAGTTGCCATCTTTTATTTCCTGTTTGGAGCCTGTAGTTATTTTCTTTTCTGTTTGGTGATCTTAAGGCAAAATGGTCAATATTGTATGGTGCAATTTTTTCATTGTATAATTAATAATTCATTTTAACGCTTTGTAGACAATATTGTATATTTAAACCTTTACATTTGATAATTAATAATTAATTTTAACGCTTTATAGACAATATAGTATATTAAAACTTTTATATTTGATAATTAATAATTAATTTTAACGTTTTGTAGTCAATATTGCATTTTACACCTTTTACTTTAGATATTGAACATATAATCCTGTCAATTTTTCGTTAATTTTTAGTTAGTCTATGTTTTGCAATTAATTACAATTTGTTTCTGTGTATTTTTGATTGTACGAACGAGGAGATCTCTGACCCTCACCACTTGACAGATCTGTTCGTAGATTTATGTACGGAGACTTTGTAAATAATTTTGGAGGGGAAACAAAACATTCACAATAATTACTGTTGTAATATTATGTATTGGTGCGAGTTTTGATTTTTAGCTGTAGCTTCCTTGTTTTTGTTTGCTCCTACACTTTGTGTGTGCGTTATAGCTTATACGTGATCTGTGTGAAGTAGATCATCTATTACAATTCAACAATAATTCACGGTAGCGCCCTTTACAATTATTTAGTCGGTTTCTCAGAAACGATTAGATAAGACTCTCGCCGTCTTCACTGAGCTTAGTCGGCCTGGCTAGGTAAATTAAACCTTTACCATCAACACACTTCTATAAAGGTAAGTTTTTGGATCAATACAGTGTTTCGACATTGTACAGTAAATTCTCGAAAGTCAGTTTTGCATTATTTACTTTTGCTATTACCCGTGGCAATATGTTCATATGGCGTCCTTCCACATCGAGATAGGATCTACATTTTCGTTTAAAGGAAGCCCGCATTCTTTTACAAAAGTCGAGTCTATCTCGAATTATTTGGTAACATTGTTTTATTCGTTGGCGTAAATCTTGTGGATCGTTTACCGTTGTTGCGTATATTACACTCTTTAAATAACTCCAGATAAAAAAATTCGACGGATTTAAATCGGGGGATCTTGAAGGCCATGCAATTAATTGGCTTTATCCATTTCCCTGGAAATGCATTATTCACATGTTCTCTAACAAGCATAAAATGCAGTGGAGCTTCATCTTGCATAAATCATAGATTGTATCACTTATTTAAAGGTAAATCTTCCAAAAGTTTTAATAAAGTATTGTCTAAGAAATAGAGGTATGCTGCTTCTGAGAAGCCCTGTGGTAAAGACACCAGTTCTAACAAATAGTCCCTATCACGCCTAAGCAGATGTTTAAACTCGAACACTGCTGATATCTAGACTCAACTATAGCTTGAGGATTTTCGTCAGACCAAACGTGATTATTGTGAAAATTAAATACTCAGTTTTTAGTTAAACCGCCTTCATTTTTAAAAAAGAATGCTTGTAACAAAGTCTGGCCGTTTAACAACTTTACGTAAAAAGCACTTATAAAATGTCCTTCTCGCTTGATAGTCTCCAGCAGTAAGGGTTTATAACAATTGAATAAGGTAGGAATATAGCAGCTGGTCACGAAGAGTTCTCGAAATAAAATAACTACTTCTATTCACATGAGCCCATATTCTTCCAACACTTGTTTCGAGATTTTCTTCAACAATATTAAAATTTGTTTTTTTTTACCTCCGGTGTACTCTGTGTGTACTCCGGTGTTCTCTGCGGTTCAGAAACATGAGACCTTTTCTGAAGCAAACTATTTAATATTAGACGTTTAAACAGTCTAAAACACCACATGCGAAGGCAGTTGACCATCGGGAAACTTTTTCCCGTGCTTTTAAAGCATTTCCATAGGCACGACCGTATACCGCCTAATTCTGAGTAAACGCAACGATCCGAATGTATGAATATTTCTTCCGCTTCGAATACAATTCCCCTGAATGCTGTAGGCGCGTCAACATCGATGTCATACATATAGCAAGCGCCAATTAAGTTGGCGCGAGGAGGGGGTTTAGCAACATACTGTTTTGTGATTGGCTTAACATCGATGTCATACATATAGCAAGCGCCAATTAAGTTGGCGCGAGGAGGGGGTTTAGCAACAGACTGTTTTGTGATTGGCTTAACGCGTTCAGGGGATTTTTATTCGGAGCGGGAGAAATATTCGTACATTCAGGCCGTTGCGTTTGCTCAGAATCAGGCGGTATAAATACCAAATCGCTTATTTTGGCGTTTTAATAGGCAACTATTGTAATCGGAACAAACTGCACAAAACTTCTAATTAAGCCGACAAAATATTTCATTACAGCTTGTGTGTGTAAAATATTTTATGTGACCTTGAGACTACTCCGATTGACAAATAAAATCGATAAGCATATGTTTATAGTATCTGTCTCTAAAAAAAAAAAAAAAATCACAAAAGTACCTTAAAAAACAAGGTAAAAAATGTATTTTTTGCTATTACAATAAAATCGCTATGATCTTGTAAACAGTTTATTTGCAGACCAATGTGTATTAAGACTTTTAACCTTATTTTCAAGCGTACTACATGCCCTTGTGGTTTTTAAACGTTGTTCTATAACACCCTGTATAGCATTTCACATTTCCAGTAGTATTTTATAGACCATATAGCTCTTGTTTTCTTTCTCTTATTGACGATTACGATTATTTTCAAGGTTCTTTTTTCTTATTTTTCTAAGGATGTTGCGAAGAGTCTGTTATTAAGAGTCTGTCAAAAAAACTGCCTGGTTGATGTAAATAACGAAACTGCAAAACTTGTAGAATCATTTTCGGTATTCAAAGTTGTTACTAATTTTCGAATAAAAAAAGTGCAGAATAAGCTTTGGTATTTAAGTATTAATTCATATTGTGATAAATTTGCCTTTCGGGTTTGTTTAAATAAAACTAATGGGAATTTAAAACACTATATTAATAATAAAACAAATACACTTAATAACTAATAATAACAGTATTTATTTCACATTTATATAACAATATCAACACGACGGTGATCACTCGTTGAATGAATAATAATCCCTTCCTAGCGGTATATGTGTAGGTCCTGCTGGGGCGTCTAGAACATTACGGACTGTCTGGTGTTTTTCCGGACGGACCCGAACGTGTTGTCACGTATGGCGGGTGACGTCATTGCATGACTCACATTCCAATATTTGAATATTATTTATTATTTCACATTTTTATTTGTGAAGATACCAAGGCTACTTAATTCAGTTTTTTGTGAACTACTACGCATTTGATGTGGTACATGTCTTGTTTTATTTACATATTTACATTTCCTGCCTAGTTACTTTGAAGTTTTATATCGTATGATCAAAAAGTGCTTGGATCGCTATTGCCGTGGAATTTACGAGATATCTATGAAATTATTTATTTCAATTAGTTTTGACATTTACTTGACAACTTTTAAGTCAGCTGGCTATAAAATATACCGCGATATCATAAAGCTTCTGGGTCCAAGATGGCATTGAAATAGAAAATATATGTCTGAACTTTATCCATATTATCATACTGGTAACTTAACCTTAATTTTTGAAAATTATTTTGATAGTGTCATCGTGACATCAATAAATATGACATTTGATTTAATAAAGATACAATAAAACAACAAGCTCAGCTTGTATTCAAAATTTTATTAATAAAAAAAGGCAAAATTAAAGCAAATGTTGAAATTGTTGTCCGTTATTTTCAATTCCCAATGTGACACGCCTTTTCATGCTGTTAAAGGCATTTTGCAGCATTGCGGGCGATATTAATGCACATTCGTCAATAATTCTTTGTTGCATATCTTGCAAATTAGCAACAGGAGTTTTAAATATTCTATTCTTTAGGTGAGGAAACACGAAAAAGTCCATAATTGTCAAACAAGGTGATCGTGGTGGAAACTCAACTTCCGTATGTAAACTTATGATCCGATCGTCAAAAAACTCACGAAGAAAAGCAATATTTTCTCGTGTTGTGTGTGCCGTTACACCATCTTGTTGAAAGTATCCATATTGCAATTCATCATCATGCAACTGTTCAATAAATTCATTCAGAATGTTTCTATACCTCTCAGCATTAATTGTGAAATTAAAAAAAATAGCGCCAACAACTCTGCGGCGAGAAACTGCTAGCCAAACACCAAGTTTCGCAGTATGGAGAAACGATTCAATAAAAATATGAGGATTTTCACTACTCCACATTTGAGTATTTTGGGAATTGACACACCCCGAAAGATGAAACCATGCTTCATCAGAGAAAAATGACAAATTTAGCAGGTCATCATCTTCTATTAAGTTATTTGCAAACCACTGGCAGTACGCACGACGTCTAGGGTAGTCTACCGGCAAAATAGCCTGATGTGATTGCATCTTATACGGATGCATGTGTAAGTTTTTCTTTACAATTTTCTGACATGTTCCATAAGAAAGTCTAATCTCTTGAGAAAGGCGTTTCAAAGGTTTTGTGGGTTCATTTACCATACGTTGACGAACATCATTTATAACTTGTTCCGAACGAACAGTTGGTCTACCAGTACGTGATTTATGACCCACAGAACCAGTCTCACGAAGCACACCAACACAATTGGAAAGGCAATTATAAAAATCTTTGGGAATTACAGCTAACTCTGGAAAGTGCTCTCTAAAATCATCCAAACATGCACGTTGACTGTACACCCAAATTCCATCAATTCGCACTCCACTCCGAAAATAGGCTTCAATCATGTACGCTTTTTGCACTATATTGTAAACCATATTTGAATTTACTCGAATGTGCTATGTTTCAAACTCGACGTTCAAACTTGCTTTCAGCAATTCTAACACATTAATGGATGACAGATAATGTCACTGTCAAAATAATTTACAAAACACAGTTATAGTTCCTAACTTAAGTTCAGACATACAATTTATATTACAAAGCCATCTTCGTCCTAGAAACTTTATGATATCACGATACATAAAATGCAACTAATTACCATAACCTAAAATCTATTTTATTTGTGACATTTGTGTACTTCAAGCTACAGAAGTAAATAATTCTATAGATGGTTTTTACACTTCAAGGCTATCGCGATCCAAAGACTTTTTGATCATACGTTATTTTCATTGGAAAGAATATACGAGGTGCAATCCAGATGTTCCCGGACTGACGCGTAGCATGAGAACCCAAAATAATATAATGAGTATCACGCGTGCATTAAATTTTGTTTTAAGTTCAGAAAAACGGCTACTGAAACATATGGAATGATTTAGCAACCATTCGGTGAATAATTAATAAGTCGAACATAAACTTTTGACTAATTTACGCGGTAGAATGTCCATTAATGACGACGAACGAACCAGAGAGACCTTGACGTCTACCACGCCCGAGCAACAGTTCATTCAAGAAGACCGTCGTCGGACTATTCTTAACATCTGTGATAAAGTTGGAATCGGATATGGTACATGTCAGCGAATTATGCATGCACCCCATTGCCGCGAAATTTGTTCCGAGACTTTCGACTTACGATCAAAAGCATGAACGAATTGCCATTTGCACTGAGCATAAACAACTTGCTGCGGACGATGAAACTTTTCGTCAAGAGTGATTATTGACGATGAGCGCTGGATTTATGGTCATGAGCCAGAAACTAAATAACGATCGAGTCACAGTAAGAGTCCGAACTCATCAAGACTCGAGAAATGACGACAGGTGAAAAGTAATGTGAAGAGAATGCTCATTTTTTTTGACATGAAAGTTATAGTGGACAGAGACTTTGTTCCAGCTGCTTAGACGGTCAATTCCGAGTTCTATTGCAATATTTTAAGGTGACTCCGTGAGGATATCAGAAGCAAACGGTCTGAACTTTGACGAGCAGAAAATTGGTTTCTGCATCATGATAATGCGCCATCTCACCGCTCGTTTTTGATGCAAGCCTTTTTGACGACTACTATTCTCCACCTCCCTTATTCAAAAGATTTGTCTCCCTGCGAGTTTGGCCTCTTCTTGAAAATGAAACTGCAGTTAAAAGGCCGACGTTTTGATGGCATTGAAGAAATTTAAGAAGAATCGCATGCTCTAATCGTTCACAGGAAACAATTTCCAGAGTATCTTCCAGAACTTGAAAAAAATTCTTGTACCGGTGTATACCTGCGCAAGGAGACTACTTCGAAGGTGACAGCAACCGCCAGGAATAAGTTAAGTTTCGAATTTTTGTAGCATTGGTCCGGGAACATCTGGATTGCACCTCGTTTAATAGTTTCGAATAATTTTATAGTTCAAGTATTTCTTTAGTTCGAATTACTGACGTCAATGAAAACTTTTAGATTCTCCTGATGGAACAGATCTTTTAATTGCTTTAGAATTTTCAAAAAAGCATAACATGATTCCTGAATATATCGTAGATGAAGAAGGTCAATGGGGTCAAGTATTTGATAATTGGACAGGTCCTGGCGTATATGGAAATCTGGCCCAGGATAATGGAGATGTAGGCTTAGGTCAAACATTTTAGCAAAATATATGGAGTGTTTGCAAGTAACATTAAATATTTTAAATTTGTAGGGGCTCTGTATATTTGGGAAGGTCGATACCGCTTTTTTGATATGTCCCAACCTGTTGCGCGATCCGGCGTCACTTGTATCGTTAAAGCTCCAAGGTTTGATTAAAACTTATATTTTAGGATATTTAATATTTTCGTTTATTGGGTTTAGAAGGGAACCTCTTTTTGTGAAGATATCATAGAACCATACTTTAATATTATAAATTTAATGTAAAAGTTACTCTTACATAGGTATTTACTGTTTATACACTCTGCCAAAAAATTATCGCAACACTACCGAAATTTAGTAAATATCTCACATTTAACGCGGAAGAAAACCTTTACTCGGACAAAAACTAGATCCTCCTCAAAAATTTCTTATATTAGAGTCCCATTTGAAAACTTGAGTTTTTTAAAATTTTATTTCCAAATTTAACAAAAATTGCGAAAATAATCAATTAAAAAATATTTAAAATAATTTGCCGTCACGGGACGCCTGGCAGATGTGAAACATCGAAATCGATTGTTATTTAAAGAAGGGAATATAAAGTATAGTAAAGAAATATTTTGAGTTTATAAAAAATATATATTTTTTCTTATTGTTATAAAATATACAAGAAAAATATAATAAAACAGAGATCTTTTAATAATATATACTTTTTTAGATTGTCACTGTCACTGTTACTTTCACTATCATTCATATTTAAAATCAATAAAAAGTTGCAACATATTCGGTTGGAAATACTTTATTATGCTCGAAAGAACGCTCTGATTGAATGAAAGCTTGAGACGATGCCGTGTACACAAGTAAAGCGACTATAGCGCGCAACGGTGGACACATACAAACACACACTTAAAAGCGGCGAACGCCTAGTGTATAGCTTGTAGGGATAGCGGAGAGAGGGTGCGCCAGCATACACCCAGATTATAGCGTTCACCAATTAACACGTACACGGTATACGCGCTGTAAAAAAAGGGGAGCGCCAGCGGTTTGGTGAAAAGAGGGGGTGATGATTGAGCGGCCGTTCCGTGATCCAAATGATGGCATTCGAGAGTCGAGTTTACCCCCGTGGAGCGCGATTAGATGTTGCACATCATTGCAATTATAGCTTGACAACGTCCTAAATGAAATTCAATTTCTTTATAAATCATCCAACTGTTCCCAACTTTCTACGAAAGCTTCTGATAATTTTTTGAATGTCTGAGGGCGCCGGAAAAGTACACAAACACGTTGTCCCAACTTGTCCCATACATGTTCAATGGAACTGAGGTCGGGACTTCTTGCAAGCCAGTTCAAAGTGACAATGCTCATTTCATTAAGGTACTTCTGACCACATTGCTATGTGTGGTGTTGCGTTATCATGCATTAATAAAAACTCTCCTATAAATGGGGCAAAAGATACAACACGAGGTTCCAAAATGTTTCTTATATACGTATCCGCATTTCAAGCTTATGTAATCATTACATGTACATTTGTACGTGGCTCTAAGTTTATGTCCCCTCATAACATAACCGAGCCACCTCCAAAATTTACTATAGATTGAATGTTACACTGAGCATAACCTTTTCCTGGTCTTCTGTAAACCTCTACAGGTCATTGTCCGATAAAAACAAACAAAATTTTTGATTCATCTGTAAAAATAACTTTGCTCCACTCCACTCATTAAGTCCCCAATGAAGATGTTGTTGGGCAAATTCTAAACGTGCTATACGGTGATCCCTGGTAAGAAAAGGACCATTGGCTGGTACTGGTGGTCTGAGCTTAGAGAATTGACGATGTGTCATTCGTAAATAATCATAAGTCAAATTGACAAGTTGGACGATATCTTTGCAATTTATTAGCTATTTAATAATGGCTTTTGTATTTAACGGACAACAGAAACGGCATATGGTTAAAATTTATTTTAGAAATTGTAGTAAAATTAATGGTGAATGGGTTTATTCTATCAGGGATGCATACCAGGATTTTTTAGAAGAATTTTCAGATATTGCTATCCCATATGATTAGTTTTCCACATGCATTCGCCGTTTTGTGCAATTATTCAGGGAAACAGGAAACGTGGACCGTAAAAAGGCCAACAGTGAGAAAAATGTTGAAGCGGTAAGAATTGGTAGAAGAACGTCCTCAGCTTTCTGTGCGACATTTACACCAAGAATTAGATCTTTCTTATAGCACTTGCAGACGTATCTCCTTAAGTATTGTAATTACTCATCCGCTGACGCGAGATGCGTCATCCCTCTGGATGTTTTCGCGAGGCCTACGTGAAGGCTCTAGAAGGAGTATTCACCGATATAAAAGCCGCGTCGAAGAAGGGATGAACATTCATTGAATCCTACAGTCTCGCGAAGTACACATAAATATAGTTACATAAATATAGAATACATAAATGTACTTATTGTTGTTAATAGTTAGTTTTATATTGTTATACGTTTTAAATATTAATATAGTGTGTGTGTCTAAAGTTATTGTTAGTTTTATTTAAGAACCCGTAAACAAACGTTACAGTGGTATTCAGGTGTGGACTAATTAATAAATAATAAACTAAGTAGACAATTAAGTGTTAATTAAGTATTCGTTTAAATAAATATACAGTGCGGAAAGACGTTATTTTAAATATCGTGATGGCCAACAGAATGAAACTGGCGGAATTAAAAGTGTCCGAGTTAAAACGAGAATTAGAAGAGAGGGATGAGGATACAACTGGCAAAAAGTCGATCCTCCAGCAACGGCTTCGCAATGTGTTGATCCAAGAAGGCGAGGATCCAGAGAAGTATGTCTTTCAAGTTCCAGGCGGAGATGCTGACGTGAATTCGCTGTTTATGAAACTAGAACAAATGGAGCAGAAGAACCTGGAAACTTCTGGAAACTTAGCGAAAACTCTAGAACAAATGGAACAGAAGAATCTGGATAGTGCTAAAAATATGGAACAAAGACTAATAGATAATTCGCAAACCTTGGAACAGCGTCTAATAGAGTCACAAACTCAAATGCAACAAATGGAGCAGAAGAACCTGGAAACTTCTGGAAACTTAGCGAAAACTCTAGAACAAATGGAACAGAAGAATCTGGACAGTGTGAAAAGTTTGGAACAACGATTGATAGACAATTCGCAAACTTTGGAACAGCGTCTAATAGATTCGCAAGCACAGATGGAAGAAAGAAACCTAGAAACCGCTAGAATTCTCGAGAAAAATCTGGAAAAGAAATTACTAGAAAATTCTAGAAACTTCGAAAAAGTTCTAGAACAGCGACTAGCGGAAAAATCAGAAGCATTAAAAGAAGAGGTTTTCACAGCTGTAGAAGAGAAAATTGGAGAACATTCTAGACTTTTAGAGGCAATAATGATTGAGATGAAATTACCCGCTGCCATGAGTCATTCTGATCCCAGGCAGGTCAACGAAGAAGTCATACCGCGGCCCATCGAAATAAAAGAAGAACTTGTGGCTATTTCAAGGACCAGAATCAAGCCACCAACCTTTGATGGAAAGACGTCATGGGCAACTTACCTGACGCAATTCGAAGCGGCCGCAGAAGCAAACGCATGGTCTTCTGCCGAGAAGGCGACTGCTTTAGTCATAGCATTGAGGGGTGATGCTAGTGATATTTTGCAGACATTGCCTCCTGAGGAACGTAAAGATTATTCTCAACTCATTAAACGCTTGGAGATGAGATATGGCTATGCGCATTTGGAGAAAGTATACCATACCCAACTGAAGAATCGATCACAGAAGAAAGGCGAGAATCTTCAGGAATTTGAGGCAGATATTGCTCGTCTAGTTCGACTTGCATATCCGATGGCACCAGATAATTTCATGGAACACCTAGCGGTCCAGACATTCATAGATGGTCTCCGGGATATTGATACGCAGCAAGCATTAAGGTTGGCAAGACCGAAAACCTTGATCGATGCTTTGGCGCACGCGCTTGAGTTTGAGACTGCAAAGCAAGCCTCTCGGAACCATGCTCGTGTCTGCACTGTTGACAAGCAGGAAAATGAGGAGTTCATGGAGCAGGTGGTTAGTAGAGTTCTAAACCAGATCAAATCAAATAAAAGAGTACTGCGATGCTGGAATTGTGGAGAGATTGGTCACGTTCGGAGTAAATGTGGTAAGGTGGCCAAGAAAGCATCGTCTGAGCAGCAGGAAAACTAAAGCGGGTCGATGAGCGAGGGCAATCATCGATCCAGCATCAGGAAGCCCCAAAGACGCCTGGCCAAGTCGCATCCCTGCAACATCAAACCAACGGCCTGTATGTGGACGCTGTTATGGAAAGAAAGACCTATGCTTGCTTGCTAGATACTGGATCGACGAAAACCATCGTGCGACCCGATTTAATTCCCAGAAATAAGAAGTTATTTTCTAGCAAATGGAGACTTAGGACAGCAACAGGAGGAGCAGCTTCTGTGGCAGGTGAAGTAGATGTCAACTTTATCATAGGACCAACATCAGTCCGACATCGTGTTCTCGTAGCCGACATAGAAGAACAAATAATCTTGGGATTAGACATCATGAACACCTACGGCTTCCAGTTAAACATGAAAGAAGGCACTTTAAAAATAAATAATGAGGAATTGTTTCTTCATGGGAAAAATTGTGGGAATGTACAAGTAATTACTGCAGAGAATGTTGTTCTGGATGCAAGAAGTGAGACATTTTTGACGGCGTGTATGGAAGGTAATTATTTGGACGGAAATGTTACAATGTTGGAACCAAAGGCTGATGATGACGAGGTGGGCCGAGGAATAGTAGTTGCCAAAATGCTGGTTAAGACTCAGAAGACTGTACCGATAAGGGTAATGAATGTGAACCATTACCCTGTTTCATTAAAGAAGGGTACTATTCTGGGGTGGTGTTCGCCAGTGTCGGCCGTCGTTCATTGCATAGAGGCGAAGAAGAATGGATTCGTGCAGGTTCCTGAGAAATTGTCCAAGATAATCGACTCCGCCTGTCAAGGATTGAGCAAGAAGGAACAAAATCAAGTTAAGGACCTAATCAAACATTATGAAGACGTCTTCGAAACTGAGACTGGTACGAAAGGTAAAACCAATATTGTAATGCACAAAATAAATACCGGCGATGCAAGTCCAATTCGACAAGGACCAAGAAGGTTACCACTGGCAAAACGTGAGGAAGCCAAGCAAATTATACAAGATATGGAATGCCAAGGAGTAATTGAACCATCGAATAGTCCATGGGCTTCACCGGTGGTCCTTGTCAGGAAGAAGGATGGATCTACCAGATTCTGTGTGGACTATCGTCGTTTGAATAGTGTGACCAAAAAGGACAGCTATCCTCTCCCAAGAATAGACGATACGCTAGACACCTTGGCAGGAGCAAAATGGTTCTCCACTCTCGACTTAAAGAGCGGTTATTGGCAAGTGGGAATGGATCCCAATGACAAAGAGAAGACTGCCTTCAGTTTAGGTACAGGACTCTGGCAATTTACAGTCATGCCATTTGGACTGTGTAACGCCCCAGCTACTTTTGAGCGACTCATGGACACTGTACTGAGGGGATTGTCTTGGAATACCTGCCTGGTATATCTCGATGATGTGATTGTGGTAGGGAAGACCTTTGAAGATCACATGAAAAATTTGGAAGTAGTATTCCAGAGGTTGCGAGATGCCAACCTGAGATTAAGTCCAAAGAAGTGTCACCTTTTCCGCAAGGAGGTAAATTACCTTGGACATGCGGTTTCCGGAAAAGGAATTGCTGTGGATCCAGAAAAAGTAAAAGCTGTGGAAAAATGGCCGGTACCCAAAGACAAACATCAGCTAAGAAGCTTTTTGGGATTATGCACATATTATCGACGCTACGTTCCTGGATTCTCCAACATTGCAAAACCACTTACTCGCCTAACAGAAAATAGAGCATTCATTTGGAACAACGAATGCCAAGCGGCTTTTGAGTTGTTAAAATGTACGTTGATCAGTGCACCCGTTTTGAACTATCCGCTGCCATCTGGGAGGTTTGTTTTGGATCCGGATGCCAGTAACGTCGGGATTGGTGGCGTGCTCTCTCAAATCCAAGATGGACAAGAAAAGGTCATTGGATACTTCAGCAAGACCCTGTCCAAACCAGAGAGGAACTACTGCGTAACCAGGAGAGAACTATTGGCAGTAGTTAAGACCATTGAGCACTTTTACAAGTACCTGTATGGGCAGAAGTTCCTGATCCGCACTGATCATGCCGCCTTAAAGTGGCTCTTGCAATTTAAGAATCCAGAGGGTCAAGTAGCTAGATGGATTGAGAGGCTACAGGAGTACGACTTTGTCATTGAACACAGAGCAGGCCTCAAACATCAAAATGCAGATGCCCTTTCCAGAAGGCCCTGTCCAGAAGACTGTCGACATTGCAACAGAATCGAAGACAAATCGACCAACGCTCTTCGAACCACCGTTGTTGATGACCAATGGCAACCTGACAATTTGCGCGCGGATCAAGAAGCTGATCCGGATCTTGCAGTCCTCAGGGCTTGGAAAAGAAATGGGCAAAGACCGACCTGGCAAGAAATTGCTCCCCATTCACGAGAATTGAAGTCATACTGGGCACAATGGGATTCTTTAACCATAGAAGACGATCTCCTGAGACGTGAGGTCGAAAATCACGATGGAAGCGAGCGGAAGATGCAAATGGTGGTTCCCAAGAAAAGAATACCAGAGGTATTGCGAGAACTCCATAATGGTGCTTCTGGGGGACATTTTGGAGTCCATAAAACACTGGAGAAGGTTCGCCAGAGATTTTACTGGGTGAATTGTTCACGAGATGTGAAAGAATGGTGCCGAAAGTGTGCTAATTGCGCCGGAAGCAATGGTCCCCAGAGGCGTCGACGTGCACCCATGCGCCAATACAATGTAGGAAGCCCATTTGAAAGGATCGCCATAGACGCTGCCGGTCCTTTTCCAGAAAGCAGCAAAGGAAATAAATACATAATAGTGGTCATGGATTACTTTACCAAATGGGTTGAAGCATATGCTCTACCAAATCAAGAAGCTGGAACTGTAGCAGACGTGATTGTGAAGGAGTTCGTCAGCCGTTTTGGTGTACCCTTGGAACTTCATTCCGATCAAGGGCGAAATTTTGAGTCCAGTCTATTCGAAAAGATGTGTGGACTTTTGGGCATACGGAAGACGAGAACAACTCCCTTGCATCCACAATCAGATGGGATGGTAGAGCGAATGAACAAGACCATGATCAGACACTTATCCAAAGTGGTCTCCGAACACCAGAGAGATTGGGACGAACATTTACCATTATTTCTAATGGCGTATCGGGCCTCCGTTCAAGAGACAACAGGCCAATCACCAGCCAACGTGCTATTCGGGAGGGAACTCCGATTGCCCTGTGATTTAAAGTTTGGGAGCAAGCCTGGTGATGATCTTGCCGGAGAAGATTATGTCAGCACGCTCAGACGACGACTAGATAATATCCATGAACAAGTCAGACATAATATCCAAGATGCTAGTGACAGAATGAAAGAGAGTTATGACATCAACGCCGAGAAGAGTGGTTACCATGAAGGCGATCGGGTTTGGTTGTATAATCCACAACGTCGACGGGGCCTATCTCCAAAACTTCAAAAGAATTGGGAGGGGCCATACGAGGTGTTGAAGCGGATCAACGATGTAATATACCGCATCAGGCGAACACCTCACACTAAGCCAAGAGTCGTACATTTTAATCGATTAGCCCCATACTCTGGAGACAATGACGAAACCGTTGACTTGCGCCGATTGGATAGCCAATACCATGAACTAACCTTCGAAGACTTTATGCAAGAGTATTCTGGTTCGAGAAAAGCTCGATTTGGGGTAACCATCGAGAAACAGCAGAATTTGTTCACGGTGCCGCCAGACTACGCGCTTGCTCATTGCGTAGCCCGAGATCTACGAATGGCCAAAGGAATTGCCTGGGAATTTAAAGAAAGATTTGGCAGAATCGAAAGGCTAAGGCAGCAGGGACCAGCAATTGGGAAGAGTCTCCAAATAATAAATGAAGGACAGCCCATATTTTATTTGGTCACGAAAGAACTGTCGAGCCTAAAGCCAACCTATCGAGCCTTATGGGAGGCCCTGACCCACTTACGCGAACAAATGTTACAGCAAGACATTCTGAAATTAGCAGTTCCAAAATTGGGTTGTGGATTGGACCGCCTGGACTGGAGAATTGTAAGGAGCATGTTGGAAGTAATCTTCCGACATACTGGTATGGAAATTCTGGTATGCAGTTACCAGCTTGAATATTCCTGTCCATCCAGGCAAGATAAGACCGTGGACTGTTATTTCGATATGACGTCGCAATGTAACAAAGGCCCTACCTGTCGATTTCGTCATCGTTTGAGGAGACCAAAGCATGACATGTTTCGGGACGAAACTTCATTTTTAAGAAGGGGGCAATGTAATGACTCATCCGCTGATGCGAGATGCGTCATCCCTCTGGATGTTTTCGCGAGGCCTACGTGAAGGCTCTAGAAGGAGTATTCACCGATATAAAAGCCGCGTCGAAGAAGGGATGAACATTCATTGAATCCTACAGTCTCGCGAAGTACACATAAATATAGTTACATAAATATAGAATACATAAATGTACTTATTGTTGTTAATAGTTAGTTTTATATTGTTATACGTTTTAAATATTAATATAGTGTGTGTGTCTAAAGTTATTGTTAGTTTTATTTAAGAACCCGTAAACAAACGTTACAGTATGATCTACATTTACACCTCTTGCGATTGCAAGCGACTCATGAAATACTTCCTCTGGACAGACCAGGAATTTTGTCAAAGACTTATTGAGCATTTTGTTGTTAATGATTGAGGCATTGAAAAGGTTATGTTTACTGATGAATCCTGGTTTCATCTCTCTGGCTACGTAAATTCTCAAAACATGAGGATGTGAAGCGCAAATAATCCGCACTTTTTGTGGAAGCTCCACTGCATCCACAGAAAATTGGAGTTCGGGCAGCTGTTTATCAGAGAAGGATTATTGAACCTATATTTTTTGAAAGTATGTCGACTAAAAATACAAAATTTTAATAGTAGCTAAAAAATTCTTACACCTTTTAGGAATATTAAACACTGCGCGTTACAGACTGGAAATCTTGATACCATTTCTAAATATGTTACACGATGATGAATTACAGGAAGGCTGGATGGAGCTCGTGTACATACTACCAATGAAAACTTTGTTTTTCTAAGAGAATTTTTTGGAGATTGAATTATTAGTTTAAATACAAACAGAATTTTGCCACCTCGTTCCTGCAATTTAACACCGTGCAATTTCTTTTTATGGCCGTATTTAAAAAATTTAATTTTTGCAACACCTGTTTTTGATCTTAATGACCTGCAGTAAAGGATCACTAATAAGATCATAGAATTAATAATTCACCTTGGATCCTAGAAAATGTTATTAACTCTGTTAAGTGAAGAACTTTACGCTGTAGATATGAAGGCAGTGGCCATATTACGCACCTTATTTAATGAATATTGTTACGTAATAGATTGTGTGTTTTGTTCTTCTTTTAATTTAAACAATAGGGCAAACGGATCATAAAAACTTCACACGACAAACTCCGGATGACTTCACAGATGGCGAAGATTAATTACACCAATAAAAAAACGTTTCTTTTCAGAACCAACACATGTGTTAAAAGAAAAAATTAATGATTGCTTCAGTGTCATACTTGCTTATTTTGTATACTGCATTAATAAATTGCTGTAATTACTTTAATTATTAATTCATCTTTATTCTGAATATTATGACATTTTACATACATAATGTTTAATCTGATTTGATTTTTGATGTTAGTTTTCAAATTTAATTTTTCGGTATTTTTTCATTTTAAAACAGACAACGCTCTAAAAAAATATATTTTTTAAAACAAATCATTGTTATTTACACATTTCAACAACCAAAACTTTCAAATAACCGTCTTTTCCTTGAAATTCAATTTTTCCGTAGACTTAAATATTAGGTTAGCTTAATGAATGTACCTTGGCAACTTTTATTTAACGATTTAACCCAGGCGCGGCTCGTGATGACGTATTTGCGAGTGCAAGTAGAATGATGCGAGTGCTTCGTGTATTCTCGTGTACTAACTGTAACGTTTTCTTAGTAAACACCGGAAACACACGAGGCACTCGCATCATTGTACTTGCACTCCCAAATACGTCATCACGAGCCGCGCCTGATTTAACCTATTACTTTTAGTACGACATGAAGGTTAAATCACTTAATCAATCGAAGACTGATTTAATCCACGGCATATTATGAAATTTCTTTGCAGCATTTGTAAATAGAACAGAAATAAGTAAGTGTTGCGATAATTTTTTGGCGCAGTGTATTTGGTCTGTCAGAAAGTACTTTCGTTCTCTGGGAAGCAGTTATTAGTATAGCTTGTTAAAATATTTATAAGTTTTTGATAAAATTTCCAGCTTGCAAATTTCTAATATACCCAATATTCCTACTACAGCCGTTAGTATATGCTGTGCTTGCAAATGAGAGTGCATTGTATGAATTTATAAATAAAGGGAAAAATTTCTTGCGAGAAAAAATTTGTGTGGCGGTGTTTGAGTAGACACTATAAACTTAAGTTGTGTTTAAAGATGGTTTACAAAGCTTAACAACAACCTCATTCCAGTCGGTCTTGGAAGATTAATAACATTTACGGTAAAAATTGGAGCAAAAACCATATTCAATATCAATGGCTCCTGATTTTATACAGTATTCGACAATTCTGGAACATATTCATAGTTTAGAATTTGTTTTGAGTATGCCAGGTACATGTTGCATCTTTTAACGGAGTGCAACTTGAAGGGCTACGTTGAAATTTGTTCATCGCTACGTTTAAGCACAGGAGATGAAATTGGATTCACAATAAACAACTTATAAGAAAGGAAACTAGCACAGGCACAGTCGAGCAATCAGTTCAAATAAAAATTCGATTTATATCAAAAGATTATTGTTATTATGGCGCGAGTTATCTCGCATTTTCTCAAGCTGCAGCGGGGAAACATTTTACTCAACCCACATGTCTGAGGGTACGAGGTCGAAGGTACACGGCTGATGTTGCGGTGTTGTTATGCACCATATAACGGTATTTATTACAACTTTTATGATGTAATTTATCGTTATTGGTTCTTTATATTATCATTTCCATAATTATTGATGATTATATAAGTCTATATCAGCGATTCGAATTTATTATATTTGTAAAAATTTACGCACTATACTATATCTGTTGAATATCATTAATTCGTGAACTTTGGATGCTAATTCTAAAGATTTAAGGCTGATGGAGTGTAATTTTGCTAACTAATATGTTGAAGCTTCTTTTTTTATTACACATGCATTTTTCCTATGTGTAACTTTAAAAAGAAAATTGTCGCCAACTAAAGGTACATGATTTACTGACATTGTAAAGATCTCGGCAAACCGTGGTCACTACATCTTAGACGATGTTCTGTGTGCGAGAAAATTTCTCGATCAATAGGTGCTTTTATACTTATTTAAACGCGATTCTGCTGAGTTTCTTCGATGTTTTATAACAGTAGATGAAATACGGATTTACGATTAACATGCCAGAAGCAAACCAGCAGTCGAAACAATTAGTAGAATCCTGTGAAAGTGCGCTAAAGAAAGCGAAAAGGGTTCCACCCGCAGGAAAAGTCATGGCTATGATTTTCTGGAACTCTCGAGGTGTGGTGCTTATCGTCTTTCTGAAACAAGGCAGAATCATTACCGGGGAGTATTACACTTCACTACTGAATTAATGGAAAGTTGATATGCAGGTTAACCGTCCACATCTGACCAAGAAAACTGCTCCTTCATCTTGTACCTCCTTATTGTACATCCACATAGGTCTCAGGTTGTTATTGCAAGACTCTCTTACCTATGTTTTGAAACCTATGATTTGAAGTGCATTTCTACGCAACACATTCAGATTTCGTTCCCAGCGATTACAACCTCTTCAACAACCTGAAGGGATGACTCACTGGATTAAGATTCACTTCAAATAAGGAAGTCAAAGCTGAGGCAACTACTTATTTTGGAGTTGGACATCGTATTGCCCTGGGGGTATTAGAAAATTTAAGTTGTTAGTCTAAATATATTACACTGCAAGATGACTATGTTGAAAAGTAAATAAAAATTCTCGAGAATCTTGTGTTTTTGTTGTCAGGCCGAGAACTTTCCGAACTCTCCTTAGATCTCCTGCTAGATAGTTGTGTATAATTAAGTAATTTTATGTTTATCTCAATCGTCGCTAATTGAAAAAAAGGAATTTAGAATAAATAAATGAGGTGATGTGATTCTGGTATTTCTACAATATTGGAGGGTCATTCCACATATGTATTTAAGTAACGAGAGTTCAATTAGTCCTTACGTCCGGGGTAGCTATGTATTATAAAACGCATGTCGTTACTAATTTATAAATGCCATGAATTACTATTTAGTTGACAGAAGTTTGACTTAAGTAAAAACATACATTACCAATTTTCTGTGTGTCACTTAATAGGTTATATTAATAATTTAAGCATAGACATGCGTTTACAAATCCATGACTGCCCAGGACTTAAAGTCTAATTGAACGCATGTTAGATTGCAGCAATACCGTTAAGTATACATATAACAATAAAACTTTCAGGTTAGCCAGCGATTTAGGAGTACCTTTTCTATCATTTTCCAAAGAGATGTGGATAATGAGTGGTCTGTCATATTTGTTGATATCATTCTCGCTTTCCTTATTTAGTATGTAAGAGATCCCAAGCCTCAAGAAGAAAAAACTACATATGTAATTCCTTTATATTAATAGGACTGCCAAAATCAAAGATAATGACAAGAATAAAATAAGCCACGTGATATCTTCATTCGTAATAGCCGGAAGGATACTTTTGTTGCAGGGTTATCAGAAAGTACCCAGCCATAACATATCAAAGATAATAGTTGGCATGGCTTTAATTTTCAGTTTATTTCTGACAATGGCATATTCTGGTGGTTTTTCAAGTATTATGGCAATTCCCAGGTTTGGAATTTGAAAAAACAATATTTGTAAACGATATGTTGAAGCGATTTTGAAGAGATTTGATTGTAGGTATTATGGAACCATAAGGGACATTAATGATTTTGTGGAGGCAAACATACAGTGGGGAGCAACATCGACTGCCTGGATAAGTTCATTAGATACAGATACTGAAGTAAGTGTAATAAAATAACTGTTTTCAACTATTTAATAATAATTAAAGACATTTCAATAAATATGACACCGCCTTTTGGAAATGACGAACCTCCAGACAATTTCGGTTAAAATTGTTATGCATATTTTATATGCTTAGGTAGTCTTTCATTCTCGAAGTTTGATACGCTTTTTTGCCAGAAGATTCTGCGATAAGTTATAATAGCGTGATTATAAGCATGATATTTATGAGATTTACTTTTACAATGAGGTATTATTTCCAATGATTCCAGATTTTCAATCCAAGTATTTCAATCTTCCTTATGCAATTCAGTCTACATCTAATGACAATACTTTATCAATTCTTAAATCACCAGAAAAATTGAGTTTGGAAGAAGTTGAAGAATTATCAGACAATAATTTTGATAACAAGCGTACCTTTCAAATTGATTTAGCTTATACAAATATTCCTCCTGTGATATCTCAACAAGAACTTAATGATCTTGCTTCCTTTACATTTGTTTATATTTGTTTATATCTGCACAACCTTGATATCAGTTCTTTAATAAGAAAGTGTGTATTTTCGTGAAAATATTTTGAAATTTTTCAAATGGTGACGGAGCAAAACTATTTATAGGTATATTTTTAATTTAAAAAAGGTATATAACCCCTTACCACAATTGTATAGTAGTTGTGCGGAAACGTTTATCTTACTTTACTGTGCCCTATGTGTGACTTTTAATTAGTAGTTTTTACCTACTGATAATGACAACTTAGTTGTCGAAATACGTATTTAGGATACGACTAATAATTGTGGTAAGGGGTTATATACCTTTTTAAATTTTTTATTTAACCACAGTCTCCATTGAAAGAATATTTTTAATTAATAAATATTTTTATAAACGCAATGCTATTGTAGCCTTCTTATAAACCTTATGGAAAACATTATCGATATTTTATATTGCTCCCACTATCCTGCATATTTTTTATGAAAGAAAGCTATTATTGTGGAACTTCTTTTTTAAAGTTTTTCAAACAATTTTTTATCTAAGTAATGCTGGTAGTTTGGTCAGTGTTGTTTAATTGGTATTAGACACGTTAGATATTATGGGGATTATGGCATTTGTAAAATAAATACTGTACACAAAACTTATGGTTTACTGTTCTCATTTGAAAGCGCCTATTAGAAATAATTCTTCATAGGCTATTTCTTACGCTGGGAGCTTACGCTTGCATCTGTAATGAATGATTTGAAATTCAAAACATAAAGTTTAAAATTAATTTGGGATACACAGGTACAGCCCAGCATAACTACGGTCACTTTTTTTGCATATATTTTTTTAAGATAGCATATACTGTTTTTTTTTATGAAAAAAATAGCAGTCGGTTGATCTTTTAAAAAATATAACAAGAAATTTCGTTATAGTTCTTGCTAGAATTCATAGTAATCAGAGTTATTATTAGAAGCCAATATTGGTCACACTTGGATGAAAATTTCCTTTAATCTTTAAATTTTGCCACATTTTTCTAATTTCAAGTTACTTATGTTAGGTTTCCAAAGATTCTCTTTACGCCGTCATCTTATGGCTCACAATTGGTGTATTTAATTCTGTTTTGTTGACAGGTGTTCACCAAAGTAGTAAATTCGTTTGTTGTCGAGAATGAAGAGAATCTACTCAAATTAAATGAGGATGAGGAATTTGCTTATGCAATTGAACGTTTACAAGCAGGTATATTATCTTTGCAGTGGCGTACCTAGGATTAAAGGTTGGGGAGGGCACATATTGTGCTGGCATTGTGAGGGCCTTAATTTGGGAGCTCGTATTACAGAGCAACTGTAATTCTCAGTAATATGAAGAATTTCAGATTATTTATAAAAATTTTTTAATAATTTTACTATGTTAGAAATATATTATGAGTGGGTAATTAGACTATTAAAATATTTTTAGTAGTAATGGTGAACAAAATATACACAATTTGAAATTAGGTATGTATATATAATGTGAAAATTATGACACCAAATTATAATTGATTATTACCTTTGAATGTACCTGTCTAAGGTAATATTCGATTATAATTTGACAATAAGACAAACAACAGGTTAACACAATTTAATTTAATTCTCACTCATTCTTTGTGGTATGGTGGTTAAGCAACCTGTAATTCATAACGAAGAGCTTCTAGTGTTTGCAGTGGATGTTATAATATCCTACACTTATTCGATTGGCGACAGGTTTGGAGATCTAGATGGCCATGGCAAAATATTGACGTGGCCGTTTTCAAGCCGGTTTAGAGAAGTTCCCTGCTGAAGAAATGGGGTTCCACCACCTCATTAACGTAACGCTAGGTGTTCATGGACCCTAGGATGAACACTAACTGAAACCTTCTCTCATATGCTATAGCAGTCCATACCATAACATCCATGGCTCTGAACACACGTCCTCCAATAGAAAATTGAATATCACAACGTTCTCCACGTTTTCGTTTAACCCTCATGGATTCGTATACAAAAACGAGATTCATCACTGAATGCACGCTATGCCACTCCACTTTTCATTGCATTCGCAACTTATACCACTCAAAACGTTGCTATCGGTGTTGAGCTGTAAGTGGTAACACAAGATGTGGTCGAAAGCCCTGGTTTGGCGATAAACAGTTCGAAGGGTCACGGGACGATCTTCATTATCTAACCATAGTTCAGCGATTAACCTGGTATTGGAGAATTAGTCTCTTATCATAAGGCGAAGGTGGCAGCCCTGCATCTCATTTTTAGCAACCAGTTCCTCTTAGGCGTCCCTCCTGGTCCTCCTAGCCCATGACTGATAAGAGCGCATGATACTGGATTAGTTCCAGTTAAGACGATTTGCAATTTCTCTGTACGAAAAAACACCTTCTCGCGAGTCAACAATTCGACTTCTGTCGTTGTAGGCATAATAAAACCCTCAAAAGACGTTAAGCAAAAGTATGGAAAGAAAAACGGAATGAATTGAATCAAAACTCGCTAGAAATATACCTGACATTAATGTCAGAAAGAACTGTATAATGTGTCAGATATGCCATGATTATTTGATTCATCGCAACAAAATTATATTCAATTTGAATACGTTTCTGCCAAGCTTTGTCAAAAAATTCGCATCCATTCTTAATGATGCAATTTCCATATCATGTATTATATAATCATCAATTACGTATAACAAAACTATGCTGAACATAAAAAAAAACGATAAAACTCACGAAACAAATTTTTAATTAGCCAGTCTTCTTTTACGTTATTGTATTGTATTGTATTATTAATAATTTCTGAAACATTCAGGTTTATGTCTCTGTAGGCAGTGACTAAGGCTAAGGCGTTAGCCTGCCTTCTCCGTGCTATTGCACAAACAATTCAAAATCGAGAATTTCCTTTCTATTGTTGATGTTGTTATTGTAATTCAGTCATTTGGTGCTCAAAAAAACGGGGTTACCTGGAAAGTTTTTCGGGAATTTGAAAAATTGGTATGTTTATAGATTTCGACGTGCTCTTTTCGAATTTTCACTTTGCCCCTCGCATCTTTGCCTCTCGCGTCGCTGTATTGGAAAAATGGCGCCCAAACATAGTTTTCTGACTCATTTTACGATGAAAATAGTTATGTAATAAATTAAACCAGAGAAAATTTCCTATAATTTATGTCCTAATCTTTTTTTTTTGTAAAATGAATAGATTTAGTGTACGAGTGCCGCAAAGTCAACTTCGACACGTGTATTTCGTATATTAACGAAAAATATTTTACTATGCGTTGAAAAACCGGCCTACTATGACTTATACAGTCTGTCGCAGTTTTCCCTGGACTTTGGGACCCTTCTATCGAACGATGCAAACAAGAACCTCCTCATTACAAAATTTGAAGCTGTTAACTTTATGGTCAAGCAAGCCACAGAAGATGCGATCAATACGGCAATCAGCTTTTATCTACATTTGATTCCGTAATAGTTGTCAGCGAAGATGTGATGGCTCTAGATACGCGTTCAAACATATATATTTTCAAACCAGAAAAAGGACAAATTTTCCAACAAATGTATTTAACAAAAAGTATCATAGATAAAACGGTCGCAGATAACATATTATTCTAGCACGCCTTCAGTGGCTGTGATACAATATCAGCACTCTTTAATCAAGGAAAAATAAAATATACCAATGTACTCCGAAAAATCCTAGATTTAAACGTGCTTGTCCAGGTATTTAAAAATCAAAATACTGTCCCACAGATTATTGCTGAAGCTGGAGAACGGTTCCTTCTTGCATTATACGGTTACAGTGGTGTGAAAAGTATGTCGTTAAACGACTATAGATGTACATGCTTCTCAAACTCAGCATATAAAAATTAATTTAATATTGCATCGGAAGCAGCAGCAGCACGACAACACTCGTTCCGAACCTATCACCAGGTTTAGCAGTGGTATGGAGTTGAACAAAATGCAGAGCGATCGGAATGGAAAAAATGCAAGAATGGGCTAATTCCTGTCACCACACTCGAGCACCTAACTCCGAAAACCTTGTTGAAACTTATTTCTTGCAAATGCAAAAAGGAATGTCGGGGAGCCTGTGGATGCCGAAAGGCTGGATTAAAGTGCTCCGATATTTGCGCGAATTGCAGTAGTTTCTGTGATAATTTGTAAGTTACACTACAAGATAGTGACGAAGCGGAAGAAACAGAGAATGTTCTCGAACAAATCTATAGCGAAATCCAGCAAGAAAGTGATTACATCGAAGCCGATATTTCTAGCGCGGATAACGTGGAAGAACTTTCTATCAGTGACGTTTTGCTTCGTTCGGAAGAGGATGGACTCGCAAAACCTAGTCCGTCAGGGATAACGAAGCGAGAGAGAATGCCACAAAAAAAACGCGTCACTTACTCTACCTCATGGTGGTGCGGAAATGAGTTTTTTCGCCGATACGCATGTTGGAATAGACTTTGCGACGTTTGTACGCTGAAACTATTCATTTCACAAAAAAAAGTTCAGCGCATAAATTATAGGACATTTTCTCTAGTTTAATTTATCACATAACTATTTTTTTTGTAAAATGGGACAGAAAGGAGATACCCAAAAGAACTGTTTTTGGAAGCCATTTCTCCAATATGGCGTCGCGAGCGGTAAAGATACGAGGTGGCAAAGTGAAAATTTGAAAAGAGAACGTCGAAATCTATAAGCATACCAATTTTCAAAACTCCCGGGAAACATTCCAGGTAAAACTACCAACTGACTGGAATACTGATATTATTGTAGAATTGTCACGCTGGAAAACCTTTACAAATCTCTCCAATGATTTTAAAGTGTCTATAGCATTCTATGACTTTGAAGACTGTAACTTTCCAGTGTGAAACCCAAAGGTTTCACTCTGCTTCTACGTAATACCGCCTAATTCTGAGCAAACGCAACGATCCGAATGTATGAATATTTCTCCCGCTTCGAATACAATTCCCCTGAATGCTGTAGGCGTGTCAACATCAATGTCATATATCATACATACTTACATATTATGGAGCCGCGTAAGAAAAATTATCTGATTACCAAATTACTATTAAAGGACTATAAATTGTTTAGTCCTGTGTTATGGTAATGAGTAAATTGCAATACGTTATTCTACAAAGCGTAATGAAATTATTAATAAGCGGTTAAGAAAATTGCAAATAAGGCATCAAGAGATTTAATAAATTAAATTTTAATAATAAAGGTCACAAAAACTGTTCATAGTAAACTAAATAAACTTCAGAAATAAATAAAAACTAAATTAAATTCTAGTAATGTAAAGAAAAATTGACTCTTACAGATAATAAAATAAATTGTTCATAATGAGAAATTAATTATATAATAACGGAAATTCATCCGTTTAAACTCATCACCGTAAAATAATTGATGATGTTTGGAATATTTATAATTACGAAAACCATTTAATTTTAGTATGCGGTTAACGGAAGAGCAGCATATGCCTAAATCGTTGGAATATAACTGTCAAATTTGAATTTAGTTCTATTGCAGCGCATACTAAAATGAACGTATCATTAGGAACTCGGCGATTTGGGAATAATGGTTTTAAATTTTGTACAGAACCAGTAATGTCTATTTTCTTTTCTTATTTTCTTATTTTCACTATTCAAACGCTTAAGAGACTCCGTATAGGGTGACAGTGGTGACACTAATTTGTGATATTAGTTGTTAAATGGTTGCGCGACAGACTGCTTTGTGATTGGCTAAACGCGTTCAGGGGAATTGTATTCGAAGCGGGAGAAATATTCATACGTTCGGACCGTTGCGTTTGCTCAGAATCAGGCGATATATCTCTATTAATGTGTTGCAAATCATATTTATAAAGCTCCGTAGCCGGTTAGAAATGGCTGGAATTTTGATTGATAATGACCACAGGGATTAACCTGCCAACTCCTTCTTTTACCAATGCTGATATCTCGTCCACGTAAGGATGAATTAAAATCCGTTTACAATACTCTTCATTTGTGTCTTCAGCTTTCTTGTAAAATTTATTCAATTCTTCTTGACTATTTCTCTGAAAGTGGACAAAATACTTTCTGTAAAATATATTTAGCAGTAGCTTTTTTCTACATTCTTATCCGATGATTTGGGAGTCCTTCCTCCTTGGGTACGCCACTGCTCGCAGTAGCAGAATTTTATTTGTTATTATCATCGAAGGTAATTTCGCTATTGGAAGCTATATAACGTTAGAAGGTGCTCAGAAACGACGCATATTAGATAAAGACATTTATTGGAACTATTGCATTCTAATGGTGAGAAAGAATTCTATACTTCTACCATATTTGAACAAAGTAATAAATACTGTAGCGGAATCTGGACTGAATCAATATTGGGAACGTCAGGTTAGTCCTAAAATGGATTCTATTTCCGAGATTATTACTTTAAGTTTCAGGTAGTATATCGACATATGGACACAAAGACTCAGAAAGCTATAAAATATTCGTCTACAACGACACCGGGCAGTCTAACAACAACATTAGCTCTAGAAAATATTGCGGGTGTATTTTTTATTTGGACAGTCGGATTGTTGATATCAACATGCGTATTTATTGCTGAAATCATACTGAAAAAATAGTTCAAAAAATATATTTATTGTTGACAATCAGCGTATATGTGAATGTAGCTATTTAAGTAATTACATGTAGTAATTAGAAATGTTCTATTGTATTTTAACAAATAAAACTTTATAGTCGTATTTGGCGTATTTATTATCTTTATTATAATGGTAGTGCAAAACATAATTTATATATTTAATTACCATAAAGAAGTTTATAAAAATAGAGTACATGTTTCGCACTATAAAAATTAACCAGCTACGTAGAATGATTATTGTACTGTGATAGTACTTCTATTCGGGCCATTTAAATAAAACTAACGGTAATTAAAAAACACACTATGTTAATAAAAGATACACTAAATAACACTTAATTATAATAACAATATTTATATTTATTTTCTCTCGACTGAGAATAAACCGTCATCTTAAACATCTGAGAATTGGCACATATTAGACTATATTATTCCCTAGGGAATAAAGTTAATATTCGAGTGAATGGTTTTTAGTTTAATTATTTTGTAATCGTTATATTAACATTAGATGTGTTTACAATATGTATTTATATACGGACAATCATCTGTTATCTCCACTTGCCGATTCCTTAGAGTAATGCTTGTGCAAGGTTCGTTTTCCTTTCCTCGAAAAACTTTTCTTGCAATTTGAAGTTTATGACACAATCAAAGTAATTTTTCCTTAACAACCAGAAACTATGCACATTTTCATGACAAAACAACTTTATTTACTGATACCACATCAATCAATCAACTATAAAACTAAAAATGAAATAAACAATTACATTTGAGACTGGGAGAAAGTTTTGTATGCAATTCGCGAATAAACTTCAATAATCTCTCAACAGAAATGCCCTCGCTCACTGCGATCGTTCAGGCATTACTTACTGTCTCGGAAACACACCTATCGTTTTTTCCCTTAATACACAAATAATTATCATATTCACATTTATAACTACGAGATAGGTGGTCGCTGGTTCAATAATATCTTTCTCCCTGCCAAGAGATTTCTAGTATCGTGACATGATGATGTGCAGAGACGCTGACCTCATCTCATGATTCACATCACATTGGCCCCTTCTTAAAGAGAAAGTTTCGTCCCGAAACATGCCATCCCTTGGTTCCATCAAGCGTTGACGAAATCTACAGGTAGGCCTTTTATTGCATTGCGACGCCATATGGAAGTAGCACTTTACGGTCTTATCTTGTCTAGGGAAAGATAATATTCAGGTCGACAACTGCAGACCAGGATTTCCATACCAGTATGTTGGAAAAATACCTCTAATATGCTTCTTACAATTCTCAAATTCGGACGGTCCAAACCACAACCCGATGTTAGTACTGTCAATTTAAAAATGTCTTGTTATAACATTTATTCACCCAAATGGTTCAGAGCCTAAGGCACGATAAGTCAACCTACCGTGCCTTAGGCTCTGTGGAGAATTGTAAGAAGCATATTAGAGGTATTATTCCAACATACTGGTATGGAAATCCTGGTCTGCAGTTGTCGACCTGAATATTCTCTTTCGCCCAGACAAGTGTTACGTGTTGGGAGAAAAAAAAGTCTATCTACCATTTACGTACATTTTACTTAATTAAATTAATCCTATCAATCTAATCGTTCTTCGTTCTCTTTGGTTCTGCAACCAGTTTTGCTTGCGTAAAATCTTGCCGAACGTTACCAATTCGACAATAGATGTCGCCCTTAATTTTTAGCGCATGTCCGGCTTGCTTGCATCTGTCTGGATTCGTTCGTTGATCGTTGACTGTGCAAGTTGTACTTTAGTTAGATACGAATAAGGCGTTTATGGTAAGAAATATCTTGATCCTTTGTACTTTATCTAATGTTTGTCCTTTATCCTTTGTAGGATATATTTTTATCGTATACCTGTTAGGGTATATTCCTTCGCCTACGTTAACGATTCATGTAGAACTTCGCTAATACCAGGGGTATGCGAGATTGATCCCATTTGACGAGGTAATTCAATCCATTCCCGGATGATTCAAGTGGTGTTAAATTTTGGATGAAAACCGTGTGAAAACGGCGTCAATTTTTCACCCGTTTGTGGAATTTTCTCCCGAGGCGTGGTTTGTAGAAAAAAAGGCTTCTAGAACATTTATTGACGTCAACAAAATGGCAGACTACCATTGAGATGTATGGCCGGAGGTGTTTTGGCGGAAATTTGTTAAGAATAATTCAATAGTTTTTCCTTGGATCCCTTTGAGGGCATGCCCATAAAGTTTGTAGTTTAAGCAGTAGCGAAGACAATTTAAAGTAGGTGTCATAATTTCTTTTTATTGTTAAACATAAGGGCAATTCATAACCTCTTGTGGTTATTTATGTGTGTTCACATTTCATTTGCATATGGCTCGAGAGAAGAAGCCGGTTACTAGATATTTTGTGCATTCGATGCAGTATGAACCTTTCATAAAGGCTAGCATCGCAATATTCTGTCAGATTATTACATATCATTTAGTATAGAGCTCGGTTATGGTGATGAGCATTTTAATTGTGTTAATTCGAAAGTAATTTACAGTCAATTCATTACTGTACAGCGAATAGTTTATTCGCTCAGCTTTCCTTATTAATTTTCTTGTAATATGGTTGGCCGTTCAAGGCCATATCAACGATTGATTAGTCAATAGGTTGGTTACACACCAATTTATGTTCTATTTTCTTGTAGTATTAATTATATTGGTTGACTAACTTCATTAGCGGCCAGGTGTAACTGGTATTGTTATTCTATACGAGGCATTTGTCCTTCAGACGAGCCTTCGTATTGGTTAAGTGTTATTTTGGAGTACGTTGCTATTTTAATTTAATTAAGATCTTTATAACTTTATTGTAAAGGATCAAAAATTAAGTATACTTAGTTGTGACCTGGAGAATCACTTGTCCAGACACGTACTTAACCTAATTCATATTTTCTTTTCTTTAATTTCTTACCTGTTAATACAGGGTGTTATACTTTCGTTCGATACTGTTTAGTGTAATCACTGATATGCGCTAGTGGCGTAGTAGTTATATTTCATTAATTTTAGTAGTTCAAATCTTTATTATTGTCTAATAATAAAGATAATTGTTTAGAGTTATAATTTTGTGCTTTCGCTGACATTTGTTCAAGCGTAGTTGCTCTTAAAGCCGACACAACTTTATTTCAATATTTAATTTTCATTAGCCTTCTGGTTTTTTTCTTTTTAATAAACTTGTTATAGTTGATGTCTTGTATTTGTTCGATACTTTACCCACAGGTGTATGAGTTAAGCAATTGCGTTGTCAGGTATATTTATACATTACCAAGTAGTTTGGGGCCAAACAAGTTTTGCTTTTAGAGCTACCTACATCCCACCCGCTTCCGTGTTACGGGGGTGCTATGCGGAGGAATACGGTGGCGCTCACTTTCCACATCGCAACTTTGACCCGCGACGCTCTCCAAGAAACGATTGAGTTGGCCGGCAGAGTTATTCCTTGGGACGTTTGCCAACAGCTAGGTCCAAGGCAAAGGGGGTGGCCCAGTAGAACATCTCGCTACCACGTATATATAACTACTGGTATTTTAGATTTTGTCGCAGAAAGTGTAGCACAAGATAAGACCGTAAAGTGCTACTTCCATATGACGTCGCAAAGCAATAAAAGGCCTACCTGTAGATTGGCTTGGAAGTTCTTTCGTGACCAAATAAAAAAAGGATAATTCGTTGTTTACTATTTGTGGACTCTTCCCAATCGTCGGCCCCTGTTGCCCTAATTCTCCGATTCTACCAAATCTCTCTTTCTTCAGACATTCGCAGATCTCGGGCTACGCAATGAGCAAGCGCCTGGTCTGACGGTACAGTAAACAAATTTTGCTGTTTCTCGATAGTCATCCCAAGTCGAGCTTTTCTAGAACCAGAGTCTTCCATGAAGTCTTCGAAGGTTGGTTCGTTGTAGTAGTTATTCAATTGGCGGCAGTCAGCGATGTCGTCGTTATTATTTCCAGAGTATGGTGCTAATCGATTAAAATACACGATTCTTGGTTTACTATGAGATGTCCGCTTGTTGTGGTATATGACATCGTTAATCCACTTTAACACCCTCATATGGCCCCTCCCAAATCTTTTGATATTTTGGAGACAGGTGCAGTAACTAAACCGGGTCATGTATTGAACTACATATCCTCTTCAAGGTACGACCCCGGTCTTGTTTCTATTGAATACAAACACGACCTCGGTGCGTCCAAATACGACCTCGGTATGCGTTACATCTTTCACCACTTTGTTGTTCTTGGAACGAGGCCACTAGGCTAAAGGAGGACACACTCAAGAATATAATGAGATCCCTCTAGATCTAGATATACAGACACATACACAGAGTCCGAGAGAGTGTATTATAGAAACCTCCTTCAGACTAGTGTCTATTTAGTACTATGTTATATTGTTAATTGTTGATTCTTTATAATGGTGTTATTTAATTATATATTGTTATCCAAACGCTGACCGTCTATCATTTATTATATCGGCGAATCTGCGTACCAACGCAAAGATGTGCCCTCCTAGACCAGGTCACATCACATGGCGATCCTGCCAGGATCGCCATCCGTCGACGTTGTGGATTATACAAATAACCTCGATCGCTTTCATGGTAACCGCTCCTCTCAGCGTTGATGTTGTAGCTCTCCTTCATTCTGTTGCAGGCATCCTGGATATTATGTCTTATTCTATAAATGACACTGTTATTATTTAAATGAATATTAATTATGTCTCAATTGTCCACTTAATTTTTTTAACTCGAACACCTGAACACCATTGTGTGTGCAATTAAAAAAAAACACTATATTAATAAATGATACACTAAATAACATATAATTGTAGTAACAATAATAACTAGAGCTGAGGATTTTTGCGGTACGGCAGGACCGTATGTAGTGCATCCCCATATATTCATAACTTATGATTATGAATATATAATTCGCCTATTGTAAATAAATTAGCTTGTATAAATATATTATTCATAGGAATATTAATTTAAACAGAAGGTAGTATGTTTTGGATATTTGTATTGTACTTATATTATTGCCAAAACAAATTGATGTATTAAATAAAAATATTTAAAAAAAAATGTTTGTACTTTATGTGTACCTGTTATATATTACTTTATTGCATTATGTATTGCAACTTTTAACAAAGTAAATAACTTAATATTATGTTATATAAACATTGGACAATATTATTTTTAATTAAATTCTCAAATTACAATTAACTAGTTTAATTGTAAATAAGTAGCGTTACTGACAATACATGCTATATAAAAAAATATGTATAACTGTAATTAATTTAGTGTGAAATTTCATACAAACTGGTTAAAATGATAGTAATTCTTCTTATCATTTTTCCAGTTTGTATTATTACTAACAACCATAGCCAAAGACACGCCACAGACTAGAACGGCCCGGCAACTACATGGAAAAAAAGTATCCGAAACTATAGACAGAGATAGTTATATCCTTGTCACATGATAAGGCATCAGTGAGAGGCAACACTATCGATATTTAGGCGCTAAATTTAAATAAATACTATGTAAATTAAAATATTAAATTCGTATAACATGTAATTAATTTAGCAGAAAATTTAATACAAACTGGAAAAATGATAAGAAGAATTACTATCATTTTAACCAGTTTGTATGAAATTTCACACTAAATTAATTACAGTTATACATATTTTTTTATATAGCATGTATTGTCAATAACGCTACTTATTTACAATTAAACTAGTTAATTGTAATTTGAGAATTTAATTAAAAATAATATTGTCCAATGTTTATATAACATAATATTAAGTTATTTACTTTGTTAAAAGTTGCAATACATAATGCAATAAAGTAATATATAACAGGTACACATAAAGTACAAACATTTTTTTTTAAATATTTTTATTTAATACATCAATTTGTTTTGGCAATAATATAAGTGCAATACAAATATCCAAAACATACTACCTTCTGTTTAAATTAATATTCCTATGAATAATATATTTATACAAGCTAATTTATTTACAATAGGCGAATTATATATTCATAAGTTATGAATATATGGGGATGCACTACATACGGTCCTGACGTACCGCAAAAATCCTCAGCTCTAGTCATGATTCATATAATAACCATGTTTATATTTATTTATATTGATATTTATAACTACGAAATATAGTCCGCGACGGCCGCTGGTTCAAGAATAATCTCTTCCTCCCTGTCGAGCGCTATTTATAGTCCATCGGTTTTCCGGAATTTCTGTTTCTAGTTTCTTCGCTTTATAGTTTCATAACATGCTGTCGTGCACAGACGTTGACGTCATCGCATGACTCACATCACAATACATTCCATAAACTTAATAGAGATAATAATAATAATAATAATAGGCTTTTATTGTCCAACAGCAAAGACTAATTACAGGGCAAAATTATATGTTAAATACATATATATAGATTATTCAAAGGAAGGTGATTAAGACTGTACACTATTTCTATATTTGTGTTCCACTATTTTTATTATGCGGGAGTATGCTAACCGATCGAAGAAATATGCTCGAAATTATGTCTGGTTTTAAATTACTTAATTTGGTTAAATATAAATGTTACTGTACTAAATATAGTTGGAATAATGTAGGGTTTTGTTTACCACATTTAGTGGTACGCGACACTATTTTCAGTCGTCTGTAATGTTTATGTGCCGAAACGATAATTCGGAATTCGATATACAGTATGTCCACAGATTCATTCTCAACATGGGGATCTCGCTTATTATGAGAGATAGAGATTTGGTTAAATGGGATCAAATATTTCAGAGGTAAAGTTGTACCAAACCCTATACACTAGCTTTGAAATATTTAACGTACTTCGGTCGCTATTGTAAAAAAAGTGAATTTTTGTTTTTTCGATTTTCTTTAATAACTCATTATTTTTAAAGTAAGACAAATTTAATTTGCGCTTTTTTAATAGGAATCTGATGGTATATTTAGATTTTTGCATACTGCTATAGTAGTTTCATTTTTCTTATGGGGGTTATAGTTGGATATGATACAATCGAAAATAATTTTTCTTTCTCTTTTCAAAAATGTATAATTTGATATACTGGATACCAAAACTAATTTCAAAAATTAAAAAAAAACAACATATTGTTGCATTAACAGGTTAGAATGGTTGCGACATTTGACAATAGAAGATTTTGCAAATAAGGAAAGGAACAATTATTTATTAAATTAAAACGTAGGTAGCTCAAAATTATTTTTAAAACAAAATTATAATAAGAAATTATAAAACATGTTCAAACAGTTGACCATCATTTTCCAAACATAAATAGGATCCGCGAATAGTAGATTTAACAACTTTATGTAAAATACGTTTTCACGAAGTTCATTTACGTTATTGTAGCTGCGGGCATACACTTTGTCTTTAATGTAATCACATCAATAGAAGTCGAGTTGCGTCAGATCAGAAGATCTTGATGGCCATGCAACTGGTCCACGAGTTTCGATCCACCTGTTACCAAACCGCTGACTGAGGAAATTAGTTACAATTCTGGAATTATGTGCTGGAGCACCGTCCTGAGGAAACCAACAATTATGAGCCTCTTGTAAAGGTAATTCGCCCAGCAAATCTTCAATTATATTTTGCAGTAAATGCAAATCAATGTCGGACGTTAGTGTTTCATTAAAAATTTTTGGACCAATTAATCGTGACCCTAGTATGCCACACCAGACATTAAATCCAAAATGCACTTGTTGTCGATCAGGTCTGATTACATGAGGGTTTTCTGTAGACCAAAATCGTAAATTTTGTCTATTGAATAAACCATTGTTTGTGAATATAGTTTCATCGGACCATAATATTTGAGAAGAAAAATTATCATTATTATCACATTGCCTAGTGCACCATTCACAAAATTCTCTTCGTCTTTCATTATCCCCTGGTCTTAAAGATTGACATACATTGTTTTTATATGGGAGGCCAAAATCTTATGAGCAGTAGATTTGGGAACGCCGGTGTTATGTTGAATTTCCCGAACTGATGTGTTTGGATTTTCAACAACTGCTTGTAAAACATTAGTTTTAGTTTCATTACTTATGCGCTGTGGTTTTGTATATGGCTTAATAAATGATCCGTGATGTATTAAATTTACCTTTAAGTTTCTGTAAGTAGAAATATTGAGTTGTTTGCGTTCTGGATACTTGTTTATGTACATTTCGGCAGATCTCGTCGAATTTTTGGACAACATATTAAATTTGTCACAATTACTAAACCGCTCCATGACAGCAAAATTATTTAATAATAATTACTGAATTTAGTATTTAAATGGTACTTTATATTTTATTATGCTGGGTATTTATTTTGCTAGTCGATTTGTAAATTTCAGAGAACATAAACTAAATGTCAACTATAAACAAACACTAACAATGACAGTTGTATCTTAGATTTTTTTATGTTTCCAAGGTTTCCTATTGTCAAATGTCACAACTGCTTTAATCTGTTAATGTAACAATATGCTGCTTTTTTAAATTTTTGAAATTAGTTTTGGTATCAGCTATAACAAATTATACAAAATTCTTTTCGCTGGTGTCATAGCCAACTATGAACCCCATAAGAAAAATGAAACTTGACCATTGTAGCTGAACTACTATAGCAGTATTCAAAAATCTAAATAGTCCACCAGATTTCTATTAAAAAAGTACCTTAAGGAAGTGCAAATTGAATTTGTATTACTTTAAAAATAAATGAATTATCGAAAAAAAAACAAAAATTCACTTTTTTTGCTCTAGCGCCCGAAGTACGCTAAATATTGAAAGTTAGTGTATAGGGTTTGGTACAACTTTTCCTCTAGAGTATTCCCATTTAACCAAATTTCTATCTCTCATAATAAGCGAGATTCCCATGTTGAGAATGAATCTGTGGACAAACTGTATATACGATATAATGCTAATTTAAATTCCTTAAAGAAGTTTTTGGTTATTAATTTTCTTTTCTGTCATGCTGCTTTAGTTTCCTTATGCTTTACATTAGGTTTTATTTTTGTTATAGAAAATTTTGTTTTAGTTTAAATTATTATTTAAATGATTTCTCTAGTGTGTATATTCTTAGTATATGATTATCTTATAATAAGTAATTTGTGTTAGTGTTGGATAATAAATTATTATTATTACTGATTTCATTGGACTCAACAATTTAAAACTATAAAAAAATGGGATCAAACCATATGCTCATTTTAACTAGTGGAGCGAAGCGAAGGGGAAGATTGTTTACATGGTAGTCTAACCTAGTTTAGATGATAGTTAAACATTGTTATATTTTTTGAATATATTTATTTTATTATTTGCAATACAATAATGCAAAACTTGTAGAATCATTTTTGATATTTAAAGCTGCTACTAATTTTCAAATAAAAAAAGTTCAGAATAAGTTTTGATATTTAAGCAAAAGTATTATTTAATATTTTAATATTATTTCACATTTTTATTTGTGAAGATACCAAGGCTACTTGATTCAGTTTTTGTGAACTAATACGCATTTGATGTGGTACATGTCTTGTTTTATTTACATATAGTTACATTTACTGTTTAGTTACTTTGAAGTTTTATATTTTCTTTGGGAAGAATATCCAGATGTTTCCGGACTGACGCGTAGCATGAGAACCCGAAATAATACCGGCGCGCACCGATAAAAGGTGGGAGGTATATGTTTACGAAGTGTATGTGATAAGTTTCAACGTGATCGGCGAAGTTTTTGCTAGACTATGTGCGATTGCGATTGTAATTAACAGAAAGGCTGACAGAAGCGGCGCGTAAGATGGATTTAGAGATAAATTAGGAGAAAAGTAAAATAATGAGAATTGGAAAGAAACATAATGATGGAATCTGTAAAGTAAGGACTCAAAAAGGAAGTTTGGAATTTGAAAGAATGGAAGAATTTAATTGAATGGGGGCAATAATGACAGCCAGGTGCGAAGAAGAAATAGAAATCAAGAATAATAAAGGCTTATAAAAGTTAAGAATGGTAAACCACCTAATCAGATCAAAGCAAATATCGAGAAAAACGAAATTCAGAATTTATAAAACTATTTTAAGACCCACGTTACTACATAGCTGTGAGGGATGGGTGATAAAATAAAAATCAAAAAGAAAGGGTAATGAGATGGGAGAGAAGAATTCTGAGAAGAATCCTTGGAGGAAAAAAACGGAAGAAGGTTGAAGGGAGACTGAGGTGACTGGGACATTTGGAAAGGATGGCGGATGATAGGATACCAACCCAAATAGCATGAAAATAGCCGGTTGGTAAGAAGAAAAGGGGATGACCAAGAAAAAGATGGGGGGAAGCAGTGTTAGAAAACTGGAGAGAAAAAATGCGGTAAACTGGAAGATAAAAGGATCGAGGGCTTTGGAAAAGTATTATACAGCTCTGGGCCTGAATGGCCCGTTAAACTATACTATATATGTGCGATTGACATGATGAAAGACATGAGCATCGCGCGCGTATTAATTTTCGTTTTAAGTTCGTAAAGGCCTTGTACAAAGATAACCATGTCATAGTCAAGCAGGGAAACTCATTCTCGACACTCTTTACACCAATAAAAGGACTCAAACAGGGCCGCTGTATGTCTCCCACATTGTCTACAATATACTTATTCGTAAATGCAGCGTTGGCACATTGGATAAGAAAATGTAAATTGATGGGAATAAATGTAGATGAAGATTCCATATATACGATATTATTTGCTGATGATCAAATAATCCTTGCCAAAGATGAACAACATATGGTTGCTATGTTGAATAGACTCATAGAAGAATATGGTTAATAGAGACTAGAACTCAATATACACGAAATAAAATATATGGTCATTGGAGGAAAAGATCTTAAAATAGAAGATGGAACGATACAAAATGTGACGCAATACGAATACCTGGGAGTCACAATTAGCGATGATGCAAAGGATGACAAAGATAGAAAAAAAAACTGTGAAAAGGCAAAAACATCATAAAAGCCATGCATCCTCTCTTATGGAATAACAATTTGACGCAGCAAACACAAAAAAAGATATACAAAACACTAGTAGAACCCATAATGATATATGGGGCGGAACTATGGGCCTTGAACAGTATGTTTTTATGTCTCAGAAGTTATTAGCCGCAGAAATGCTCTATTGGCGAAGACGTAGAGTATCACTTCAAGAATACATTAGAAATGAAACTATAAGATAAAATATGTAAGCACAACACACCACCATAGACACGATAACAAAAAACCAACTGAAGTGGTATGGATACATACGAAAACTGGAGGAGAGCAAGATACCTCACAAGGTCTAGAAATGAGTTAATGAGGCTGACCAAGAAAAATTTGGACGTCCAACATACGAATGGAGGTGGAAAATAGAGGGTTACAGGTTACATGACTGGAACAACAAAGATTTGTGGCGAATAGGACGCGAGAAGCGGCTTTAACTGCAAACACTCACTATATATAAGTTCGGAAAAATGGCCGCGAAATTTGTTCTGAAACTTCTGACTTACGATCAAAAGCATGCACGAATTTCCATTTGCACTGAGCATAAAAAACTTGCTGCGGACGATGAAAACTTTTTGTCGAGAGTGATTACTGACGATGAGAGGTGGATTTATGGTCATGATTCAGAAACTAAATAATGATCAAGTCATTGCGAGAGTCCGAACTCGCCAAGACCTGAGAAATACCGACAAGTGAAGAGCATGTTCATTGTTTTTTTTTTGACGTGAAGGTTATATGCACAGAGAATTCGTTCCAGCTGATTAGACGGTCAATTCCGAGTTCTAATGTAATGTTTTGATATTAGCCGCAAACGGCCTAAACTTTAGCGACCAGAAAATTGGTTGCTGCATCACGATAATGCGCCATATCATCGTTCGTTTTTCACACAAGTCTTTTTGACGAACACATCAAAGACTACCATTGCCCACCTCCTTTATTAAAAAAAATGTCTCCCTGCGACTTTGGTCTCTTTCCGAAAATGAAACTGCAGTTAAGTAGCCGGTGTTTTGATGGCATTGAAGAAATTCAAGAGGAATCGCAAGCTCTACTCGTACACAGGAAACGATTTCCTGGATATCTTCCAGAACTGGTAAAAGATACTTGGACCGGTGCATACCTGCGCAAGGAGATTACTTCGAAGATGACAGCAACCGCCAGGAATAAAAGTTAAGCTTCAAGTTTTTATAACATCGGTCTGGCAACATCTGGATCGCATTTCGTATACTAGTTTCGAATAATTTTATAGTTCAAGCATTTCTTTAGTTAGAATTACTGACGACACTGAAAACTTTTAGATCCTCCTGATGGAACGGATATTTTAATTGCTTTAGAATTTTCAAAAAAGCATAACATGTTTCCTGAATATATCATAGATGAAGAAGGTCAATGGGGTCAAGCATTTGATAATTGGACAGGGCCTGGCGCATTTGGAAGTCTGGCACAGGATAATGGAGATGTAGCCTTAGGTGAAACATTTTATCAAAATACATGGAGTGTTTGCAAGTAACATTAAATATATTAAATTTGCAGGGTCTATGTATATGTTTGCAAGTCGATACCGTTTTTTTGATTTTTCCCAACCTGCTGCGCGATCCGGGGTCACCTGTATAGTTAAAGCTCCAAGGTTTGATAAAACTTATATTTTAGGATATTTAACATTTTCTATTATTGGTATTACAGTAGAACATCTTTATGTAAAGATAGAATTCTACTTTAATACGAAGGACAAGCTAAAATTATTCAGAATAAGAAACACGGTTAATATTCTCTAGGATTTTATTTTAAATATGTTCAAAGTAATTTCCTTCACCAACGATACACTTGACCATTCCTCCTTTCCACTGTTTAAAAGCTCTCAGCCAATCTTCTTTCGGAATACCTTCAAAATAAGCGTGAACTGCATTATCAATCTCTTCTTCAGACGAAAATCTTATATCCCGCAAATTACGTTTCAGCCCAAAAAATAGCCAAAAGTCACACATTGCTAAAGCAGATGAGTACGCCGGATGTTCTATTAGTTTTATATTTTTTCCAGACAAAATCTGGAGTTAAAGCTGCCGTATGGGACGATGTATTATCATGGTGGAGCATAATTCCCTTGTCTGGAACTCTACTGAACAATTCAGGCAAACATTTTTCAGTGTGCCACTTAGATGTATCTGTCTTTCGTACATCTAGCTTACTTGCATTTACTAAGCCCTTACTTCCGAAGAATAACACATACATAATCTTCTTCATAGCTCGCTGCTTCTTAGTGATTGTAGGAGTTTCCTCATCTTCGTGAATCCATAGACGACTTTCTTGGAGGATAGGAAGGTCGAAAAAGGGAATATAAGTTTTGTGACCTGTCACTTTTGGAAAAAATTTGGTGCCCGCCATTATTTAGGAAATAATGGCGCTCTGCTTTTTGGAAGTCAGAAGAGTGATGCCGCACAAAATGACTTACCACTATTTAAAATGCAGGTGATCGTGTATTATTGTTTTAACAGCTGAGGATCCAATCTTGATTTGATGCTCTTTTACCGCATAAATGGCTTTATTGTCCTCAGCAATGTTTTTGTCGGTAAAACACCCGTAGGAAGACGCCCTGCTCATTCTTGACCCTGAACAGAAATCCTTTCACGTTAAAATTCCTTATACCATCGGTAAATTGTAGCCAAGGAAGGTGCTTTCTTTATTGAAAACTGATTCTAAGCTCTCTTTACACTCATAAGTAGAGTGGACCAATCCGGAGCGAAAGCAGAGGCGTGACTAACGAATTGGTTCCCGCGTGCCCCATCGCACATACGATTACTTAGTATGTTGGTCACGGTCATCGTGTGTACACGTATAATAGCAGCAGGAGAGTGTATTCTGTGTATTTAATAATGTTGAAGGGGCGTACGGTACAATAACAGCACCGTTCGTGATAGTATATCTCTAGATATTAATAATGTTTCGCATGCGGGAACCAATTCGTTAGTCACGCCTCTGCTTTCGCTCCGAATTGGTCCACTCTGCTCATAAGCGCTTAAGCCTCTTTTAAAATCATAATTAATTATGATTCGAAAGTGTTCTCTGGTTAATTCCATTTTTTTTACTTTTAAAGCAATAAATAGCTGAGTTATAACAAACGTAACTTCAACAACAAAACGTGTAACGACAGATAAAAAGTTGCTCTAAAGAAACACTGTATGATTGTTTTTCATAGTCTACTAGTTTTTCTTATTCTCAATAAATTCAGCTTATCCCTCGTATTCTAAATTTAATGCAAAATCACTCACTCACTCTTATATGTTTACTGTTTATATTTGGTCTGCAAGAAAGTATTTTAGTTCCATGGAAACCAGTTATTAAGTATTGCTTATGTTATGTGAACTCTTCTCGATCGAGCATGCTAACAATAAGAAGAGAGATTTAAAATAATAATATAATGTGATGATGAGCATCAAAGGTCCAAGACGTATGTAGTATGCTGAAGTAAAGGTTTATCAGCTACAACTTATTAAATAAAAGAAAACAAAACAACATTGTTCTTAAATCTTTATTTAATATTGACGTGGAAGAAATTACCCTTTGAAATATACTATATGATTCAAAACACTTTTTATAAGTGGTGTGGCTGTGGATTACGTATAATGTCAAAGGTATGTCTTAACTTAATTTAGTTATCTGTCCAAATGCAATTACTTTTAAATGTCAGAATTCTGGTTAGCTTGAATATTGTATTAACATTGGTAATAACTTATTTTATCGAACTAATTGATAACTAACAAAAAATGGAATTTACTGATCAACAAAATGCATTCATTATCGAGTCTTATTTTCACAATGGATATATTGAAAATGTTGAATGGAGAAGTCAACCTACGTACTGTAGGTGTGCGACTACCTTTTTTTCGTTGAACACTTCCAGTATCTCGAAATTTACTTACTATATACCGAATGTTATTATAAAGTACAGCATTATCAATTATTACGTCTGGATATTTCAAACGAAGTTCTTGTATGTTTACAAGTCGCAGACCTACAGTACGTACTCAAGATGCTGTTGCAGATATGCAACAAAGGCTGTTAGATAATCCTTCTTTATCTATTCGGAGACTCTCCCAGTAAGTTAATAAGTCATATAGGACTTGCCACAGAATTAATAAGATATATTTGTGATTACATCCGTACAAAATAAATTTATATCATGAGCTATTACCTCCAGATTATGAAAGCAGGGTAACGTATTGCAATTGGTTTATCAATACAATGGACGATGACAATTTAAATTTAACATTCTTTACAGATGAAGCATGGTTTCATCTGTTTGGTTATACAAGTTGTCCCGTATCGTTATGTTCAAATTTTAGGAGTGTAAAGTATACTTCATTTTAAGTAACAAAAACGCAAAACCTGAATATCTTTTTTTTATTTGTTTCAAAGTTACAGATCTATGAATGTGATTGTTAGATCATGAAAAAATGTAATCCTAAAGTCAATACAAACTGATTTTATTTAAAAAAAGTTATACGATTCAATAACAGGCCTGTGATTGTTAACGTCGCATAATAAAATGTTATCCTAAAATAAATAAACACGTGTCTTAGTGCATACAGTAATTTCTTGGAGATCTACAAAAAAGAGTACTGGAAATTCATTTATGATAAAGAAGGTTCTTACTTATTTCGTAAGTGCTGAACCATGAATATCATAAAATAAACAAATGTTCAGATGACTGTTAATGTTGCATTTTTTAATAAAGGATTACATTACGTTTCAGTTCATATAACAGCTTATTAGTGAGTGGATATGTTTTCTTTATTCAAAATGCCTTACCAATTTTCTTCTCAAGAGTATGCGGACATGCATTTTGTGTATGGCTACTGTAATGGCAGTGCACGTCAAGCAGTTATTGAATACCGACATCGGTTTCCCGATAGGCGCATTCCTCATTACAGAACGTTTCTGGAAGTACACACACAATTTCGGGAATGCGGACTGCGTGATTATCTTTTCGATCGAGGAGTAAATTTGCCAGCAGACTCAGAGCAAGAAGTAGTAGCTATTGTTACAGGGGATCCAACTCTCAGTGTACGTCGAATCGCTAGACAACTAGGAGTGCCACGAGCGTCAGTTTGGCGAATTTTAATACGTGAGGGCTTATATCCATATCACTATCGCAAGGGACACGGTTTGCTTGAGGCAAACTACTATGCTCGTCTATTTTATTCTACCTGGATATTAAGTCACGGCTTCATTCTAATTCCTGCAGAACAGTCCTCTGGACAGATAATCTACGTTCACGAGAAGTTCATTAGAAAGTCCCAAAGCTATACGCACATCTAAATTTCAACATGAATTTTCTATATAGGTTAAATGCGGTCAATTACCTTCAATTTCTTATTGACGAACTGCCAGGTCTTTTAGAGGATGTCCCACTGAATGTTCGACAAGACATGTGGTTTCACATGGATGGGGCACCACCACATTTCGGAATTGCTGTCCGAAATTGGGTTAACGTCAATTATCCAAGATGGATTGGTCGAGGTGGTCCTGTTGCATGGCCACCCAGATCACCCGATCTTAATCCCCTTGACTTTTATTTATGGGGGTACATGAAAAGTTTAATATACACGCAAGTTTCGAACACAGGAGAAGAGTTGTTGGATCGTATTCACCGCTGCCGAGTTTTTATTGACTTTAGGATTACATTTTTTTTCATGATCTGACAATCACATTCATAGATCTGTAACTTTGAAACAAATAAAAATGGATATACACGTTTTGCGTTTTTGTTACTTGAAATGAAGTCTACTTTACACTCCTAAAATTTGAACATAACGATACGGGACATCTTGTATAAATACATACACAATGAGAATATAAAGTGCTGACAATCCTCATTATTTTAGAGAAACACCACTACATCCTTTGAAACTAGGTATTTGGGTAGGTGTTTCACGATGGTGAATTATTGGACCTATTTTCTTCGATGAATCGGTGGCAGCCGAGCGATATAGAGATAATATTTTAGAAATATTTGTCAATCAGGGTATTTCCAACAAGATGGAACAGCACATACGGCACAAACTACTCTCCATTATTGACGGTAATTTTATGACAATCTGCTAGAACAGAAAATTTGTATCCACCTCGGTCATTTGATTTAACAGCGTTAAACTATTTTCTATTTCCTCATTTAAAAAATACATTTTTTAAAGAACTTATCCATACTATTGATAAATTGAAAGCAAAAATTCAAGAAGCATGTAATCAAATTACGCCTGAGATGCTTATAAGGGTTTTTGAAAATATGGAACGTCGAGTTAGATTGTATATAAATCATAATGGTTATTATTTTAAACAGTTCTTTTAATATATGTTTCTTTTTACTCTAATTTTAAATTGTTCCTTTAATATTTTTAATAAATAATTAATATATAAACAAAAGATTTATTATTTACAAATACAATATTCTGACATTTAAAATTAATCACATTTGACAGATAAGTAAATGATATTAAGTTAAGACATACCTTTCTGAAAGATACGTAATCCACAGCCACATTTATAAGAAGTATCTTGAATCATATATTATTGACATAATTAAATAAAAGCTATATATCCAGGTATGGACAAATAAGTATTTACAGACTGAAAAGTAAGTTCGTTACTTCGTAAATAAATAGCTAGTTGAGTGTAATTAAAATAATTTCTGTATCAAGCAATAGAGAGGTTACATTTCAATAATGTCGCGGTCGGACATGTGGTAGAAAACAAAAGAAATGCCGACAGCGCTTTATTGCGCCTGAACAAGCACTTGTAGTGAGAGATGTTTATCTCATGAAAACCAGGAACCAAGAGAGAGTTGGTGTAAAGAAACCCCATGGTAGAACGACCATTTTGTGATCTATTTTACGGATAACCAATCATATTCCAAATAGCGATGTCTAAGAATTAAGAATTAATTCTAATTAATTCGTCTAATTATAGTCGCGTGTTAAAGGGTTGTGATGTCAATAAAATTAATACCATTAAAGTATTCTTGCCAAAAATACGAGGGTGATTCAAGAAAGAAGTTTTTCAACGTAGTCTCCTTTTAGATGTACACACTTTTCTCAGTGTTTCTCCAATTTTTTAAGCCTTCCAAAAAGTAGGATTTCGGAAGTGTCTAAAAATAGATATATGTTTGGGCTATGATCTCCTCGTTCGACGTCAATCGTTTTCCGCGGAGCCATTTTTTCAAGTTTGGGAATCAAAAAAGGTCACAGGATTTATAATCTGAATTTTAATTCGTTGATTTTCACAATCTAAACTGCACAAGTGTGCACCCGTGCATTATGTTGGTGAAAGAGAATTTTTTCTTTGCCAAATGAGGACGTTTCTCCTTGATTTCTTCGCTCAACCAGTGCAATAACATTGCATAATACTCTCCATTTATAATTTGTCCATTTTCCAAGTAATCGATGTAGATGATTCCGCGTGCCTCCCAAAACACACTGGCTGTCACTTTGTTGGTCAATTTCACCGTCTTTGCTTTCTTCGGAGCCGGATCGCTTTGATCCCACTGTTTGGACTGTTGCTTTATTTCTGGAGTATACAAGTATATCCATGTTTCGTCTACAGTTATGTAGCGACGTAGAAACTCGTCAGTATTGCGACGGAAAAGTTCCAAACCAGCTTCCGTTTCGAACACACGATTTCGTTTATTCTCTACTGAGAGCAAACACTACACCCGTCTTGCCGAGATTTTCTCAAACCAAAGTTTTCGTGTATAATTGAAAAAACTGTACCTTGTGATAGCAGCAGAAGCAGATGTGTCATGAACTTTATCTAAGTCGGGTTTGATCTGTTTCGGTGGTAAACCTTTTAAATAAAAGTATTTATTCATTTCCATTTTTCTAAATGAACCAAAGTTTGTTGCTTCAGTCGAGTATAAAAATGAACACACGTAATGGATTTAGCTGAAACTTTGACAGCACTTTAATGACAAATAATGCTTACTAAATACATACTTTTGTCATATTACTAGCGACATCTCTTGGATTTTCGGAGTTGTCGAACCACCTTCGTACTTTAAAATGATACCTCACATGATATGCTTCAGATAAACTTTACAATAGTGATTTGAATGTGGCTATAATTATGTCAATTTTAATATGGAGTTAGTAAAATTTTGATATGTAGGAAAAATAGTTCAATAATAAATAAACTTACTAAGTAAGATATAATTAGAATTGTTTCAAAAGTTTTAGATTATTGAATGCTTAAGCTAATCGTTAGGTCGTAGGCAGGAAGTTTCTTGGAGGGTCGTTTGTGCGACTAGTGAGATTCAAAAGAAAGACTGAAAACACGAATAATATTACACAACGTGGCTTTACAAATTTTTTAAATATTTTAAATTCGATATATTTGTAAACAATTTAATTTAATAGTTGGATTAAAAAATTATTAATACGAAAGTGGGTTGATTTATTCGCACGATCATCTAAAGTAGGCCGTGAAAAAAAAGAAATACACATTACATTTTAATAACCGATGCTTTGTCAGTTTACTGTTAGTGTTTGATAAATTTGTGACAAAGCGTGTTTTGTAGGCAATTTCTTAAATTTTATCCTGTTACTACTTACTTACTTACTTACTTACTTAATCCTAAAGCCTTTATACCCAGGTGTAAGGCTGTACGGAGCTGAGTCAGTTTCTTTTTACATATCTCTTTCCATTCTTTTTGTTTTGCACCTTATGTCTCACTTCACTCCACACCCCTTTCCCCAGCCGCATTGCTAACGACATCACTCCACGTTTTTGTTGGTCTTCCGTTCGTTCTTCGCTTGTATCTTCTTGTTTCAAAGACTCTTATTATTGATTTATGTTCCCTCATTCTCAATACATATTCCAACCATCTCAGCTGTCCATCTTCTATTAAGTTTAGTATTGATCTCGATTATCTCTAATGTCGGTATTTTTTATTTCATCCATTCTTGTTTTTCCATTAATTTTCCGCAAAAATCTCATTTCCGTGCTTTGGATTCTATTTTTCTGTCAACGTCCATGTTTCAGAGCCAAATATCAAGATCGGAGTGGCTACTCTCTTAAGTATTTCAGTTTTTATCTGTTTGGGTATTTCTTTTTTATCTGGAGTTCTTGATTGAATTGAATGGTCTTTCCGCTGCTCCTGTTCTTTCAGTGATTTCCTCCTCCAATCTACAATCTTGTGTTGCTTTCGTTCCCAAATATTTAAACTTACTAACTTGTTCTAATATTGTGCTTCCAAATTGTTTTCAATGTTTCTTTCCTTTTCTGCTTATAACCATTGTTCTTGTCTTTTTAACATTTATTTTCATATTTCTTGCTTCCAAACTGCTACTTAACTATTCGTATGTTTTCATTTAGTGTTCTTTCGTTTCTGGAGGTCAGCGCCAAATCGTCTGCGTACATCAGTTCGCTGACCTTTATATCTTTCATTCTCCAGTGTCTTACTTTATATTGGTTGAAATTCTTTTTAGCCTCTTTAATTCCCTCATCTAACATTATTGAGAAGAGTAACGGACCCAAGATGCAACCCTGTCTCACTCCTTTTTTGGTTTCAAACATATGTGATTTTTCCTGTTTAACTCTAACCAAGTTCTTAGTGTGTTTATGCAGTGCTTTTATGCCGTTTATCATTTTATCGCTTACGCCCCTTTTTTCTAGTGTTCTCCATAAGCCTGTCGTTCCTAGTTAGTTTGTCAAAAGCCTTCTCTAAATTTATAAAACAAAGATGTACGTACTTGACCGTCCTCCATGATTGCTTTTTCGCTTATTTGCTGTAGAATGAAATTTGCGTCGGTCACCTCTCGGTCAGGTCTAAAACCATTCTTTGTATCTTCTAAAATTTCTTCCAATGTCCCTCCCAGTCTTGTTTCCAATACTCTACTACTAATCCTGCTACTAATTAAGTGTAAATGGATCATTTTGAGCATCGTAGAGAGATTAAGTATCTTTTAAAGAAAAGCATATCCTTTACCGAAATCCGTGACGATATGCGAGATACGCTATGTTGTCCTTCGTATACAATCGTCAGAAACTAGCTTTTTAATAAGTATTTTCCAATTCTACATTTGCTTTATTAAAAGAATATGACCGAAGTTTCGGACAAACCTATTTACTCTTAACAGAAGTAGCTCTATGTTATGGTACTTCAAATATGGTGATAGTTTGAGGTATAAAATTTAGTTTCACAAATAGTAAATGGAAATGAACTCTGACATGGTTATAACAAGGTAACCGTAACCTGGTAGTTTAGCAGTAACTATATAAACACCTAAAGAATAGTTAATCACTTTGCTCCAAGTCGAAATTAAAACTCGTAAATTATAGCTAAGTGATGAAGACACTGTTAATGAAGTTTGTGCGTTATATTTTGGATTTATTTAATCGAATTCGAGTTTGATAAACGAACAGACCACGTATGCATTGATGTGCGGTATGTACTGCAGCAAGAAGGTAGAACATATTTTTGCAGCAGCGTAAGAGCTGTGGCAGAGGGAATATCACCTCGCACTTATGAAATTGCAACATAATATGCTTGAATGTAGGTCATAAATAAATTATTGTTATAACTCTTACGAAACTAGAGTAGTGCGTAAACAATTTGTATTTGTATTTTGTTCCAGTAAAGAATCCGGTATATCTCCATTTATTGTTCAAGTCAAGTAGGTTTTATTGTAGTCACTTACAACAGTATGAAATAAATGCACATATACATCGAATTTGGAAAAGATATATGCTAACATTTTAGATATTAATTTTTGTAATTTAACATGGATTTTTTTTTACATATTGATAGGTGCCTAGAATTTTTAAAGTTAATAAATTATTAGTGAGTTTTAGTACACTTAGTAAACAAAGGTAATGGTGATAGGAAAGGAAAACAAAAGAATCAAAATAAGGGAACAAGACGAAATTCAGCAAGTCAATGAATACACCTAGGAGTAACACTTGAAAGAGAGGGAAATGTGGAATATTAAATAAAAGAAAGAAACAACGCAACAAAGGTATATCATACCCTGAATAAAGCATTAATAAGGAAAAGAGAAATTAGTAGGAGAACAAAACTCACTTTTTACAAAACCATATTTAGGCCTATATTCACCTATGGAAGTGAAAGCTGGGTGATGAACGCCGCGCAGACGAATAGCTTACAAGCCATTGCACGAAGTACCTCCGTGCAGTCAAAGGAATTACACGCGAACAGAAACGATTATGTAAGAGGGGAATTGGGGTTCGAGTCAATAATGAATGCTATTGAAACGAATCAGCTGAAATGGTTTGGCCACCTCATCCGAATGACGAAAGACCGACAGGTGAAACGTATATGGACAGGAAAAATACAGGAGCAAAGGGGAAGAGGAAGAATAAAGAAATCATGGAACGACGAAGTAGCCAGAATACTAAAGAAGAGAAATAAAAGCTGGAGGGAAGCGACAGCACTGGCCAAGAACAGGAAAGCATGGACTAAGTTTGTGCACGAGCATTTACAATATAGGACTGACTATTAATTTTACGTACACCTTACACCTCAGAGTAATAGATTATTGATTATGTATGTATGTAACAAGTGTTCATTTGAAAAGTCAATCTAGGTTACTTTAAAATTTTGATAGAATAAGACGCAAATATATTAGTATGTGTTTGTTGTTCCGTAAACGTAAATCCAAATGACATTTGATAATGTCAATCACAAATATGAGTTAGTGCATAAAATAATCGTGCGTCGATTCTGGTTTAAATAAATTGATTCTCAGTTTTAAAATGGCTTTCACTTTAGAACATAAAATTTTTTTAGTCCAGGCTTATTTTCGAAGTGGTAATAAAATTGATGGTTTATGGGTTTATTCAGTTCAAGATTGCATGGTAGAATTTCAAGTTGAGTTTCCACATTTTGTAATAGATTATATACAATTTAAGAATACTTTGGATAGAACTTATAAAACTTTTTTCTGAAACTGGTAGTCTCTTAAGAAAATCAGGCAGCGGAGCAGTTAAGAAACGTACACCTCAAGTTGTCAATTGTGTTGAAGAAATAATGGAAAATGAACCACAAACATCTGTTCGACATTTGAGTCAACAAATAAATCTTTCTGTTGGTACAACTCCCAAGTTATTAAAAAAAGATATGCAACTTTATCCATACCGTGTCACAGCAGTACAAGAATTGTTAGAAATTGATTACCCACGTAGAGTACAGTTTTGTAATTGGTTTTTAAATATGAACAATAATGGAGAACTTTCGCAAAGAGTCATCTTTACTGATGAAGCATGGTTTTATAAAACGGGATACCTAAATCCACAAAATACAAGAATTTGGAGTAGTGAAAATCCACATGCAATTAATGAAGAATCGCTACATCCAGAGAAAATTGGTGTTTGGGCAGCGATAAGCCAAAGGCGAATCATTGGACCAATATGTTTTCAGGAAACGTTAACTGCTCAAAGATACCGTACGGAAATTTTACAACCATTTGTCAATCAATTACATCATGATGAACTTCAAAATGCATATTTCCAACAAGACGGAGCACCTTGTCACTGTACTGCAGAATCTTTGGATTATTTAAGAGAATTTTTTGATGAGCGTATAATTAGTCGAAATACTGAAATTGCCTGGCCTGCACGTTCACGCGATTCAACACCTTGGGACTTATTTTTGTGGCCTTATCTAAAAAATAACATATTTCGAACACCTATATTGGAATATATTGAAATTGAATGATATGCTACAGAGAATCGAACAGAAATGCATGGAAATTAATAACAATCCAGTAATGTTGCAGAATATCATCAGAAATTTTGAACGGAGGATTTTAAAGTGCATTGATCTTGAAGGATCTTGAACATTTTCAACATTTGTTATAGTTTTCAATAAATACCTATTATTTGTTATATTTTTCTATACATGAAACGGTCAAAATATACGATTTCGTAGGTTAAGTAGTAAATTTTAATTTACGACATACTTCAAAATGTTCTCAGTAAATCACTACTACTAGATTGACTTTTCAAATGAACACTTATTATGTAGTTTTAGTATAAGATTGCTTCTGGGATTCCGGGCTATAACCGCGTTCTTTATACTGCTTTCTTCATGGTTGACGTTTCGTCTACTATTGCAAGGCTTATCTTCAGTGCTGCTACTAGTGTGTTGCATTGAAACTGCAACAGGCTTGATTTTGAATACAGAAACGTCGGGCGCGAAGGAAGCAGCGTTAAAGACGCGGTTTCGGACAAAAATCCTAGAAGCAATTATGGACAATGACCGCGGAGGCCTGGATGCTAGTTTTAGTATTAATTTTTTTATAATACATTTTTTTATCTTAGATTCACCATTATTTAACCATCAATCATTGTTCAATTTCATGAAGTCGATGTCAAAATTTTCGTCTCTTTGATGACACTAAGAAATTCGACATTTTTATACAAATCGCGGACGTTCCAGATACATATTTTTAGACACTAAAGGTATTATTCTTTGTGTTTTCAGTGGTATATATATCTCTTCCTAAATCATACCTTGGTTTTCGTAGATCATAATCAGGCTAAGTTCTATTCCTCAAGAATTTAAATGTCAATTATACGTGTGGGATTCAGAATGTTTTTGCAAGTATTATAAAATGACTGAAATTTGTCAAGTATGATTCTTAGATGGCGCGCTGACGCGTGCATTTACTTGCTTGTTGGTGGAGATTGAGTAAAACAGTTTTGACATTTTACGAAAAATAGATTAAATCGAAGTATGTAATTTGTTTTAAAGGGTTTAACAACAGACATAAAAAGAGTTAAATTCCACTTAGATTCTTTTCCTTTCGTTTTCGACGGTAAAAAAGTGGGTTACTTAATTTAACTGTAGCCCATACATTTATGGCAGATGATGAAGGCTTGGGACGCCCAAAAACTACTACGACTCATGCCAATCATCACAAGAACCCACAATCCGTATTAAATGATCGCTGACTAAAGGTACGTGATCATGCTAACGTTGCAAAGATCTCGACAAACTGTGTTCACTACATTTTAGACGATGTTTTGTGTGTGAGGAAGCTTTTCGCTTGATAGGTGCTTTTATACTTATTTAAACGCGATTCTGCTGAGTTTCTTCTACGTTTTACAACAGTAGATGAAATATGAATTTACTATTACACACCAGAAAACAAAACAGCAGCGAAACAATTAGTAGAACCCTGTGCAAGTGCGCCAAAGAAAGCGAAAACGGTTCCATCTCCAGGAAAACTCATGACTAAGACTTTCTGGAATTCTCGAGGTGTGGTACGTATTGTCTTTCTGAAATAAGGCAGAATCATTACTGGGGTGAACTACTGGACCAATTGACACATCTAACCAAAAAAGGAATGCTCCTTCATTACGATATTGTACCTCTGCATAGGTCTCAGGTTGTTATTGCAAGACTCGTTGATCTACGCCTTGAAGTATATTTGCACGCACCATATTCGGATTTCGTTCCCAGCTATTACAACTTCTTCCAAAACCTGAAGTGATGACTCTCTCAACTAAGATTCATTTCAGATAAGGAAGGAATTAAAATAAGGAAATAAAAGCTGAGGCAATTACTTATTTTGGAGATGGACATCGTATTATACTGGGGATATTAGAAAATTGAAGTTGTTAGTCTAAATATATTATACTGCAAGATGACTATGTTGAAAAGTAAACTAAAAATTTTCAAAAATCTTGTGTTTTTGTCGTAAGGCCGAGAACATTCCGAACTTTCTTTGTGTGAAGTAGTTGTGTATACTGAAGTAATTTTATGTTTATCTCAATCGTCTCTAACTAAAGAAAAAAAGTAATTTAGAATAAATAAATGGGTCGATGTGCTTCTGTTGTATATCCCTTCGTCGGGCGCAGTTTAAACGTTACGAGTTGGCGCGCATTGTATCAAAATGATCACAAATAATCAAAGTATTATAGGAGTAAATTAAATATTAGAAAAGTGGTAAAAATTAATAAATAAGTCTCAGAAATAACGCTTAATATGTAGTGCTAAAAAAGTATTTGTAAATATCCTCAAACAAAACTTAATTACAGTGTATATAATTCCTACATCTAAAGGGTATCTTATAGTGTCTCTTAATTTTCCTTCTCGTATTGAGGGCTTTCTATCTCGTTGTTGGTAAAATCGTGAAGTAATTAAAGCTTAAATCGCCTACAAGACATAGCAAATTTCGTCCTATCAGGTAGCACTATATAATCTAGTGACATCTGACGGACGAAAGAGACTATGTCGAAAAAGGCAACCCTTCCCTTGACAGGCTATGCCGGTACAGAAGGGAAGAAAATACGTATATAGGTGTAAGTCCATTAACACGATGCCAGATGGCAGCAAATATACAAAAAAGGTTTAAGTATATCAATACGTTAAGCACATATTACGCATTTGTTACAAATGAAACAGACATGCAATATACACATCTGTAACTGTACACATGGACAATACACCTCGTATTTTCCAGCAATTACTTCTGCTTAAGACACGTGTTTCTGCCATCTATTATTAAGCGTCATCAGTGTGTATATTGCATGTCTGTTTAATTTGTAACAAATGCGTAATACGTGCTTAACGTATTGATATACTTAAACCTTTTTTGTATATTTGTTGACTTCGTTTAGTGACAAATTCATGTGATAGTTGTTTCAGAAAAGCCTTTCTTTGTATGAGTTCTTGGAAATTACCGTAATAAATTACTTGTGAATTGATTCCACTTGTTTTGAGCATTGCAAAAAATATTGTTATTGGTCACCGACGAACATTTCGAGCTAAATTATAAGATGTACAAAGTTGGTCTGTGGTGTCAACGTTACTTTTGGTTCGATTATAAAATGTTATAATGTAGCTGCTTTCTTTCGATCACCTGTTTCAGCATCAATTGAATTGTCATAATGTAAAGTTGATAACAAATTGACACATTTTCTCTTTTTGGGTACGTATGATACCAATGTTTTGTCTTTGTGATAACAAAACATATTGTTGTAATAGATATATTTTTGCCTGTCGTAAACACTAGGGGAATTTGGGGTTTATTTTTTTTAATAGTTCCAAAGTAGAACAATTTCTTGTGTAATAATTTCTCAACTAATAATGTGCTTGTGAATTGTGAACCAATTGTCTGCGGTAATATTTCTACCGGAATTAAAAATTGATTCTGCTAACCGAAACACTACGTCTTTCGGCTTGTTTCTAATTCTGTATATTCCTTCAGGTTGCAATCAAGCTTATATTTCAAAATTTTATAAGTAAAATATCTGAGAATCAACCAAAGCGTATATTTTTATCCCATACTTGTTGGGTATGCTGGGGATATATCCTCCCCATAAAACCTTCTAATTTCTCATTAATAGTCACATTTTCGCCTAAAGAATTTTTGGCAATTTCTTACGAATATTGTAAAAACTTCTCGTACAGGTGCTAATTTATCTACTTGTTTGCTTTCCTACCGTGTACTTTTGTCGTCAAAGAGATCGTAATATAAATTTAAATCGCTTTATGTTCATCACAAAACCAAGCTTTTCAATTCCATCTCCTTCAGAACCAAACGGATCTTCTAAACTTTGTCTATTGCCTCTGTGGACACCTGCTAGGAACAATAGTCCAATGAAACTTTTCAATTCTAATAAATTAATAGACTTGCAATCACCATCTCGACTAAAATTTTCTTTTATACTGTCAATATATAGATCTGTATAGTTTAGTATAATATTCAAACTGTCATCACTAGAGCAGACCAATTTCCGTGCGCGCCATGAGCGCCGGTAAGGCAGTGTAATTCGTAATTTATTAGAATATGCGATAGAATAGGGACGCAACATGAGCTTGTTACCGATATAAGTATAGAAGTAGAGACATCTATTCTATCAGAAATAATTAAATATACATTTGGTTTTCTGCTATTAAAGTAATATGCATAAACACACGAAAAATAAGAATAGTACATATTATAGCAGCGTTGTATGTACCTACAAATAAAATGGAAAATGTATGAAATCAGTGATTGTGTGCACGACAGAGGATTTAAAAAAACTTATCGTTTTAAGCGTCTTCCAAGGATTGACAAACTGGAGAAACTCGATTGTATATTTTCAACATCAGGTGCGTTTCTAAGGTTATTTCGGAAAAACATGTCCGCCGTGAGGAAAAAATATGTTTATATTTGGAAAACGAGCGTTCTACATCTAGTGATGTTATATTCGCATAATCAAAATACTTTTTTAAGCAACTTAATGCATCTGTAGACGTGCCCTCACAAATACGTGTTAAGGTGTCAAAATCTGCATTTCTGTCTAAAACACTTTCAAATTTAATTAGAACACTTTCACTTTTTGCGTCTTCTACAGCACACAGTTGTGCGTGAACATCTTTAACGATTTGCAGTGATTCCTCTAACGACAGCGACGAATTTTCTAATTTTGTTATTGCTTCTTCTAGTCCCAAGTAATTCTCACGAATACTTTGTAAATCCATTTTAATCTGGGCATTTTGAATTTTTTTCTGGCTTGTATTGATAGCTGACTTTCTTTCGGATCGAATGATAAAACCACGTCCTTAATTTTTTCAAAATGTTCATGATAGTAAAACCTCGCCCGTAACCATGTACCCCAACGTGTCAGAATCGGCTGTGGTGGCTCAGGGGAGACAGCTCCTTAGTTGAGGGGACACAATTCGTGAAATTTCCGAATACGTTTTGGAGATTTCAGGAATACTGCCTTTGTACTCGATATTAAAGCATCTACCTCTGGATAACATCTACGAACCTGTTCTGCAACAAGGTGTTGAGCATGGAGTTTACAAGTAATATGTAACAAGTTAGGACAAGAGAGACCGGCCTACAGAACACATGGTTGCGGCACCATCGGTCATAAACATTAATACTTGGTCTTTCGAAAGTTTAAATTTTATTTTAAGTATCTAATAGCACCTCTGAAATTTGTTCGGCATTACATTGTCCTAGTCGTCTGGATGCTAATAAAATTGAAGACGTTTGTTGGTCACATTAACTACATATTGTTTTTTGCTGTCAGTTGCTTCGTCCACACATAACCACAGTTTTTTATTTTTCAGTTCGGCTTTGATTTTATTTTCAACCTGTTTACGCACCGATTCCTTCGTAACGTTGTGCTCGGTAATGTTTGATTCGCGTATTTATTCCAAAATGAAATAAATGAATCATTACTTAACAAGGTAAACGGCAGTGTACACACAATGATAGTTACACATAGCTCATGTATAAACTGTTGTCGATTAATTTTGTTATTATTGTGCTTCGAACTGCTTACGTGTTCCTTACAATGTATTTTTGACCAAGACATTATATATGTATTGCACACTAAACATTTAATTTTTAAACCATCGTATATTAAGTCCGGGAAATCCATAATCAATTTATTTACTTCGTGTGACAACGGTCGTTTTCTCGATTTATGTGTCGACGACATTTTATTACGTATGCTTACACTTACATGCAGTCTAAGCAATTACCATATACATACTGAATACCTTTTATTAGTTCTGATGCAATACAATCATCCTCATATCGAAGCACATGGCGCGCACGGAAATTGGTCTGCTTTAGTCATCACCCATGATATGGTTCTAACATTCAAGAGGTGTTTGGGCATTTCTTCCCTCACCAATGACACCTTGTAATTTTTCACTTTCTTAGTTCTGTTCTGACTTTGAATCGACAGCGCGACTTTCGAGAAAATCTTCAACGTCTGTATCGCTTTCGTCTCCACAATCATCATCATCCTCCCAAAGAATCTTTTGAATTTCCTCGATGTCTGTGGTGTTATTCAAATCAAAATATTGTTTACTGGTACTGGACATAACTCTGTATAATCATAAAACTGGAAAACAAAAAAAATACTTGAGCAGGTGCACTGATACAATGCATAAAAAGCATTAGTTGTAGTTTTAGGGAAAGTAGCGCCAAACATAACAATTATAAGTAACAAAAGTTACTTACCATACCAATGTTCTTGCAAATTATAAATGTTGGGAATGTAACGGGAAAATGTGCAGTGCAACAAAATGATATAGTCACGTATACACAACATAAACCTACGCTTTGGTAAACTGATAAGCTGTTCGGAGCAGCCGTTACATTGAATTAGGAAGCTACTGAAGAGAGTGAATGACTAATGTAATTGGTCTCTACACACCCCATAAAAATATAGAAGTGATACCAATTTGAATAAATGCGCCCGACCGAGGGATATACATATATTGAGCTACATTCCACTTATGTAATCAACTAAATTGTAGCAATACTATTACGTGTTCATATAACAATAAAGTTTTCAGGTTAGCCAGCGATTTAGGAGTACCCTTCTTATCATTTTCCAAAGAGATGTGGATACTGACTGGTGTGTCATATGTGTTAATATCAGTCTCGCTTTCTTTATCTAGTATGTAAGAGGTCCAAAGCCACAGTAGAAAAAACTTTTTATGTAATTCCTTTATGTTAATAGGACTGCCAAAATGAAAGATAATGACGAAAATAAAATAAGCAACGTTATATCTTCATTCGTAATATCCGGAAGGATACTTCTGCTGCAGGGCTATCACGAAGTATCTAGCCATAACATATCAAAGATAATAGTTGGCATGGCTTTAATTTTGAGTTTATTTCTAACCACGGCATATTCTGGTGGCTTTTTAAGTATTATAGCAATTCCCAGGTTTGAAATTAAAAAAAAAACAAATACTGGTAAACATATGTTGAAGTGATTTTGAAGAGATTGATATGATTGTAGATATTATGGAACCATAAGGAATATTCATGATTTCGTGGAGGCAAACTTGCAGTGGGGAGCAACATCGATTGCCTGGACAAGTTCATTGGATACAAGTACTGAAGTAAGTGCAACAAAATAACTATTTTCGATTATATAATAATAATTAAAGACTTTTCAATACATATGACATCGGCTTTTGGCAATGCATGATGGAACCCAAGGAAGATGACGATATTAAAGCTGGATTTATAAACTTGCCGTTGGCGTACCGCACCGTAGCGTTGCAGTTCGCAGCAGTTCGTCCTGGTTAGGTTGAACTATAAACATGCCGTTCCTGGACGTTGCGAGCCGCCGCGCACGCGCTGATCATTCTTCGTAGGAACGCATTCACATCTGTTCACATCTCATACAGAAAGGAATTGTTGATGTGTCATTTGTGTAGCCGTGATATTATTAAAAAAAAATAAATATTTGGCCGGAGGTGCAGCAATTTTGCTGTGTTTGTGTGCAGCAGCAAATATTGTTGATGCAAGGAGAAGGAGAATATTTTATTTTACTAAAATAAGATATTTTTTAACATAATTATTAATAAATATTACACATAATTAAGAAACATATATAATCTATAAACAATTTCAGCTTATAGGTAATCGACGATCGAATTAAATCGTGGAAAATGGATTTCAGAGGAGTTATAGGTAAATTTGCAAATGTATCTAATACAGAATTCTCACAATGCACTGCTTCACCACCGTACATGTTTTCAGAATTAAATCTTTCATATTTCTTTTATATCAATTAAATCATACATGCTTGGTGTGGGATTAAAATTTTGACAACCGTTATTCATATGGTATGTCAATCTTAAAATCGAATCAGCCATCTTTATTGCTAACTTATTTCTTAATTTGTCTTTGACAATATTTACTACAGAAAGCGCTCTTTCTACTTCTGCATTTGAAAAAGGCAGGCTTAGCATAGCTAATACAAAATATGATATATGCGATATATACGACTTAATATCAACCTGACAAAGTCATGCAATTATGGCCCTACTCAAGATAAGTTATGATATTATAGGTGTAGATGGCACCACCACAGAGTCAACAAACAAGTTTCCAACTAAATCACTGACAAAAAATTTTCACTAAATTTGTCGTTGATGGCAAAAAAAATCACCAAATTTTACGATAAAATCACTGAATTCCCAATACTGACGCTGTTTGTGTTTGTAAACATAACCAAGCGCGTTGCGCAAACTCCAAATTACACAATTTCATTGGTTCATACACCAACGTTAACGAACTGCTGCGGACTGCAACGGAAAAAGATAAAAGTTGGTCAAGTCTGAACGGTGGCGAACGGCAGCGAACGGAATGTGGGCGTCACAACTCCAACGAACGTTCTTTATAATTATACACGTTTACTTCAACGCTTTTTAACTTGAGCGAATTGCTGCGAACTGCAACGCTACGGTGCGGTACGCCAACGTCAAGTTTATAAATCCAGCTTAAGCCTCCAGACAATTTCGGTCAGGTTTTTTTTGTAAAAATGTGGTTATTTCATTACGAATAGTTTATTTATTGTCTTTAGAAAAAGAAGTAATTGCTCTTACTGTTTTTTTATTTTTCCAAGCAATTAATTAAATAAAAATAAGCATTGTTTTATTGTCCTAAATTATGTTAAATTTCATATGCGCCGATCATTGACTTATGTCAACATTAGGAACACCAAAGCAATCATAGCTGTCTTCATGACAAGTGTAAGATTTGATCAGGGGTTTCCATCTGACGGCCGCAACTTGCAGAAACGGTATTAACGCACCTCCATTCTGCATCGGACACAACCGATATATAACAAAATAATTTGAAACATTCTCGTGCAGGTAAAACCTTACGGTATTTTGTATAAAATAAAAACATTTTTTATAATATAAAAATAATATTAAAAATCGGGTGCGGAGAACACAGTACAAGTTAATATTTGTGCGAAAATATCTTTAAATCTGTTTCATCTTGCTACAAAATCATTAGTACATGCTGCTGGAAAGATACTTTCATCCATAAATAACACTCTTACCATAATACAAAAGTCATTAAGATGATGTAGAGTGGAAGCACGTTAATACAGTTTTCGCAGATTGCGGCTGTGTCCGTCAGATGTAAACCCCTGGCCAAGTCTTATACTTGTCACGTAGACAGCGATGGTTGTTTTGGCGTTCGTTCACTACTGGACCAAAAAACGAACCGTTAAGTCGTTACTTCATAAACCCGCATTGATAAAGTCGTTAGACAGAAATGCATGTGTCTAATGGTTGAAGTTAACGCTGGTAAATATGTGCTGTATGTCCATGTTTACAGATACAGATTTGTTTTATGCAGATTTGTATTATTTGTAACAACGCTTGATGCGCTCTCGCATCGATATGCTAATTTGTCTCTAATTATGTTAGGTTTCCAAAGATTCTTTTCGCGCTGTCATCTTAAGGGATCATAGTTGGTGTATTTAATTTTGTTTTGTTTACAGGTATTCGCCAAGCTGGTAAATTCGTTTGTTGTCAAGAATGAAGAGAATCTATTCAAATTAAATGAGAACGAGGAATTTGCTTATGCAATTGAACGTTTACAAGCAGGTATATTATCCTCGTAGTGGCATACCCAAGATTTAAGCTTTGGGACGGCCCATATAGTGGTGACCTTAATTTGGGGGCTCGTATTACTGACATTCTTAGTAATATGAAGAATTTTAATTATTTATTATAATTTTGCAATTTTAGAAATACGCTATGAGTGGGTAATTAGTAGAGTAGGCTATCAAAACATTTTTAGTAGTAATGGTGAACAAAATATACACAATTTGAAATTAGCTATGTATACATGACATGGAAGTTGTAACACCAAAAAGGTACATTCAAAGGTAATAATTGATTATAATTTCAAAGAAAAAGAACAAAAGATTAATACAATTTAATTTAATTTTTGCTCACTCTTCGTGGCATTGATTCCAGTAGGTAATCAATGTCAGGCAGTGAGCTTCTAGTGTTGGCGACGGATTCGTTAAGTTCATGATTTTTCTTCCCATAATACTCCGCACGTGTTCGATTGGCGATAGGTCGGAAGATCTGGGTGGTCAGGACAAGATATTGACGTGGGCGTCTTCAAACCAGTTTATTATCCTGCTGAAAAAGTGAGATTACACCACCTCCTTAACGTAATATTGGGTGTTCATGATGCCTCTGATGAACGCTAACTGAGACCTACTCTCATATGTCATGGGAGTCCATACTATAACTTCCACGGCTCTGTGCGCATGTCTTTCAACAGAAAATTGAATATCACAGCGTTACCTACGTCTTCGTTTGACCCTTATGCGGCCGGCCATCATGCATTCGTATACAAAATCGAGATTCATCACTGAACACCACCCTACGCCACTTCACGTTCCAGTGCAACCTACACCACCCCAAACGTTGCTGTCGGTGTTGAGCCGTAAGTGGTAAAACAAGACGTGATCGTTAGGGTTGAAAGTCGAAAGCTCTGATTCGGCGATGATGAACGACATTTTTACCTAATCACAGATCAGTCATTTATCTGGTACCGGAGAATTGTGTGTCTAGTGTCATTAGTTCTTTTTTGGCCCTCGGTTCCTCTTCGGCGTTCTTTCTGGGCCTCCTTAGTCCATGACTGATAAGAGCGAATGATATTGGATTAGTTTTGGTTAAGGCGATTTGAAATTTCCCTGTACGAGAAATCAGCAACACTTCGACTTCCGTCGAATTCGCTCAGTTGGGGCTAATTTCTGCTTTGTCGCACTGTAGGCGCAATGAAATCCTCATAACATATTATACAAAAGTATGACAAGAAAAAAAAGGCGAAAATTTAATCTAAATTCGCAAGAAGTACACCTGGCATTAGTGTCGGAAAAAAGTTGACCCCTTGATCTATCGCAACAAAATTATATTCATTATTTATTATTTCTGAATAGTTAAGGTTTCTGCCAACTTTGGTCAAAAAATTGGCGCCCTTTCTTGTTGTTGCAATTTCCATATCATGTACTATACCGGGTGTCCTTGAAATAAAAAGACAACATATGAGAAATGGAAAGATGCAATTATATAGAATATAAATCCAAAATATCGTAACTTCAATTACGATGCGAACCTCAAAAAAAAAACACTCTTAAAATAAAATTATGTGCCACTTATGGATAAAAACGTCTAGAAAAAAATAAGTCGACACAAACATATATGTGTTGTCTATGTTTATAAAAACTCTAATCGATCACATTGTTTAGAAGGCTGTCGATGTTATAAAACTTCGACAATGGAGCAGCTTTGTTTACTTAAGGTTCAATCACCACAATATCATTACTTACGAATATCAGCTGTAAACTCTTTCTTTATGTTTAATGTAACGAATGTTGGTTGCTACTGAAAAGTACCTATTTGTAAATACGTGAAACAGGTAGAAAGTTCAAATAAAATGTTCGAAGTGACCGTGATAAAAATAAAGAATATAATAACGAGCCATCGAAAAAATTCATAATTGGAGTAGACTGTGAAATTGGGTTGGTACTTTAGCCACTTCCACATAATGACACATTACTTGATGCTTGACGGTTTCATTTGGTTTCATTGTAAAAAAAGGTTATGGCATTGAAATGATACTACAGCAAAAAAGAAAACAAATAATTTATTTAATATCGAAATCATAATCAAAATTTATATATAGCTACAGAAGTTGTTGAAAATGTTGTCCATTTCCATCTAAACACAAACCAACTCTTCTCCGCAATCCAGCAAAAACTTTATGCAGCATTTGCGGTGGGTTGTTGATCTCTTCACACTTTTCTGTTATGCGAATTCTCAGTTCCAGATTATGAATTGGCGTTGAATAAATCGAATTTTTGATGTATGGCCATACGAAAAAATCACATATGTTTAAATCGCAAGAACTAGTTGGATATGGGATTTCAGTGTTTCTGCTTATTATTCTGTTATCAAAAAATTCTCTGAGATATTGAAGTGTTTCTCTGTGCTGTTGCACCATCTTGTTGGAAATACCCATTTTGTAATTCCTCATCAGCCAGTTGATTTATGAATGAGCCGAGTATCTCATTGCGATATCGTGCAGCAGTAAGTGTACCTTAAAAAAAATGGGACCCACCAATCTTCTTCGACATATTCTAACTCAAACACCAACTTTTTGGGGATGCAATGTTTTTTCAACTAAAAGATGAGGATTTTCGGAGGACCAACACCTCATATTCTGTGAATTAACATATCCAGAAAGATAAAACCAGGCCTCATCCGTGAAAAAAACTGTGTTAAGGATATCCTGATTGTGTAGATTATTTTGAAACCATTGACAAAATTCCACTCATCTTAAATAATCCACTGTATAAAGTTCATGAAAACATTGCAGCTTGTATGGATGACAATGTAAGACTTTTTTAAGAATGAATTGGCACGTACCATAAGATAAATTTGTTTGTTGGGTCACTACTGAAATGGATGTTTTTGGATTTTCATCAATAATATGCTGAAGGGCTTCAATATTATCAGCTGTTCGTTTAGATGGCCGTCCACTTCCAGTTTTTCAACCGACGCTACCAGTCTCTCTGAATAACATTACACAATTTGTCAAAACATTGTAAAAATCATTGTAGTCAAACACTAATTCAGGATGTTCTTCACTAAAATCAGCCATGCATTCCGTAATTGAAACAGCCATTCGCCATTTACTTTCACACCTGTACGGAAGTAACATTCGATAATTTTTGCTTTTTGTTCTATGTTGAATACCATTTTTTAAATAAATTTAATTTTCTTAAGAGTTTTTAAAAATTTGACACAAACTTAGTTTCAATGTCAAATAATAAATGTCATTATGTGGAAGTGGCTAAAGTACCAACCCAATTTCACAGTCTACTCCAATAATGAATTTTTTCGATGGCTCGTTATATTAACATAGATTCATAATCATAATGTATAGAATTTACACGCTGCAATGTTTACATTTATAAAAACTCTTAAGATAATATTGTTTCTTCTTATGCTTATGTTAGGCTATGGCCTGTTATTACAGTGCATATTCTTGGGACGTTAATTGCCAACTGTCCTTCCACTTTTTTGTAGGTCTACCGACTGGCCGTCTTCCTTGTGGTTTTCCATCTCTTGCGATGTTTGCTATTCTTGATCCATTCATCCTATTTACGTGTTGGTTACATTCTCTTCTTCTTGGCCGAGACCACCAAACAACATCTTGTACTGTGTACGTTTCTCTGATTTTATTGTTTCGTATTGTATCTCTTAGTGTATTGTGTGTGATAAATTGTAATATTTTCATTTCTGTTGTTGTTAGAATTCTTTTGGTTTCTGCGGTATCTACCCTTGCTTCGACTGCATACGTTAAAAGCGGTCTTACGCACGTTTTATAGGTGCGGACTTTACTGCCTAAACTGGCGTTTTTGTTTCTCCACATCACGTCCTTCAGGCATCCTGAAACTTTCGCCGCTTTATCAGCCTGTTTACGTACTCCTTCTTTTAGGTTACCGTAACCGGATATTTCTACGCCTAGGTATTCGATTCTCATTACTTGTTCTACACATTTGTCTTCAATTGTTATTTTACATCTTGTCGGCTCTCTTGCTGCTACCATACTTTTAGTTTTCTCTATTGATATTGTCATGTTGTAGCTTTCTGCAGCATTTGTAAATTCATGCACCATTCATTGCACATCGTTCTCGTTTCCTCATATGATTACTGCATCGTCTGTGTAGCATATCTTTATCCTGTTGTTTCCCAATCGGTATTCTATTCCTTTTGTTTTGGCGTTTTGAATAATTTTGTTAATTATTAGGTTGAACAACAGTCGGCTAAGACTATCCCCTTGTTAGATTTCCGATTTGATGATAACTTCCTCTGATAATTCGTTATTGATTTTTTACTCGTGTTATATTGGCGGTGTTTATATATCTAATAATGCATACAATATCCTCAGGTATTTTTACTGTTCTTAGTCGTCAGCTTTAAGATATCGTCTCCGATAGTATTTATGATACACTCGCACAGAGGCGTGATAAATTTTTTTTAATATTTTTTTTTTCGTTTATGAGAGGGAATTTTGGGAAAACATTTGGGATTCTATATAATCACATCTTCTCATTTTTCATACGTTGTCTTTTTATTTCAAGGACACCCGGTATAATCATTAATTACGTATAATAAAACTGGGTTAAACATAAAAAAACAGACAAAACTGTGGTAAAACAAATTTTTTAGCAGAAAGTATTCTTTTCTTTTGATTACTTTATTGATTAATAATTTCTGAAACATTCACGTTTATTTCTCTGTATACAGTGATTAAGGCCAAGGCGTTAGTCTGCCTTCCCCTGTGCTATTGCACAAGAAATTCTTCAGTCTTTCCAAAATTGAGAATGTTTCTTCTACAGTTGATGTTGTCACTGGTATTATTACCAAAATTGTGATTTGGAAAACCTCTACGAGCCTCTCCTTACGTCTTCATTGTTTTTAAAGTGTCGGTAGCATTCTTTGGCTTTGAAGACTGTAACTTTCCAGTTTGAACTTAAAGGTATATTTGTAAAGCTCCGTAGCTGATAAGAAATCGACGAAATTTTTATTGAGAACGACCACTGGGATTAACCTGTCAAGTCCTTCCATCAACGATGCTGATATCTTGTCCACGTAAGGATTAATATATCAAGTATGTCGATGATATTTTCGCGGTCTTAAATACAAAGTTGTGCAATTTAGACGACTTTTTAATGCAATTAAATTGGAAATTCCCAACAATTAAATTCACTAACTGCAGAAAAATAAAATAATGAACAAATACCATTTTTAAATATTTTAGTAACGTATGTCTCAAAAGTTTTCGGAAAAAAGTAAAAGTCAAATTTTTTTATTTTATCTTTTATTCTTTTACATTTTAACAGCAATATTATTCTTATATAGTCTTATTTAAATTAAACATAACATTTACATGACGTGCCATGCTCTTCTATAGGACGTAATTTGACTCTTACATGGCCCATCAGTCTTTGGACGGTAGCAACATCGACTTTCCGAATTTTCTGAAAGAGTCTGCGTCTTAACTGCTCCTCATTTTGGGGTTCCCAACCACCATCATATACCTTTCTGCTCAAATGAGACCAAAATTCCTCAATGGTCCTTGCCTGAGGAACGTTTGGAGGGTTATCCGTCTTCGGAACAAAATTGATACCGTTTGTGGTTAACGAAGCCAAGGAATTAGGCTGCTGTCTCCCGTACTATTGCATAAGAAACTTTTCAGTTTTCCCAAAATTGGACAATGTTCTTTCTACAGTTGATGTTGTAACTAGTATTATTGCTAAAATTGTGAGTTGGAAAACCTCTACGAACGTCTCCATACTTCTCCATTGTTTTTAAAGTGTCTGTAGTATTCTTCGGCTTTGAAGATTGTAACTTTCCAGTTTGAACGCAAAAGGTTTCACTCTTCCTCACCGTGATATAGTGATATATCTCTGCTAGTCTGTTGTAAATCATAACGAGCCATCGAAAAAATTCATAATTGGAGTAGACTGTGAAATTGAGTTGGTACTTTAGCCACTTCCACATAATGACACATTTCTTGATGCTTGACAGTTTCATTTGGTTTCATTGTAAAAATAGGTTATGGCATTGAAATGATACTACAACAAAAAAGAAAACAAATAATTTATTTAATATCGAAATCATAATCAAAATTTACATATAGCTACAGAAGTTGTTGAAAATGTTGTCCATTTACATCTAAACACAAACCAACACCTAATATTCTGTGAATTAACATATCCAGAAAGATAAAACCAGGCTTCATCCGAGAAAAAAACTGTATTAAGGATATCCTAATTGTGTAGATTATTTTGAAACCATTGACAAAATTCCACTCGTCTTAAATAATCCACTGGATAAAGTTGATGAAAACATTGCAGCTTGTATGGATGACAATGTAAGACTTTTTTAAGAATGAATTGGCACGTACCATAAGATAAATTTGTTTGTTGGGTCACTACTGAAATGGATGTTTTTGGATTTTCATCAATAATATGCTGAAGGGCTTCAATATTATCAGCTGTACGTTTAGATGGCCGTCCACTTCCAGTTTTTCGACCGACGCTACCAGTCTCTCTGAATAACTTTACATAATTTGTCAAAACATTGTAAAAATCATTGTAGTCAAACATTAATTCAGGATGTTCTTCACTAAAATCAGCCATGCATTCCGTAATTGAATACTGCCACTCGCCATTTACTTTCACACCTGTACGGAAGTAACATTCGATAATTTTTGTTCTATGTTGAATACCATTTTTTAAATAAATTTAATTTTCTTAATAAGAGTTTTGAAAAATTTGACACAAACTTTTAGTTTCAATGTCAAATAATAAAAGTCATTATGTGGAAGTGGCTAAAGTACCAACCCAATATCACAGTCTACTCCAATTATGAAGTTTTTCGATGGCTCGTTATTTGTAAAGCTCCGTAGTCGGTAAGAAATCGTAGAAATTTTTATTGTCCACGATCTCTGGGATTAACCTGCCAAGTCCTTCTTTCAACGATGCTGATATCTTGTCCATGTAAGGATAAATCAACATCCTTTGATAGTACCCTTCTTGAGTTGTGTAGTCAACATTTGCTCGTCAGTTCTGAGTATCTACTGTTCTTGATCCTTTTAGATGAACTCCTAATTTGTTAGATAGGTTTTCAGCCTTGTTGTAAAATTTATTGAATTCTTCTTCACCATTTTTCCTCAAGTGGACAAAAAAATCTGTAAAATCTATCTAGCAGTGGCTTTTCACTACATTGTTATTTTATGATTTGGGAGCCTTCTCTACAAGAATACGCCACTGCTTGTAGCAGCAGTTTTAATTATAACATATTTTAAAGAATTTTAATTGTTATTATCATCAAAGGTAATTTCGCAATTGGAAGTTACATAACGTTAGAAGGTGCTCAGAAACGACGCCTATTAGATGAAGATATTTATTGGAACTACTGTGCGCTAATGATGAGAAGGAATTCCATACTCCTACCGTATTTGAACAAAATCATAAATGCTGTAGCGGAATCTGGGCTGAATCAATATTGGGAACGTCGGGTTTGTCCTAATAGAGATTCTATTTCCAAGATTATGACCTTTAAGTTTCAGGTAGTAAATCAATATATGGATGCAAATACCCAGAAAGCTATAAAGGAATCGTCCACTTCGACACCGGGCAGTCGAACAAAAAAATTAGCTCTAGAACATGTTGAGGGTGTATTTATCATTTGGACAGTCGGGTTATTGATATCAACATGCGTATTTATTGCTGAAATCTTAGTGAAAAAATGGTACAAAAAATAGATTTATTGTTGATAATCAGCGTGTGCGAACCTAGCTATTTAAGTAATTACATGTAGTATGTAAGAAATGTTCTATTGTATATTACAAATATAACTTTATAGACGTATTTTCGTATTCATTATCTTTATTATAATGGCGGTGTAAAAACATAGTTTGTAAATTTAATTGCCATAAAGAAGTTTATAAAAATAGCGTACATGTTTCGCACTATAAAAACTAATCAGCTACTTAGAATGATTATATTATTATACTACTACGCGTAAATAAAAATTTGTCATTTCCATATTTGCATATTGCAGTAAAAACCGTTTATTCAATATTTATAGTTAATTATGATTAACATAAAATGCTTCGAAAATGTTGATATAAAATCGAAATCACATAGTTTACAGAGGACACTTCGTAATCCCATTTAAGTCAAAACATTTTATAGCAAACAAATCAACAGATACTTTCTATTTTTAATATTTTTGGATATTGTCTGTTATGAACAGCATTAGAAAATTGATATACCAATGTCTACGACTCTATAAGAATAAGAAAAGACAAAATAATGAAACTAGTCTCAAAATTAAGTAAATTTATAGTACTACTAATTTACACAATTATTTTTCCATATAGTCACCATTTAGTGCAACACATTTCTCCAAGCGCGAATGCATTTCTTCATTCCGCTCATGAAAAAATTTTCTTGCTTACTGTTGATCCAATTGCGATCAGTACCCCGAACTTCAGTGTCTGATCAGTAAAGCCGGGAATTATTATGCACACGGAAACTATATTATATGCGTATATATGTTTCCAAAGTTCGATGAAAATATGCAGAACATTTATTAAATTATGCAAAAATATGAACATTTTCTTACGCTCGAAAAATGATTCTGATACCTTTTGGGAATTTTTAATGAGTTAATTACATTATTTGTTAACTTTAAGTCATCGTCGCCTATTCAAAACTCAATATTTTCGTTTAATATAATTTTATTTACTTTATTTACTAATTATCGATCATCATAGGCTATTTTAAACTTTTATATCTTCATATTAATTTTGTACGTTCAAATATTTTGGATGTCTGTATATCCATTTTATTTCCGGACTAATTTTTATATATTTCTGCGGAGTCCGACATTTTGGGAAATTTTATGCGTTGTCATGCTTCGTATATTTTTATTATTATTTCAATTCTTGTTTCTCCTTAAACAATTCTAATATTGTGGTATTTTTTATTAGAATTTTATAAATCTATTAGGGTGCTTTATTTGATTGTTTAACCTTTTTTAAACTTAATTTTGCGTACTCCTTTTCTTTCGCTTGTAGCGCCATCTTCGCGACATTTAGTTTTCTTCCGATTACAGATCGCTTGACGATTGGGGCCTATCTTGTATTGTCTTGTTACCCGTTATTGTTGTTAATTAATTTCCGAATTATTGTTTGATAGCTTCCGCAATCACTCTTTAACCTCGTCAGTGTTTTTGGGTAATTATTTTCTTTTCTTTCAAATATTCCGTTGGGAATAGTGTTTTTGTGACTATGATATGGTGTTCTTCCGAATATATATAACCGTACCTTCATATGGAAGATCCTCTCTTTATCGTGCTTGCTCTGAAGGATTAAGTGTTGGAAAGCTAATAGTCTGTTTTGTAATTTCACTTGTTAAGTGTTTAATACGGGGACTTCTCCCTGGTTTCATAAAGTTTTTTTCGACCACGTGTGCTTCTAGACATGGGGAAGGCTGTAATTTCATCACGGCATTGTTCTCCTTTTTTTTGTTACTCTTGGATTTTCCATTTATTCTTTTCCTTTTCTCATTTATTTAGGGCTGTTGTTACCGGCTCACGAAAAATTGATGATTTATTATCTGCGCGGGAAATCAAACAATGGCCGCATTTCCGCCATAAAACACTCTCTCATACATCGAGATATTGGGACCCAGAATTCCGAAATATTGGAATCTTAAGCAAATAAACACGCAAGGTAGTGTGGATAGAACTATAATTTGTCTTATCTTCCTTTTACGTGACTAAGTTCCCGTAAAATTTGTTATAATAGTTTTTTTTGCAAGGACCACGTGAAGTCCTAGAACGTGGTGTGCGAACCACCATTTTGGCGATATTAGATTTTCTTTTTTTTATCACTTAAATTTTCTTAATTAACCAAATCACTTTTCATACCTAAATTGTTAAATAATTTTTCTTTTCTTAATATATTTTTAATATCTTGCAAATTGTTCTGAGTGGCTTAATAGTGAATATTAGTGTAAATTTGATTCATTATTTTATTTATTCAGTAAAGTATATTGTTGAATTTTTTTTTTAAATATATACATATCCTAACTTAGTATAATTAAACTATTTGCCAGATTTGTAGTCATTTTCACCATTTTAGAAACTGTTTCTTTTTAAACGCAACTTATACATATTACATATACAGGCTGAGCCTTGAAATAATTGTAATTCCCAATTTTGTGAATACTTTGCGTTTTTTTTTAATTGTCACATTATTTTTCACTATAATTATATAACTGTGTGTAGCGTAAACATTGTAAGGTACATCAAAGCTTTGTTGGACTACTGACGCTAGAATTATTAACTTTATACACGTTATTCGATATTGTCTATTACATTCCAATTATGTAATCTTTATAGTTCAAATTTTATTTCGATACAGTTGACTTGTACCTAATCAGTTTGTCTCATTTTTTTTTGTTTTATTTATTTGATTTGCATAATAAATATTATTGTCACTGTTTAATCTGTGTTTGTGTTTGATTACCTGCTGACCTAAAGAGAAAAAGTGTTAGTAATTGTGAACCAGGTATACGGACATCCCTTTAGTTTTCTTAAGCCCTTCTGGCCCGTAGGTGTTCTACGTTAACCAGGAAACTAGCCAGACCGAACGTAGTGGTGCCAAAATAAGATCTATGCGTTGTGGTGGCCCACGACGCTCGCGCATTTTTATACTGAGCTGGCCGGTAAGTTTTTCGAGGGGCCTTTGTAGACCAGGGGCGGAATTAGGGCTCGTCCTAATCCCAACTGTGGTATTGTTACCTGAACTGTTTTAGGCGTAGCAATTTTAAGATATAGTTTCACACTAAATTATTGTCAAAATATTAAATAATGTCAATATAAATTTAGAGATATCACAAATATGTACTATATCAATATTTTATTCGAAATTTTACAAAATATATGTAGGGGAACATGTAGGGAACGACTGGGAATACCGACTATGCGAGTAAAACCGACCACTAGATCTTGTATTCAAATAAATCGCCAATATCAAATTTCTCTGTCGCACAGAGCTCGAAGTTACGCTTACTCGTCAGCAGGGGGGGGGGGGGGGGGGGGGGGGGTTACATTAATGCTCGATTTCGAGCGCCTCTGGCGACGAGGCAGGAAACTATCCGCGATTAATGATAAACTAAAATTGTAGATGGCTCTATGTATTTGTTTATAAATGGTTTGGTTAATCCTAACGTTTGCTGTGTTGATGCTGTTAATGTGTAAGAAAATAGTGTAATTGTATTGTTTAGTGTTTTGTAGTTTTCTTATTTATTTTATTTATTAGTTCTCAAGTAGTTTGTATTATTAGTGTATTAGTATAAGAAACAATATTTTATCTTCTGTTAGTTTAGACGTTTTTTTAAAATTATTTTCTAAATTAATAATCGACGAAGGAGATACTTGTTGAAACTTCATTATATAGATATAATAAAACACAGTTGTATAGTTTCAAAATAATATATATAATGTTAACACACTACATATGTTTCACCACACTGTGGCTTCATCAGGTGGATGAAAATACTAATTCAAAATATCAATTAGATCTTATATATATCAATACAAAGTACAGAACTAATCTCATTCTAAGAGGGGGTGGACATGTATGAGTTTTAAGTTTAGTAGGGGGGAGTTATTTATGTCTAGTTGGTCATTTAAAATTATACCTAATTTATTATATTTGTTAATTTCTAAACTTTCTAACATATTAAGTTTTTTACTTTTATCTAGAACATGTAAAGTTTTAAAATTAGTGTTGAATTTGTGATTATGTTCTAGGCAATGATTGGCAAAAGTTGAGTCTGTCTTCTTGTCTCTGTGGCTTCTTTCATGTTCTTTCATTCTAATATCAAATGTCCGTCCTGTCTGTCCGACATACACTTTTTTACAATCTTCGCATGTCAACTTGTAAACCCCTGAGTTTAATCTATTGTCCGTTTTATCTTTGTTGTTTTTTATAGCGTTTTGTAAGGAATTGTTGGTTTTGAATGAAATGGTCTCTTCTTTACTTGTCTTTATTAAGTTTCCTACTTTGTTTGAAATTATTATCATAAATTTAATTAATAATATTCTAAAAAAACTACAGAAATCTAAAACGATATCTTCAATTTACCCCACAGTAAAAAACAATAGAACATTTAGTTATAATTCTATCACATACATCGGTACAATTTCAAACAAAGTAGGAAACTTAATAAAAACAAGTAAAGAAGAGACCATTTCATTCAAAACCAACAATTCCTTACAAAACGCTATAAGAAAACAACAAAGATAAAACTGACAATAGATTACAAGTTGACATGCGAAGATTGTAAAAAAGTGTATGTCGGACAGACAGGACGGACATTTGATATTAGAATGAAAGAACATGAAAGAAGCCACAGAGACAAGAAGACAGACTCAACTTTTGCCAATCATTGCCTAGAACATAATCACAAATTCAACACTAATTTTAAAACTTTGCATGTTCTAGATAAAAGTAAAAAACTTAATATGTTAGAAAGTTTAGAAATTAACAAATATAATAAATTAGGTATAATTTTAAATGACCAACTAGACATAAATAACTCCCCCCTACTAAACTTAAAACTCATACATGTCCACCCCCTCTTAGAATGAGATTAGTTCTGTACTTTGTATTGATATATATAAGATCTAATTAATATTTTGAATTAGTATTTTCATCCACCTGATGAAGCCATAGTGTGGTGAAACATATTGCAGTGGAATTTACTTTGATATTATTAATTTTTTATTCACACTACAGCTTATATTGCCGGCTATTCAGTCTAGTAGAATCCACGATCTCCCATCTCATGAATCGTTCCTCGCGGATCAGGTTCAAGTTTTTTCCCAGAATAAAACGATAAACACAAATAAAAATCTAATCAGTTCCTTTGTTAGTTTATTTAAAAAAAAAATAAAAAAAATCCCTCTACAAAGTGTATAGGGTGCTAAAGCATCATCAAACAGTAGCAATGAGGAAACACTCTTTGTGAATAATGACTCGCACACAGAGAAAAACCCCTTGTGACACTCGATCAAACATAAAACTAATAAATACTAGTGAAATTTGTCAAGTTTAACCTCTACTTTGACCCCTTCAAACAAATGTCAAAAACAACTAAGTTTTCGAAACTCACGAAAATTGAATTTTGTCATGCGCAAAAATAACACAACAAGGTCAATCCCCACTAAAGAAAACTCCAACCTTGAATTCAAAAATGTTCTCGAAAATTATTTTAAGAAAAAACTTCCCTTACAAAAAACATGACAACTTTCTCTAATACCCATATACTACTTTCAAATATAAATTATTACAAGAAATACATGAAATTATAATAATGAAAATAATCGTGATATCAAATATATAAACAAAATATTTTATCAACTTACATAGATCCATGTACAATTTATAAAATGCACGAGAGATATCTTTTTCATAAAAAAAAATTCAATAAACATCAAAACACTCGCATAAATCGAATTAAGATTTAGATGCACCTCACAATAAATGCATAAACAATTTTCAACCCGATTTTATAAAACAAAGAATAAAATTGAGAATTTTATTCTTTAATAAACCGATCACTTTAACCGTCAAGATATCTCTAACTCAAAAATGAAATTTCAACATCCGCCTGACCATCCCTACCATCTATAAATTCAAAATATATACAGACAACACATTCTAATAAACACAATATCCGGAAGAGCGGCAAGTTCAATCCTCTGGTCAACCTAAATATACGAGGGTTAATCATAATTTCAAACATTATACAAATTTTATACTTATAAAATAAAATATTTATATAACGATCCCCGTCTGAAATAAATAAACATACAATTGAAATAGATAATTTTTTTAAATGTATTACATTACAGAGTTCAAAATTGTTCAATCATTTTTCCTTTCTTGTCCAAGGAAAAATCTATAGCATGATGTAGTGTGTTAACATTATATATATTATTTTGAAACTATACAACTGTGTTTTATTATATCTAAATTATTTTCTCCATAAACGTAACTAAACCTATAATTAATACTAACTTTCAAGCTATTATTCTATACAGAGAATTAATTTTTTTATTTCATTTTCTAGATTTTGGTTACGTTAACATGGACAACAGTCAATATAAACGGAAGTGTTATCCCAAATTGTAATGACAAGAATAGTTCAAGGTATTATTAATAATACTAATAAAATAATAGTTAATAAGACACTTATTAATTACTTAATGTGATTGAATATCAATTTGAAGTGTTTTGCATGTGGTGATATCATTTACTTAAATAGAAATATTATGTTATTAGGTACAGGGTGCCAATAAAATGTATTGTTGTGAAGCAGATACGGCTAAGTCGAATTGAAAATGAGTAACTTTATACATACTCAGATGAGGAATTGCATAATACGATTCGTGTTTGTGGTCCACATTTTTTGGATGTGTGTAGGCGCACTACAACATTATTTCCCAATGCACTACCAACCCTAAATATGCCTGGTAAATGATTAAATTTAGTATGTAGATAAGTGTATTAATCTGTTTAATAATAGGATTTACTGAAGAGCCAACTACTACACCAATTCATTTTATAATGAAAACATTGAACAGCAGAATGTGACTTCAGTAGAAAATATATTGTTACCATCTACTAAATTTGTGTACCTATTTGTGTTGCATTGGAAATTGTAGAAATATTGCCTCGGCTTTGTTTAAATGACCGCCAAACCGCCCAGACCTGAAAAGAAAATTATTAAATATAATGATTAGATTAATAATTTATAGTTGGATCAAATCAATAAATAGAATTTTGAGTGGGTCTGATACCAGATTTAAAGCTAATGAAAAGCATGATCCAATAAAAAATTTAGCTGTGTTTAAGTCGGAGAGACGTAGAAGATAATACTAAACATATAGAAACGGTAAGAAGAACACCTATGCCAATTGTAGAAATATCTATGTAATGATTATGTAATTTTTTATTGATAATGAAATATATATGTAAGTGTTTACTAGTTTTTTTTAAGTTAATAGATATATAATCAGAAGAGTAAATAAATTTATAATTATTATTAATACAAAAGGAATAATTTAAATAAGTCAGTCTAGATATTAACCCCCCAAATGCAGATTTTATTAAAGTTGAAAACCAAATTTTTGTAGTTTGCCCAATAGTACTATGTCTCCTCGATAGATGGCGTATAAAATTCTTTTCCAAAAATTTAACAATAAGTGTCTATTCTCTTTAGGGTATTCTCTGCTCGTCAGTTTACCGCTAAAACTGGTGATATCATAACGCGTTCGTTAGGTAAATAATAATTTTTGTTTAAGTGGATACTTTTACAAGTGTTTTTTAATGAAGAGTAGGTAAGTAAACTAAAACGGATACATTTAAAGTAATTTCCGCTAGGTATTGATGTTGTATATGCATATTGCTTAAATTATAGTGTAACCTCATTTTTATGAAAATGCAGCGAACTTATGTTAGTGGATGTATATTCGGTTAATAACGACCAACGTCGGTATTAACCGAAAGTGATCGATATTACTCTCAAATCGCAAGGTGTGATAATTATATTTATTTCATTGAACTGTAGATACTACTGGAACGAGCACGTAAATAAAGAAATTGTCGGCTTGCCGGTCCTTTGTGTTGGAAGGGTGTGGTTGCTGCGTAAGGGTAACCGTTCTCTGTCTGTTGCGTGGGAGTATATGGTGTGTCGGTTTGTCGTGAGAAGTTTTATTAAATTAATAAACATTTAAAATTAAAAAAATGGTGCAGTATTGTTGTGCATATGGTTGTAATAATCATATTTAATATTTATATTTAATATTATTTAAAAATGAATAAAAGTTGTATATCTTCTGGTTTATTATTTTATCTACTAACCATAACGACTTCCTTCTATATTTCTTATAAAACTTCACATTTAGACTAAATTTTTATCACAGCTGGCCCTAATACACAAAACAGTATATGAGTAAGAGTGCGATACATATGCCTGACGCAGCGACTGTACTCTTTTAACTTGAAAGACCGGCTTTACTGCTCGGCGTTGTCGTTACAGTAGTAGTATATAGTTCAATGATTTATTTATACATTTTTAATTCTAGACACGATACCATTTTCAAATAAAAAAAAAACCAATCGTGTGTCGTGGTCCGCAGAAGATCTAGCGCGGGTTTTGCCGTCAGTCAAACAAGGAATAGGAATAAGAAAAGTCTCAAGATTGTACGGAATACCTTATGCCACTCTTCAAGATCATCCACGGGAAAATACCTCTGGTCTAAAAAAGAAACTAGGACGAAAGGCGATATTTACGGCTGAACAGGAAACAGAGTTTTGCAAGCAGATTATTCGGCTTTCAAAAATATTTTATGGACTTTTGCCACTCGACGTGCCCAAGACTGCTTATGAATTCGCCGAAACCAATAAAATTAAACACAATTTTAATTTCCAGAAAATAATTACTGGTAAGGATTGGTATTACGGCTTCTTAAGACGAAATCCAGGAATTGTCCCTCGTAAACCTGAAGCAATGTCATTAAATCGTGTTATGGCATTTAATGCTGAAGAGGTCAATACTTGTTTTTCAAATCTTGAATGCACCTTCCAACAATATAAATTTCTCCCGAATACAATTTATAATTTCGATAAGACTGGGATTTTCGATGGCATACACCAGGCCGCATATTGGCAACAAAAGGTCAGAAACAGGTTGGAGCTGATACAAGCGGCGAAAGAGGAAAGCTACCGACTGTTATCTGTGCAATGAGCGCATTCGGTGATTTTGTCCCTCCCATTTTATTTTTTTTAGAGGAAAGATGCAGTATGAACTAACAAAAAACGGACTTAGTAATGCAATTTATAGAATATCAAGGAATGGTTTGGTGAATGAGGATTTATTTTTTTGGATGGATAAAACACTTTGCTGCCCATGTTAAGTGCTCCGTGAATGACAAGGTCTTACTGATGTTGGACAATCATTGCAGTCACTCTACTTTGAAAATTTTCGACTTTTGCAAAGAATATGGTATCGTGATCGTGACCTTGCCTCTGCATACATCACACCGTTTGCAGGCTCTCGGTATTTGTTTTTATGGACTGCTGAAAACTGTTTTTAATCAAGAATGTGGAAATTTCATGAAGTCAAAAAAATATCAGAAAATTCAAGAAACCTACATTGCAAAAATATTCAAAAAGGACTACAACAGAACGGCCACCATAGAAAAGGCAGTGAAAGGGTTTGAAACCGCAGGCATTTTTCCACTAAATCCACATGTGATAAATGCGGAAGAACTTGCACCGACTTAAATAATTATAGAAGAAAACACATCAGAGATCAGTAAATAAAAGAAAAACGCCAAAGAAAATGAAGATGCGATGAATTCAAAAATCCATGAGGGTCCTAAACCTGGTTCATCAGGGATATCGGCTCAGAAAAAATCATTTAAAAGTTCAAAGGAGAAGAAAAAACCGCAAAAATACGATTCTTCCACTGACTACTCTGAATCTATCGACTTCATAACTAATCCTGGTGAGGCTGACAATGAAGACAAGTTCAAGCTACAATATCATTTACAGATTTATTCCCCGGAAAGAAAATTCTAGAAAAACACATTAAAAAATCTTCACTTCTACACCTAATCGAGAAGAACTGGAGACAAAGGAAAATGCTAAAGAAAGAAAAGCAGCTTTAACAAAGAACAAGTAAGTTAAGCGAAATTTAGTTGACAAAGATGAAAGACAACCGCTAGAAAATTCTACTAGGAAGAAAAAGAAACGAGAAGTGGTAACCGAGTCCTGTCTTTTGGGCAATGAATTTGGCAAAGATGGAGAATGGTGGCTTGTATGTATCAAATGTGGTAGGGCAGCTCATGCAGAATGTGTAGGCAGCAGTATTCGTAACGATTACATTTGCATTTATGTCTAAATTAATAAATTAATAATTTTGCTGCATTTTGTGCATTTGTGGTCGATTTTACACCTCCATGTCGGTAAATACCGATCAGAGATTTTTTTGTTTTTATTTTTTTTTTGCGATATTGTTACTTTTGGAAGTATACAGATATGTGCCTCAAATGATGTGACTAGTAAATATATATTTTGTTATTAAATTAGACGTTTTTCTAGAATTTCTATTTAGGTGGTCGATATTCCGCGTCTTTCCCCTATAATAATAATAATAAGAATAAGTAAGCTAAGCAATGTAACTCTTTGTATTTATATTTGCCTTTGTATAGTATTGTAAACATTTACAATTAAATGCTTTTCTAAATTCTCAACTAAAAATGATCTGCGATCCGTCAATAATAGCTTGTATGCTGAAAACCTTTGCTCAACATCAACTGATGTAATCAATTATCTGCAAATATAGGAATATATTAGCAGATAATTGATGGACGCATCTCAATAGTTTCATCGTTGTTTCCTTGTAACACACTGGATATTCTACTAAGCTAATTAAAGCCCTCGTTTTTCTCTAGAACTCGTGTTCATTTAATTTTGAACCGCTCCCCTATGATACCTCTCACATTATAAATATTATTCTAGAGTCTTTGAATCAATTCTATCGATTCACGAGTTCAACACCTTGAGTCTAAAGTTTTCGTAGTGTTTCATTAATAAAACCATAGTTTGCCTTGATGAAAGCTAATTCTTGGCGCATTTACGGTTTATTTAGTATATCTTTGCAATCTGCAATTGCTATCGAATCGTTTGAAAAAGAGAGAATGATTTCTCTCGGCCTTTCAAAGGTATCTGCATAAAATACAGCGACATTTTGTTATTATGGGTTTTGGTGGCAGTGCCAGACCAGGTAACTTATCTTTATATACTTGAAGCCTCAACGGTGCTTTAATAAATACTTTTTTTAATACAAAGGTATTTTTAATAATATGGAATATTATTAAAAATCTGGTGTGAAGAACACAAATACATGTACACTATTAATATTTTTGTGAACGTGTCCGAACATATACCAAATTATACCTCCCCAGAGACGTAGATACGTATTTCGCCTTTCTACAGGCTCATCGGTACGCCCCTGCTACGGTACGTATCTACGTCTCTGGGGAGGGATATGTTCGGACACGCTCACAAAAATATTAATAGTGAACCTGTATTTGTGTTCTTCACACCAGATTTTTAATAATATTTTATATTATTAAAAATACCTTTGTATTATACAAAACTGGTGGGGTTTACCTACTCATGTATATTTCAATTATTCTGATACAATACCTTTTTTGTCAAATTGATCAGTAAATTAATATCTGGAAATGTGTAAGGTATTTCTTCTGTCACTCTGCTAACAGCCTGGGCCAAACATGTTACCTGCATCAGATTCGGGTAAAAAATCTCCAAATTCTATGTTGACTCCGCCATTTATGTCGTAGCATCCGATAACATCAGTAATACCTTGGAACGGCATTCGCCAAATAAAACCTTGTTAAACTATCGTTTATAAATCTTCTTATAGTTAAGTTATTTGTTTTCTACAATTATTATGTACCAATTAAAGAGTATTGGCCGGCGCAATTTTCATTTAAAATGCCAATCAATAAGTTGGAAACAGCGCGTCCATAACTGTCTGTTGTCTCATCGACTATGAAATAAATATAATTTTCACCTACTGTTTCCTTAATTTTCATCATAGTGTCTTCAAACAATAGATTAATATACTTTTTCCGCAAATCGTTAGGAAATTTTGACATTCCTGACAAAATTTCTTAAAGAAAAAGTCTACATTTCCTAACTGTTAGGAAATATTCATTTCCTTACTGTAAGGAAATGATATTTCGTTACAGTTGTTATGGTTCTACATAATTGATTGAAAACACGTTGTTTGTAAGGAATTAATTTATATTTCGAAAACCTCAATGCATTGCAGAATACATTTCCTAATGAAGCAGTATTCACTACCTCAACCAGCTCTGGAGGAGTCCCAGATATGGAAAATTCATCATCATTTATCATTTTACACTGTTTTGCTATCGAAAACACCAGCAGTTAAATTTATATGCGTCAAGTTTGACAATTCAACATTAATACGTTTCCATAGTAACACAACCAATTATATTACGAATTTCAAAACACCATTTATTTGTGAATAAAATTATTCGCGATTTTTTCAAAATTAATTAATATCTGTCGAATTTTAAACGATTTGCTGAAAAATAGTATGTTTACCTTGTAGGAAAAACCACATTCCTGGACTCTGTGTTGCTAAGTCTCGGCTTGCGCCTCGACTTAGCAATCTTCACAGTCGTCCAGGAATGTTAGGCTTTTCTTACTCAGTAAACAATATACTATTTTTGTAGATGAGCGACTAGGAACTGACAGTTTCGTATACTTCTCTAAAAATTTTTAAACGTTGCATTATCTAATTTTGAAACTCATCTACACAAGTCATAATGGAAACTATTCTGTTCTATATTTTTACTTGTAGAAGTAAACGATTGATTCATAGTAGGTTGTGGTGCATTTTTAAATTTTGTGATATTTCTTTTATGCAAATAAATTCCTACATGGTGCGTTAATTGATATTCTTTGTCGTATCGAATCTACAATAATTAATTGCAGGTATTAAAATATTAAATTAAATGTAAAAAAATATAAACTTACAATTTTACTGCAATACTTACAAAACACTCTGCCATTATCTACACAAAATTCAGGATAATGTTTTATCCAGATTGACACATGTGAATATGATTTTGACATATCAAAAATAACAAGGTATAATTACATGTACATATACTTTCGAGAACTAACTAAACACAGCTGGTTATATGACTAACCTATAGGCCTACCTCATTGCTCGTAGATTTACTGAAACTTCCCCGACTTTATAAACACAAATCTGGGAATTCCCGCTGTACGGAAATGCTCATGCGGACTGTAGTGTAATTTTGATATATTATGAATAAATGGGTTCATATATTTTTTAGGTGCACATAAGAAATAAATTATAAAATATGAACAAATATGCAATTTTATATGAAATATGCTTAAAATTGTATTTATATGCAAAATATGCAAAACAAAAGTTAGTCGCAAATGCTTCCTTTTTACGTGATCCGTATAGATCTGCAGGAATTATGGTAAACGTTATAAATAAAAAATATGTATTTTTATATAATCTCAGCTTTACTGTTGAGTACCTCCTTCAACTTTGTGAACAGCCAGATATCTGAAGGTGCCAAATCAGAATTCTACGAAGGTTGCGAAACAACCGTGAATTTTAGGCTTGTCAGTGTCTTCATCGTTTCGTTGCTCTAATGCGGTCTGTCGTTGTCGTGGTGTAAGAAAAAAATTGTATCTTCCGGTATTACTCTACGGATACGATTCTTTAGTGATCGTAAAGTTTTGCAACATTTTATTGAATTAATCGTTGATCCATTCGGCAGATATTCGCTATGAATAATCCCTTTGCATTCCCGAAAATTGTGAGCATGACTTCCCGCGCCCATGGTACTCTTTTGAATTTTCGTGCATGTGAAGAATCAGGACGATGATATTCCACTGATTGCCGCCTGTTTTTGGAGTCATTATAATGAACCCAAGTGATGATGTTCATGAGAAAATAATTTCCTTTACGATAATACCGCTGAAGAAGTTTTTGACAAATTTATTTATTGTTTCTACATTCACTTTACAATTAATACAATTTTCAATAAGAATTCGAGGCATCTCGTGACTTCTCGATGTAGAAGGCAGTAGATAGGTAGTAGCATTGCTTGAGCTTGCTTCTTTAGCTAGATCTCTGTGCAAAATTTTATTTGATATCGCGACTCTGTCATCGTCGATGACTTCCAGCCACTATGTCTTTTTAATTCTAAACCATCTCCTCCTGAATCTGCTAGCACGCTGGCAGATGACCGTCTGAAGCTATGGTCAGTGTACCCATGCGGAATCGGCAACCTAATTAGCTATTTCGCTCGATATTTCCAAGGGTATTAACAGTGGCGGCTGGTACTAAAGGGCACAAGGGTACGTGCCCACCCAACCACCAAGTTAAACACAGAAAGAAATTCGCATGTAATTCAGTGCATTATTTTATTTTATTATTTTTACGTATTCTTATAACGATGGTACCAAAGTTTCCTTTCGCACCACAGACACTATGCCAACGCTCAAAATTTTGCTCCGGGGCACGATTTAAGATGTACCTATTCCGCATATGAATCGGTTGGGTACGCTTATCTTCGCCATATGCGCCTATGCCATCGGTTTGGGGCACAAAATAGCGCGACTCCAGTTAACGACGTGCGTGCATTGTGACTGTATTGTTTTCGGCGCGTACCGGACTTGTATGATTTCAAAGGCTTGAAGTGACGTTTATTATTAAGATGGAAGCTAACTGTGTGCAAAATCTTTTAAAAAACCCGCTATCATTTGAGGAAAAACTTTTAATTAAGAAGAAAGGAAGGCCTATCCCCGATCTTCAAATAAACTACACTTCCACAAGTAAAACTCGAACTTACAATAGAGTATTCAATAAAAATATATATGAAAAATATGAGTGGATTTGTGGATGTTCATTAACAAATAAACTATTTTGCTTTATCTGCTTAGTTTTTAAGAAAGAGGTTACTGCGTGGAATAAACACGTGCTGAATGATTTAAAGCATATCACACGCAGGGCAAAGAAACACGAAAATTCCGTTTTTCTATTTTGCCTTCGAAATGAACTCATTATAAAACCCAAAACAGTATCGAAATGAGCTTAATTTCGATACGCTTTTTTTTCATTTTTCAATGTTGGCGTTGTTCGAATACAGAAATAAATATCATTGCTGTCATTTGATTTTAAGAATTTATGTACATTTGACAAATATGATATATGTCCGTATTTTACACAAACAACGTATGTTGTATATAATTGACAACAACATATATATGTTTCTATGTCACTCATGTTTATATTTTTAAATGAAATATCAAGTAATGTTAACGAAAATTAATAAATAATATGTAATATAATATACTTCGCGGATAGCAAGATTTAAATTTGAAAATGTCAAGTATCAATGTGACCAACTGCATGCTTTATATAAAAATTAAACTCTGAACTTTCAAATTAAATAATTCCAATTTAAGCAATTTATTAATATAAAAAACGCAAAATAGAAAAAATAGTATAAAAAACTCGTTTCATAAGGCCTTTTGCCGCACTCGCTCTTTAGAAAACTCGCCGCTATCGCGGCTCGTTTTCTAAACAGATCTCGTGCGGCAAAATGGTGCCTTATGAAACTTGTTTTTTAATATACTATTCTCACATGAATGCATACGTGGATTTTAGTGTTCTTGGCAAAGTGGATTACGTGAACAGTTAGACAGTGCTTATTTGCGACATAAAATTAAGTACAACGAAGATGTGGAAAAAAATCGTCATATTTTGCGCCGGTTAATTATGTGTAAAAAATTTTGCGAAGCTTTTGAATTGGCGTCACGAGGCCATGATGAGATATTGACGTCGAAAAATTCAGGTATTTATGTAGGCTTAATCAACTTTGCAGCTGAATTAGACGCTATGATTACAATACACATGAAAGGTTCACAAGTGCTTAAAAGCGCCTCAAAAACTATTCAGAACGAATTGCTAGATTGCAATATGGCAAATTTACAAGCAGGAAATATTAAAAGAAATTAAATCTGCAAATTTCATTGCTTTTGAGGCCGATGAAACGACAGACACCTCTAATAATCAGCAAATGGTTGTTATTATTCGAAACGTGTTTAATGGACAAATTTTTGAAAGGTTTTAATCTTTTTTTAAGCCGGGTGGACATAATAGTGATGTATTAGCTGAATGAATTGCAAACTATTTTAAATTCGCTAAAATCGCTGAAAGTTACGATGGGGCTTCCGTGATGAATGGTAAGACAAATTATATTCATTGTTACGCGCATTAATTTAATTTAATTATTGAACGAGCGGCACAGTGCAATAAAAATGTAAAAATTTTCTTTGCAAAATTACAGTCATTTTCAAGTTTTTTTTCTCGATCGCCAAAACGAACGGTAATTCTTGATGAAATAGTCAAACGTAGATTACCACACGCTGCGCCTATCGCTGAATTTTCAAAAGTCGAACTGTGAACACATTATTTGGACACCAGAATTCTTTAAAAGAATGTTTAGACAAAATTATTGACGAAGATGGGATGGATTCAGTTACTATTAGTGAATCAAGTGGTTTATTGAAACATTTGAATTATTTAATCAGATTCAAATGCGCGAGATTGACAGTGCTCAACTGCAAAAGGCAATTAAACAATTTTACAGGAAATTATTCACATTAGAAATTTAAGAAATTCTACTGACATGACAATCAAGTATGCAATAATGAAGAAGCTGTAAGGAAAAGGCAAAAACCGACATCTGGAGATAACAGAGCTGTTATTGCGAAGGAAGTATGTGATACTATTTTAAGCCAAATTAGCGACCGATTTGATTTTAGGGATCACTTTAGTGCAGCAAAATTTTTTGATTCTCAAAATTTTAAAACTTATAGTAATTCATTTCCACAAAAAAATTGTGATGAAACTGTGAAATCTTATCCTATGCTGGGACAGTGTAAAATTGAAAAATGAACTTTCAGTAATTTACGAGCGCGATGACTTGTGTGACGTACAAACTGTTGGATATTATTTGTACAACGCCCATGTCGACGCAGAATGTGAACGATGTTTTTCCACCCTCAAACGCATTAAAACTTTTCGGAGAAGTCAGAAGATCGACTGAACGCATTGGCGGTCCTATCAATAGAAAAGAAGTTCATCCAGTCTCTCCTGGATTTTGACAACGAAGTCATAGACGTCCTTTTCAGCATGAAAAATTGGAGAATGGATTTTATGTACAAGAAATAGTTTTTTTTTGTGCCCACCCTCTTTCCATAACTCACGAGCCGCCACTGGGTATTAATACCTATAACCACTTTTCATTTTTGTAACTGATAGTCATATGTTGATGCTTGTGACCTAAGGCTGGCGTATTTTTTGTATGTTTGAACTACATTTTTCATGTCTTTCGTTTCAATGCCAACAACAAAACATCGTGGTTTATTGGTTTTGGACGTTGTATTTTTGACTATTAATATATTACCAGTATCTTTCACATCAGAGATGCTCATTTTAGGAAACTCATCTCTTTTGCATGCACCAGCAATTCCAAAAATTCCTACTACCTAAAATTAGAAAGTATCTACTTTCAGTCACTGTCCACTCAAAGAAAATATTCCATTAAAAATACCTTGATCATTAAATATCTATTATTGGGTGCTTCATTTACAAATTTGTATATTTCACCTTTGAACACTTTCGATTTCCTAGAACGATAACAGATTGGCGCTTCATATAAATTTGTATATTTCACCTTTGAACACTTTCGATTTCCTAGAACGATAACAGATTGGCGCTTCATATAAACGGTTAACTTAGAAAACTGCTTAAAATCGATGTCTTTTTCGGTTAGTAGGAGAGATTTCACCACGCAATATTCCGACCATAGACTTGACGGTTTTATATGCTTTACCCTTTGTGAAAAATAAGCAAGGAACACAGCTTCTGCAAGACTCCTCGCTTTAATTGAAACGCACCAGTCGTTGAATCGTTTATATACTAATTCATATTGTTTTCTTCTTAGGTATTAATGTTAACGTCTACAGACTTTATATTTAAATTCATACTTTCAAGAGCAACAACGGCAGCTTCACCATAGGAGTTTGTTGACAATACCGTTTCCTTAGTAATAGAGTGTCAGTCTATATAATACTTGAATAATACTATACCCGTCAAAGTGACATTTATAAGAGGTCGATATGGTTTTATTTTTCATAAAAACATTAAGTTCACAATAGAGAAAGAACAGAATAATAGCATTAACTTTTTAGATTTAACGATTAAGAGAAGCAATAACCTACTAAAATTCTCGATATACCATAAAGAATCGCACACAGACACAACAATACATAATAAATCAATGCACCCAATTCAACATAAATTAGCAGCATTCTATAGTATGATTCATAGACTATTAAATATACCTATGTCAATAGAAGACTTTAATTCAGAATACAACATTATAAAACAGATTGCAATCAATAATGGTTATGACCCGAATATAATAGATAAAATAATATCCAAAAAACGAGAAACTAAAGCAATACAAGATATATATCCGATTACTAAAGATCATGACAAGAAATTTAAAATTATTACTTACCTAGGCAGACAAAATAAAACTTTGGAAAAATTTTTAAGAAAACAAAATATAAACATTGCATATAAAACCAACAACCATATTAGTAACTACATCAAAAACAATAAAAGTAAAACAGCACATCATAATAAGTCAGGTGTGTATAAACTAACTTGTGGCACATGTACTAAAACATATATCGGGCAAACAGGTAGAACGTTCAAAAATCGCATATGCGAACATTATTATTCGTTTAGAAATGGGAAAACAGATTCAGCATACTCCAACCATTTAATTGAAGAAAGCCATAGTTTTAATAATAATTTCAAGATCCTACACGAAGAAAAGAAAAGTAAGAAACTCGATTTATTAGAAGCAATGCAAATTAATAAACAAAAATTTTCAAATAAATTATTAAATGACAAAACAGAGCTTAATTCATCCCCTCTGTTGAACTTATTTCCTATTTTTGATTGAAATATTTTGTTAGATATGTGTCACTTATAATATAATTTATGTTATCTATATGTATCCCTTATACTAAAAGAGGCGGGTAAAAATATTTCGGTTTCCAATTTCTGAGAATACCATTAAGTCATAAAATAAAAAATATTTACGTTTAAGTAAAATGTTTTATAGTACCGCTTGTTATATCTGAAGAAACCGTTGTACGGTGAAACAGCTGTTATATAGTCATTATTAAATATTATTAAATAAAGTGTAAATCTAATATAACATTGTGTGTTTTTATCATTTTTTATTTTTCACTTATTTTGTTCATTTCACCTTGGATACGGTTACCATAAATACGGTCATATCGCCTGTGGCGTTATAACCACGTGATATGGTCCATAATGCACGCTAATTTATTCACAGTTTTTAATGTTGTGTGCGTATAAATAAGGCCCGAGAAGAAACGATATACATTTTACAGAACTAATCATTTGAATTTTTAAGAAAGTCTGAAGAAATAAGCATAACTTGCATTCTTTATTAAAATTAAGAGTATCTAAACAATGACAACTTGAAAACTTTAAAGTGTCAACAACAGTCATTTAAAATAAAATTAAGGTTAAATCGTTGATTCAAGGAGTCATGTAACGACAACGACATGTCAACGACATTACAGTTGACAGAAATCTCGGAACTTTTCCAATGTAATTTCAATTTTCCGCTTACGAAATTAATTCTTTGTGAAAAATATTGTATGAACCACTGGCGTTATGGCAATTATATTGCTCTCAGTAGAGATTCATCATTGACCTCGGAGCAATATAATACCCTTTGGTGCATAAATAACTATTACAAGTATTAATACTGGTAGTCGTAACTTTGTAATCCGTAATTTCATTTTTAACGCAAAACCAAAAACAGATATCAATAATAAATCAGGAGTGTACAAGTTATATTGTAATGATTGTAAAAGTGTATATATAGGTCAGACTGGTCGAAGTTTTATTATACGGGTAAAAGAACACATGAGGTCATATAAACTAAAGAAGACAGATTCTACATTCTTTACATCTTTATTACAGAAAGGCATACATTTGGTCATCATAAAATATGGCATTTGGCCAGGAGGGGCGTAAATTAAATCTTTCAGAGTCACTTGAAATTGTTAAAAGCGGAAATAACACAATAGATATTGTTCTTAACGACCAGTTAGATCTTATATATACACCTCTTTTCCAATGTTGTATATAATAGTTACATATATAGTAGTAATTTTAAAATAACATCATAAACCACCCCCATATATTTTTGTGTCATTTATAAGATCTATGTAGACCTGTAACTTTTGCAGTTCGATAATGACATTGTATGTCGAAACCGCGGTCACTATTACATGTGAATAAAGTGGTAAAACAAAGTTATTGTTTTATTTTATTTTATTTTATTATTACAAGTATTCATAAAAATTGACCATTTCTTACGAAAATAGGCATGATCGTGGATGAAACGTTGTAAGGCACACGTGTCAGAAGTCTCTTTATTGCACTCACTTTATTGTCACTCAAACAAGTCGTTCGTGTAATAAAGAATGACTTTTTACCCTTGTATCTTAAATAACTATTTTACCCTTAAATAAATACTTCATTGCACTCCCGTCAAATTAACCTCGTTTAATTTATTTTTCTTTATCAAAGTTTCGTCTTATATTACAAAAAAATGTTTAATACTTTTTTTGATTATCTTGTTTTGTCGTTATAATGCGACTGTTAACATAGTATATTATTGCTATATATATGTATACAATTAAATTATTCCTTTTGTATTGTGGTAAAGATAAAGATTTATACATAAGAGTATGTAAATATTTTAGGTTTAATTTAAAAGATATAATCAAACAATTGTCATTAATAATAAAAATGACGTTTCATGTGAAATAGTATTTACTTCAAGGAAACAAGTTCATTATATGTTTACACATACGCCATCAAAGGATATTATGATAATATATGGATTCTAAATGAGGTTTTATCATTTGACAGACACTCGCGTACATGCACACACATCTATATATATATAAAATCGAGGGAAGGTCTGACACTAAACTAAAACAAGTATTAAGCGAAAAATGTATTTTCCGACAAATGTTCTCACCAATTTTATTATAAATCATTATTTTAACGAATCTAATTGCTTGTTAATATTAACGAACAAGATGAATCCTTTCTATTATAGCGGCGAACTTGCCGCTATATTCATTAACATTGATGGCGTTGAAATACCGCATCACTTAATATTTAATTATTACGGATGTCAAGGTATCATTATAATTAATGAAAATCCAGTTAGCATATTCGAGAAATTGGAAGCCGAAATGAAATTGAGAAGAGATCGTTTTAATTCCAGAAGATATTTGTTCCTGTCAGCACTTAATCAATCAAAAGATATTTTGGATATTTTCGAATCTCCCGCTGTAAAATACGTAGCCGATATTTTGGCGGTTAAATTGAATTCAGTAACAAATTTGAATGTTTTTGGTGGCGAAGAATGTGTTTTTGATCTACACACGCATAAATATGTGGGTTCTGGAAGTGATTTGGAAGATGTTGTATGGTTGGATAAGTGGTTTTCTGCAAACGCAAGTTTTCTATTGAATAGGAATTTATATCCGGATAAATTGAAGAATCAATATGGGCGTCCCTTTAGGATTGTTACCTTTACATACAAGCCATATAGTATACTTAGTAAGTAGGTATAACGAACTATATATATTTCAAATTAATTTATTAGCATATTGATGTTGTACTTGAAGAGGGTATTACATCTAAACGATTCTTCTTATAATGGAATAAAATTCATAGAAAAGTCTCAATAAAAGATAATGTCACTGGTCTATAACGAATTGAGATAAATATGTAGACTACAAATATGATCTCCGTTTCTTACCAGTACGCAGTTTTTTATATGAGGTCATATACTGAGTCCCAAGACAGGCATTGCTCAATGCCAATAACCTATTAAAATATTACGGTTTACAGAATGTTGCGCAATAATATGTAAAGTTGTTTACTCACGATCGGTTAGTAATCTGAACATTTCTAACCTTCAAACCGGCTAGAAAATGCGCCATTACATACCAAGGTAGGTAATAACTAATAACACTTTACCGGCTAGCTTATGTCACTTTTCCGACTAGTCAATGTCATTTCAGAATTTATTAAACGTCAGTGTTATTAAGTCATTAAGTCATAAGTCGGGTTAGTGGCTTGGTGGCTTGCACACTTGCGTCGTAGTCCGGAAGTACCGGGTTCGAACCCCGGTGCTTCCTTTCTGAGTTTGGTTTTCTGTAGTTTTCCAAATTCCACGGCAAATGCGGAAAGGTAACATCTTAAGTCGGTCTACAGCCGCAGGCGTAATAATAACTCATGGCCAGCCGATGCCCCTGTAATTGGCGCAAGCTGTTGGGGGATGCTAAGGCATGGATTATTATTATTATTTAAATAAGTAAATTAAATTATAACAAAACTATTCACAAATCCTTATTAAGTAAATAACAAGACAACGTTTTAATACAAAATTTATTCGCGTTTGGAATTAATATTAATTCCTGCATTAGAATTTCCATGACTGTTTGCTGTTAGCGAAAGACCATGTTTAAAATCGTACGATAATAATTTAGTAATTTGTCAGAAAATATCACTATTAGTTGTTACGTTACCTAACAACAGTACCTATTAAAAGCATTTATCAAAATGCCATGAAATTTAATACAATTATATTTTTGAAATTTAGTGATTTAATAGTTTATATAATAATTAATTACTAATCGATCGTGAGTAAAATAGTATACAAACCTTGGCGGAAAGATTAATTCCTGTCTCGAGATTACTATGATGAACTTACTATCTCTCGATGGTAATGGACTACTTTTCGCCTCAATATGTAATATACTATTATACAAAAGAATTTTTAATAATATATAATATTATTAAAAATGGGGTGTGAAGAACACAATACAAGTTCATATGTATTATTGAATGTATCTTCTCCAAAGACGTAGATACGTATTTCACATTTCTACATGATTGTCAATACGCCCCTGTTGGAGAAGAGACACATTCAACAAACATAACTACCTTGCTATCTCGCAGATATTATTAAGACAGAGCGTGAAGGAATATTCCACGCTGTCTATATAATAATCGCAGAACTAGCCGTGGTGTTCCTTATAGTCGGTAACCACCGTATCTATAAAAAACTGTATTATCGTGTCTTCACTACTTGTCGGCGTAAACCGAATACGTATATAACAACATAATTTGAAACATACTTGAGTAAGTAAAACCTACCAATTTTGTATAATACAAAAGTATTTTTAATAATATATAATATTATTAAAAATGGGGTGTGAAAAACACAATACAAGTTCATATGTACTCGTATTATTGAATGGAGCTTCTCCAAAGACGTAGATACGTATTTCACATTTCTACATGATTGTAATTGATGCGAAATACGTATCTACGTCTTTGTAGAAGCTCCATTCAATAATACGAGTACATATGAACTTGTATTGTGTTCTTCACACCCCATTTTTAATAATATTATATATTATTAAAAATACTTTTGTATTATACAAAATTGGTAGGTTTTACTTACTCAAGTATGTTTCAAATTATGTTGTTATATAGGTATTCGGTTTACGCCGACAAGTAGTAAAGACACGATAATACAGTTTTATATAGATACGGTGGTTACCGACTATAAGGAACACCACGGCTAGTTCTGCGATTATTATATAGACAGCGTTGAATATTCCTTCACGCTCTGTCTTAATAATATCTGCGAGACAGCAAGTAGTTATGTTTGTTGAATGTGTCTCTTCTCCAACAGGGGCGTATTGACAATCATGTAGAAATGTGAAATACGTATCTACGTCTTTGGAGAAGATACATTCAATAATACATATGAACTTGTATTGTGTTCTTCACACCCCATTTTTAATAATATTATATATTATTAAAAATACTTTTGTATTATACAAAATTGGTAGGTTTTACTTACTCAAGTATGTTTCAAATTATGTTGTTATATACGTATTCGGTTTACGCCGACAAGTAGTGAAGACACGATAATACAGTTTTTTATAGATACGGTGGTTACCGACTATAAGGAACACCACGGCTAGTTCTGCGATTATTATATAGACAGCGTTGAATATTCCTTCACGCTCTGTCTTAATAATATCTGCGAGATAGCAAGGTAGTTATGTTTCTTGAATGTGTCTCTTCTCCAACAGGGGCGTATTGACAATCATGTAGAAATGTGAAATACGTATCTACGTCTTTGGAGAAGATACATTCAATAATACATATGAACTTGTATTGTGTTCTTCACACCCCATTTTTAATAATATTATATATTATTAAAAATACTTTTGTATTATACAAAATTGGTAGGTTTTACTTACTCAAGTATGTTTCAAATTATGTTGTTATATACGTATTCGGTTTACGCCGACAAGTAGTGAAGACACGATAATACAGTTTTTTATAGATACGGTGGTTATCGACTATAAGGAACACCACGGCTAGTTCTGCGATTATTATATAGACAGTGTTGAATATTCCTTCACGCTCTGTCTTAATAATATCTGCGAGATAGCAAGGTAGTTATGTTTGTTGAATGTGTCTCTTCTCCAACGGGCGTATTGACAATCATGTAGAAATGTGAAATACGTATCTACGTCTTTGGAAAAGATACATTCAATCATACATATGAACTTGTATTGTGTTCTTCACACCCCATTTTTAATAATATTATATATTATTAAAAATACTTTTGTATTATACAAAATTGGGAGGTTTTACTTACTCAAGTATGTTTTAAATTATGTTGTAATATACTATTATTTCTTGCGGAAAGATGTATAATATTTCAGTTTTGCATCGCCTCCGACGTTGCCTATATAAACGGCGACGAACTGCGCGCAGGTAGAAAGCTAGTCAAAGTGAATCCATAGAGTAAAAAAGACAGTGCTTTTGGAAGTAGTTACAATGTTGACTTCTTCTTAGTTGATTTAAAAGAATGAAGGATGCAATTTTTGTTAGATTTTATCGTTTAATATTCGCCAGAAAGAATGTAAAAATCATCTTGGTTTCTTTTGCTGTTTGTATGGAGATTTTACTCCAAAATCTCAGCAAGGGACAATTACAACAAAATTTAAGAATATTAACTATTTATATTTATATCTCTTAGTAGCACACCAGAATAAGGCCTGTGTATCACATATTATCTATAGTTCATGTTCGTGTGGATTTTGGAGATTGGTTGAGCCGAAGAAAAGTATAAATGCCATTTGCAAAACCTATGACATGGAGGGAACTATTAAGATCATTTTGAAGATTTATTTTTGAAAAATTTATATTACTGGTTTCTCTCCGAAAAGTAAAAGGAAAATCGCTTATTTAACTGTAGAGGCTGCAAGTAGGTTAATTCCCCACAGTGATACTTTCCATTTTCCATTCCCACGGCTTTCCAAGGAAAAAAATAAAGACTGATAAAATTGCTGAAGGTTACACTACATCAGACTCAGAATGCATTCCTACCAATATCTCAGATATACCCGAAAAGTTCAGTCAAACAGAATTAAATAATCTTATTAGGGATTTGATTGTTTCCAAAGAGAATGTAGAATTTCTTGAATGTTTAGTTACTCTTGAAAATATTTAGAAAAACGTAAATCTGTAATTTTCAATCGTTCTTCGTCTTTATCGTCATATAGTGATCGTCTTAATATAGACTAAAAGTCTTCTATTGGTCGGATTTTGGGAACGATTGAGGATTGCATTTTTCGGATAGGTAACTTATATTATTGGCTTCGAACTATTAAAGCTTTGCTTTTGTATAGATTGGAATAAAATACATATTCATAATTCATGAAGTTTTTCTTTGGAGACTGTGGTTAAGTAAAAACTTAAAAAAAGGTTATAAAATCCCTTACCACATCATCAGTAGCTAAAACCACTAATCGAAGGGTATAACATGGGACACAATAAATCTAACACACAGAATTGCGCACTACTTTACAAAGCGTCCACGTATAATACACTGAATGATGATGATGACAACTGATGATGACAAGTTAGGTGTCGAAATACATATTTAGGATACGATTATTAGTTGTGGTAAGGGATTTTATACCCTTTTTTGAGTTTCATCGTACTTATAATATTCTTGCATAAATTTTAATAAGGTTCTCACGAATGGCGGTATCGATAATTCCTCTAGAAGAAATAGCCAACGAAATAAGTAATCTTTGGGATAATTTTTCTTTATTGAAGACACTAAAAACTCCTTCTTAAATATGTTTTCAAATATTCTGATTCAAGTTCGCATTTTCTTGTTAACTGTCTCTTTAAAAGACATAATTTCCAATATCGTTAATATCGATTGCTTAAGCAATTCGCATTTTCATACTTTGAGATAAATTTTCGACAAATATCTTACTTTTCCACTTATAACTATTAGTATCGACAGTACGGCGGTACAGTTTAGGTAATGGTATTGCAATTGACATAGTCAAACACGTGAGTTGCTAGGTCGGTGACCAGTAATAATAATACTACGACTCGGTGCGTTCGCCTCTTTGACACACAAAAGTTAAAAAGAAAGATACATATTATGTATGTATGTATTTATAAAAATGTACAACATGACAACTCATAAATAAAATAGAAAAAAAAATCTAGGCAACTTTATTTAATACGAATAAATGAGGAACATTCCTTTGGAAATATGTCCTAATTTTCCTGATTTACCATGTTACAATGAAAACACTCATGGTCTTCTTAGTTTTTACGAAATTACGATTTTAGCTTTATGTTAGTTAGAATGTTTGTTTAGAGAGTATTTCGTAGGTTAAGCTAATAATTTTAGATCCTCCCGATGGAACAGACCTTCTAATAGCTCTAGAATATGCCAAAAAGCATAACATGATCCCTGAATATATTGTGAATGAAGAGGAACAATGGGGTGAAGTATATGATAATTGGACAGGTTCTGGTATATTGGGAAATCTAGCAGAAGATAAAGGAGATATTGGCGTAGGTTAAAAATCTTTCAAAAATATGTGAAATAATCAGGAAAAAAATGAAATATTTTTTTAGGTGCCTTATATATTTGGGAAGAACAATATCGTTTTTTTGATTATACCAAACCTGTTATGAGATCGGGCGTTACCTGTATTGTAAAAGCTCCAAGGTTTGACAAATATTGACAGTTTAGATTTTTTTTGCTTCATTGTAATATCAATCTGATGTTTGCTGAAAAAATTTTTAAGGAGGGGTGGAATTCTGAAGGACTACATAGTGTTTAATCATTAAATTTTTTTGGTTATAATGTGCCTTCAAAAACTTTTCTCATTATAGTAAGCTGTTTTTTAAGTAACTAAGTAATCAAAGATTGGTGCACATGCGAACATAAATTCAAATTATAAACGCTGATATTTTTAAATTAATTCTTTAAACGTCATAAAAGGGACAACTTATTTGTCCTCATTGACAAGGTAAAAATATCACTTTATCAAATTAAGTAGATAAAATAGCAAATATCCGTACTTTATCTGCCCAATCATATAAAATATAAAAATCAAACGAATTTTCTCAATTTAATTTTGGTTTTGTTTACATCCTAACCGCGGACAAATTATATTATGTATTGCGATTTATGATGAACTACACTTCGCTTTCAATATAAATCCTTAAATGTTGTTCTATACACTTCCGTTTGAAGATAAAACAGTATATGTTATTCGGCGTAAAAGTGTCTTTATATGCCTCAGCTGATTTATTTGTCTCACTACATTCGACAAAATGACCGTTCAGCTTCGTCACATAAAGTATCACTTTTACGCCTAATGACATACTCTACTATTTTTAAAATGTTTACAATTCACAGTTACTATAGAATTGGCAAAAAAAAAATAGAAAATGAAGATTGGGTTTATTCCACTAATCAGTGCTTACAGGATTTCCGGTAACAGCATTCTAATCTGCTACTGACGCACGACTGCAAAAACATTCAAGCTCGTGTTATTAAATTTAGTGAAACAGGGGCAATAACTCGTGAACATGCCATGCCGGTGGAGCACTTAGAAAACGAAAGCAAATTGCATAGAGGATATTCGACGTCGAATGGACAACTCACCCAAAAATTCAATCGCAAAATTATCACAATAAGTTCATTTGTCAGTGGAAATACTATTTTAGAAAAGGACTTAAAATTGTTTCACTTAAAATTCAAGCAGTTTCGGAACTCAAACAAATATATTTTGTTATGAGAACACGGTATTGTCCATGGTTTTTGAATAACATAAATAATAATTACATTCTCGACAAATGCTTCTTTTCGGATTGGTTTTGGTTCCATCTTCCAGGATATTTAAACGAGCAAAATATGAGAATTTGGTCTGCAGGAAACCCTTATGAATTTGTGGAAACTGCGTTACATCCACAAAAAATAGGCGTCTGGCTAGCAGTTTCAAGAAGACGAATTATTGGGTCTATACCTTTTAATCAAACTACAGGGTGGCCCAAAATGACCGAAGGTGTTTGAGTTCATTATAACTTCTTATTTAAGACACAATTATTAATTTTTTTTAATTGTTAATTTAATTATGAAAAATTATATCTCGCAAGTGGTGGCCATTTTCTGCTTCGCATATTCGTGCTCTTTCCAAAACATTTTCCATAACCTTTCGCAAAACTTCAGGTGTTATGTTGTTGATTTCGTCGCGTATATTATTTTTTAATTGCTGTATGGTTCGGGGCTTATTAATATACACTTTTCCTTTCAAATAACCCCAAAGGAAACAGTCTGAAGCGGTTAAATCCGGTGAACGCGGAGGCCAATTAAAATCGCTTGTACGGGAAATAATTCGTTCACCAAAGATGTCGCGTAAAAGAGCCATTGTGTCCCTCGCAGTGTGCGCTGTGGCTCCATCCTGTTGGAACCATACTTGCGGATGGTTTTCCAAGGCTGGCCTTAAAGAATTTTCCAACATTGTCCGATATCTAACACCAGTGATGGAAACGGCGACACCCTGTTCATTTTCAAAAAAACATGGGCCCATTATCCTTTCCGACGAAACACCGCACCAAACGGTACACTTAAGTGGGTGTAATTCTCGCTGTTGAACTACTCTTGGATTTTCCGTAGCCCATATCTGCAGTTTTGCCTATTAACGAACCCATTTAATTGGAAATGGGCTTCGTTGCTCATAATTAAATTATGAATAAAATCATAATTTTCTTCTGCTTTTTGACGAAAATAAATTGCATAATCAAGTCGTTGCTTGTAATCTGTCGGTTTCAATTGTTGGACAAGCTGAATTTTGTATGGAAACATTCTTATTGTATGCAAAATTCTCTGCAGCGACCCTCTTGAGAGGCCAAGTTGTGTCGAACGTCTCCTGGTTGATGTTTCTCCATCTTCCCGGATACTCTCCTGCCCCGTTCAATATTGTCATCCGTGTGCACCGTTCGTCGTCTGCCGGCACCAGGAAGGTTCCTTACTGTCCCTTGTTCTCGAAAATTTACAACCAGACGGTTTATTGTTGACTCTGAGGGTCCAACCCGCACATTAAAATAACGACGATATACACGCTGAGTCAAAACAATGGATCGTTAATTTGAGAAATAAAGTTCAACGATTTTGGCACGTTGTTCAATTGTGTACTGTTCCATTTTAAATTCCACAAGTCTTCTTTACTAAATACTGAAAACAAAAAAAAATTATAATAAAAAAGTTATAAGGAATTAGAACCCCTTCGGCCATTTTGGGCCACCCTGTATAACTGCTGTAACATATTGAAATGAATTATTGGAGCCGTTCATTAATAAACTTCATGATAATGAACTTACGGACGGATATTTCCAGCAAGATAATACACTAGCGCACAAATCTCGAGAAAAGCTTTTTGCAAGTATTTTTCGGTTCAAGAATTATTAATTTTCCTCCAAGATCTCAGGATTTGACAATTTTATACTATTTTATTTCTCCATCTTTAAAGAATAAAATTTTCAACACCAGGCATCACACAATCGAAGAGCTTCCTAATGCTATTGTGAATTATTGTGCTGATATAACTCCAGAAATCCTAATAAGTGGCTTTGAAACATGAAGTGAAAAGTTCAACTTTGTCTTCAAAATAATGGTCAACATTTTCAACATCTGCTTTACTATTGTTTTCTTTTAATTTTGACTATTGTAACAAATATTTTTTCAAAAACTAAATTACTAATTATTACACTCATTTACATGACATAACCAAACTATCAAAATTATACTTTAGTGACAGATTACGTGCATTGTCATCAACCAATAGAAAAAAGCTATGGCCGTCTCTAATGAAGAAAGTTTTTCAAGGCACGTTATATTAATTATACTGGATTTTTTAACTTTTATTATTTATACATTTTTCGGTTTTTGAGTTTGAAAACATGGGTGGAAAAAGAATTAAAATCAGTTAGATGTTTATGGGGTAGTATGCTTTTATAGTTTGATTGGACTGTCCTTTTGTCATGATTCCTTGTATTGATCTTAAGGACTTTCCAAAATAATGTCGAAATAGTAATGGGTAAAGTCATTCAATAGTGATGATCGTAATTTGAAGCCCTTTTTTTTATTCAGGCTTCAAATATACCATATAAAAGTGCCAAAATTGTTTTGAAAACACACCATGTAGTATTTTTTAAATACGAGGGTAGTCTACAAAGTAACCTCCGTTTATGTGTAGCGCGATAAGTAGTGGGGGTAGGGCCATCATTCTAACATCAGTGTGCGTAGTGATTCAGTACGCTTCTAGCTGTGACGTACGGTCGCACGTTCTCGAATTCTAACCTGTAAAGATGCGTGCTGCAATAGAAAATCCTGCCAAGTGTGAAGTGCGTAGCCTAATAAGATTTCTTTGTGTGAAAAGTCACTCAGTAGCTGAAAATAATCGTGAATTGCGTGCGGTGTATGGTTCAAACATTATAAGTGAAGGTGTAGTCCGTCAATGGGTACGTTTTTTTTAAATGGAAGAGCTAACGTTCACGATGAAGGCAGGAGCGGTAAGCCATCTCTTGTTAGTGATGACTTACGGACTTGGCTCCCAGCGATTTCCACCTGTTCCCATACATGAAGCGGTGGCTTGCATCTCAGCGGTTCGCCAATGCCGAAGAACTTCAAAACGCCGTGATTGGTTGCCTACGTTCGCAGGTGGAAGATTTTTATGCAGAGGGTGTTTCAAAAACTGTTAAAAGATGCGACACATCCTTGAATTTGCTTGGAGATCATGTCGAAAAGTAGAGAAAAGTTGTAGTTTTAAGATGTACATAATAACATTTTTATATCTCAACTGGTTTCATTTTTATTTCAAATCGGATGTTACTTTGTGGACTACCCTCGTACTTTAAGTAATCGACTTCAACAGATTACGTATTTCGTAAAGAATTGTAACTATATCCAGGTGCTTTCTGCGATCAGTCTTCATTCTTATTGCTATATACCTTTTTCTGACAAATCCACTTGAGTTATTTTACGAGGGCGATTCGCAAAGTATGTTACGTTTCCGTCTAGTGAACAGAGCAGTAAGGATATCGGCACAATGACAGCTTTGCGGTGTAGTCTGGTTGAGTGTGAGTCTGGCAGTGTTAGTGAGAGAATCATTCGGACATTCTTTTGTGCTATTTTCGTCGTTTAAAAGGGCTGCTGGAATTGAAAATACCGCCGACTGTGAATTGTTATCCGATGTCTGTGTGCCAAGAACATGATGGTTGCTGAGGCCCATCGTGAACTTTGTTTTGTTTATAGTGAAAATCGGCGAATCACATTCACAGAACTAAGCGCCTTTTCTCCTCAAATTTCACGTACAGTTTTGTACGAGGTTGTTACAGAACCACACTATAAGCTTTGTTCACCAAAACTTCTTACCGAAGACGTAAAACAAAGAGAATGGAATCGGCACTTTTTGACCTTTCTGACGCGTTACGATGTTGGAGGTGAAGATTTCCTCAGGCGTATTGTAACAGGTGATGACATTTGGGTCGCTTATATCAACTTTGAGACGAAAAGACGGTTAATGCTATGGGGTCGCTCAACCTCGCTTACGAGGAAACCTTTAAAGTGCCATCAAACTTTTTCTGCGAGAAAAGTCATGGTTACTGCCTTTTGGCACAAGAAAAGTGACCTTTTTGTAGACTTTATAGCACGAGGGACTACAAACTATGTAGAAAAATAGCTGAACGTAATAGCTTTAAGTTGTATATAATAAAAACCTCTTAATCTATTGGCGTTTTTTTTAATAACCAAACGGAAGTTACCTTACGAATTTTCCTCGTATTATATGAGGTTTCTCATTATATTTTTCTATCTTGGACCTCTTCTCCCTATTTTATTATCTCCATATTGTTTATGTCGTCTATAGTCGCTACCTACAATTTATATCTTTGCTTCGTGTATTAATTGATTTCGATTTTGTTATCTTCTTTAACCTTCCTTCTAAGAATGCGATCATATAATTTTAACCATTACATATTCTATATTCTATAAACGCTACTATGTACTTTGATTATATTTGTTCCACCTTTTCTTACTTTTTAGGACAATAAATTCTTGTTACATTGTTACCAAATCTATCTTTTTGCTTATAAGTGGGACTGTTTTGATTGCATATGCACTTATTTCTATATTAGTAAATACCAGGTTGATGTCTCTGGCAATTTTTACATTGCGCGCCTGAAGAAATCCGTTAGTTTGGGAGTGAAGAAGTCACCAAACAAATTTTGAAACCTGACATATTACAGTAGATTCCTCGGCGGTTGTTAGCAGTATTGCGGCGAGTGTTATCGTACTGCAAGATGACATGACCTTTTTCCTTGAAACGAGCCCTCAAGACGATGGAGTTGTTAGCAGTGAATCTCAGCAGTGATGGTTATATTTCTTAGAAGCAATTCGTAGTAGACGATGCCTTTATTATCCTATCAGATGCACAACATTAGCTTACGCGGATGTGTATCACCTTTTGATCGGGAAGTTGCTTTTTGTTTAGGGTTAACTCATTATTTTTAGTTCTTTATATTTACATCCGAGTACATAGAGCAACAAATAAGAGGAACCCGAAGTTCAGAGGCTTGGATGAAACAAACAAGGACCTAATTTGGGAAGCATAATGAAAAGAGACTGGGTACATAACGCCAAAGACCTTTTGGAAGAAAAACGCGTTGAATTTCTGGGAGAACAACACAAAATACGTAATTTAACTCATATAGATCCTCAAGTAAAACAAGTACAAAAATCCGCAAAAGATACAAAATTGAGAAAATATCCTGGACTTGGTCGAATACACCTGAAATTCATAAAATATGGACCCGAAAAGTTGATAAGAACGCTAAAATGTTTATTTGGAAGATGCCTAAATGGCGAATAAACACCAACTGAATGGAGAAATTCCTATAAATCAACCATCCATAAAAAAATTCGAAAGACTATCCCAAGAATTACTGGAGTATAGTAGTCATCGCAACAATAAGAAGAATATAGTCCCGGATTCTTAGAAATCTAGTTGAAGAAGACATTGAGGATCAGCAACCGGAGGAACAAGCGGGGTTACGGACGGGGAGATCTACGACGGATAACCTTTTTACTCTGAATATAGTGTGATATCCCCTGGTCCTCGTTACGGCTTCATCTCCGAGGCGAGCTCATTAGAGACTGTTTTTATTGATGTCATAAATAATACACTCGGAAACAATATAAAATATCATTTAATAAATACTTAACAACAACATTACATGTCACTGTGTTCACATGATTTACAAGACTGACTCGTTCTCTTCTGTCTTATATATCATGTCTACCTACTTAATAACCTGCCTACTTACTTAATGTTATGCTAACCTAGTTACTCAACTAAACTAGAATGCTAAGTGCAGTAATTAATGAGGACGTGTTTCGTTAAATAAGTGTTACATTGAATATGTAAAAATAGGTGTCCTACTTTAGTTATTACAATAGCATTAGAAAAGCGAATTCAGGGAAATTGTCTCGTATCTTATCTAAAATATACCTAGACCAAGTCCTAAAAGGCTGGGCATGCAAATATATAAGAACATGAGTCTCCGAATGGGTGATGATACGCTATACACTCTCTTTGCCGCAGATGATCAGGTAGTAATCGCAGAAGACAAGCAGGATTTGAGTTCTATGGTTAGAAAGCTGAATGAAGAGTATATATTATCGGGTGTTAAAATAAATCTTAGTAAATGTGAATATCTCACTGTGGGTAGCGATAAAAATAATACTCTACCTTTGGAAAACAGACAATAAAAAAAACGTTGACAAAACTAAATCCTTAGGAGTAATTTCTAATAAGCAAGGAAACAGCAAAGACAAGATCCAGGAAAGCGTTACAAAAGGTAGGAAAACTATTACAGCACTCAATTCCGTACTTTGGGAAAGAAAAATTAGACTAGACACCAAACTTCGTATCTAAATCTCAATCGTTAGGAGTATTTTGACATATGGTTGTGAAGTATGGGAATTGAGTAAAACTAATAGAAGGAATCTGCTGATCACAGAAATGGATTTGTTAAGAAACTGTCGAATATCGAGACTTGAAAGAATAAGAAATATAGAAATAATGAGGATGAATATCGAGAAGGATATTATTGACAACATAAAGAAAAAAAAATTGACTTGGCTCGAGCACACAAAAAGAATGAATGAGACGAGATGGCCAAGGAAAGTATGGGTACCTCTAAAAAAGCGAAAGAGAGAAAGACCAACGAGAAGTTGGAGAGATTACGTTACCGAAGCTATGAATGCAAGGAATTTAGAGAAAGCCATGTGTAACGACAGAAGGACCTGGAAACTGGGAACGAAGAGACGGCGACAGGCGTAGATAATCCGTATATATAGGCATCATTTTTCATTACTAGTAACAATGTGGAATAAAAATGGTCGATGCTGTTGACGAGCTAACACGACGAGTTGAAGAGTTAGCAAAGAGGCATAAATGTTGATATTTTCGCCCGAAACATGCGGCAACCAAACATACTGTTTTTGAACTTCACCCATGGAATGGAAATGTCGGATTATAGTAGATCGGTTACCATTCATTACAATGGCCAATTCCAGAGTTGATTGGTGTGGTTCATCATAGATTATTATGTATTAGATACGTATTCAGGCGAGAATCGTCAAAGTCCAATGTTTTTCTTGAACATTGAGAATAGTTTGTATCAAAGTATTCCTATTTGAATCGACAAAACCATTTCCTTGGTTTATTCTTCACAATTACGTTTTCTTCGGGCCGGCATAAATAGCTCTAGCAGTTTCCGATGCATTAACTCCTCTGGTGAACTCAAACAAAGCGATCTGTGGGATGCTTGTTCTTTTATATTTGACGCTATATTTTCTTTTGCTAGTAATTAATACAATCTTTGAAAAATTAACAACTTTGATGAGCGACAAGTAGAATTTTATTATTGCGTGTGTTTACTCTTAGTATTATTGTTAGTTTTCTGAATTTTTTCTTGTTCAGACTACGTTCGATTTCTTTAATACTCAATATGCCTACTACATATACCCTTAATGAATATGTAGACATGTTATTAATTTATTTATGGACAATGAAATATGAATTTCCGAAAAGCAGTACGCGTGTATCGAGAACGATTTCCCGAACGTGCGCACTATCACATATAACTTTCAGTAAAGTGGAGGCAATGATGAGAACTGGATCCTTTCCTATCAATGTAAAACATAGAAATTTTCGAGCAATTGTTAGAAATGAAGAAAAGCTATCAAAGTTTTGGCCTTACGTTGCGATAAACCCTCACGTTTTTATTCCTACTCTGACAGTTGAAATTGGAATTAGTAAAACCATCGTACGCCGAATTTAAAAAACACAGAGATACAATCAATTTAAAATTCATTTAGTTAAAGGATTGACGCCGAACGATTTCCAAAGAAGGCTTGATCTCATTGCATGTTTACATGTTTTAGCAGAAGAAAATTTAAATATCTTTAACTACATATTTTGAAATGTCGTTTCCACAATAATGGCATTGTTAACAAGCATAATGCTGATTACTGGTCAAACCAAAATTCACATTGGATGCAAGAACTGCACTTCCAAACAGTGTGGGGGTGTCGCCTTTTCAATGGTTATTTAATTGGTCCTTTTTTTTATGAGGAAACCCTAACCGGACAGCGTTGTTTAAATTTTCTACAAAATGTGTTGCTAGGTTTAATGGAACATAATCTTCTCGAAGAAAGAAGGACAATTCTTTGGCAACAAGATGATGCTCCACCTCACAATGCATATATTGTCAACGATTATTTAAGTATGATTGATGAAAGTATGATGAAGTATGACCCTAATGGTTGGATTGGCAACAGAGGTCCTATTACTTGGTCTGCACGTTCTCCGGATTTGTCGCTTCTTGATTTCAACCTTTGGAGCTATTTAAAGGAAATTGTATATTCTGGGCGCTCTGTAAACTTGGATGATTTTAATAATAAAATTCGTCAAGGTTGTCAAACAATAACGCGAGAAATGATAATTTCTACATGCAACAGAGCGTTAATGCGCTGTATGCAGGCTTGTCTGCAGACAATTTTTCTTCTTTAAAAAAATATTGTTAGTCGTTTTCTAGAGCATTTGTATCATTTATTAGCACATAATAATTAAAACACCTTCCGTTCAAACAACGTTTCTCGATAGTATTCATAGAAGTTTCTCAATAATTATTTCAAAAACTGTAAAAGTAATGAAAAATTATTCAGACGAAAGCTATCTGCGTGTTCTTGATTGATATTATGCTGCAGGATTCCATTACACATAAAAAGTTGACGTTCAAATGATCTACAAGGCGATAACTAAATGTAAAACTAACTACGCCATTCAATAGACTTTCAATAGATTTAAATATCTATTCGTAAATATACCGGGTGAGAAGTTGCAGTGTTTAAACTAAAATCAGGGACACCGGTATATAAACGAAAAATTCAGCAGAAACACACAACAGTTAAATTATATCGAAACAATAAGATTAAGCTTAAGATTAAGTAAGACAATTTTCTTAAAAAAAAATTGCTTATTTTTGGTCACACTTCCTCGCCGTATAACGTAAGTAAATTTAATGTAGTACTCCAAGGAACTTGTAATCTATGTAGCGCTGTTTATCCCAAAGTAAATGTGATTTTAGAATTCACTGTGTTGTGCTATTTATAACTTTAAAAGCTCCAGAACAGCGGATGATTCGCTTAAATATGTAGGGCCGCAGACAGTATCGATTTAAAAAGTACATTTTAACGCCTTTCCTAGAAAACAAGGAGAATGGAAAGAATGAGTAGATTTAAAGATAGAATAGATTCGAACATTACATGTATTCTGTTGCAAACTTGAGAAATGGGAAAGGTTTATTAACTTTTATTTTAAGAGTATTAGTAGATTTCTTATTTTCGCACATATACGAGGGCTGATCCCTTTGCTACCTCCCCCCCTTACCCATTTATAAACAAAAACAATTATTTTTCTTCACATAGCATTGTAACCTGCAATGTATAGACTAACGCTAGAAATGTACACGTCTGAACCTGTTAAAGCGTGTCCACGGTAGACGCCCGAGGCTGAGAGAGTCACATATCAGTATCAAAATGGATCGTCTCGAGCAACTAGCGGTGATTAAATACTTACGTTTAAAAGAGATGACCAAAACTCAAATTCATTAAGATTTGGTGGATACATTACGGGAATCTGCATCATATGACATAGTTAAAAGGTGGTGTCGTGAGTTTAAATGTGGTAGACAGTCGTGCACTGATGAACATGCAGGTAGAGCGTCCACAACCGTCACTACCCAAAAACTCTTAAAAAGGTCCATAATCTCGTGCTGCAAAATCGACGCGTGACTATTAGACAAATAGTTGAAGATATTGGTCTCTCATATCATGTGGTATATAATATAATTACAGCCGAATTGAAAATGAAAAAATTGTCTGCAAGATGGGTACCACGAATGAATAGATGCACACAAGCAAGCCCGAAAAGACATTTGCAGTCATCTTTTAACGCGGTATAGACACGAGAAAATTTTCTTGCAAAATTAGTGACAACGGATGAGTCCTGGATCTATCGTTATGATGTAGAGATCAAAATAGAGTGCTGAAGGCGGAACTTTAGTAGATTTCCTGCAGAAGGGGCCACAATTACAGGTGCTTATTATGCCGATTTAATTACCAAATTACGCGATTTGATATAATAATATAAGAAAAACGTTCATTCTTCGCAAGTGAGTACTTCGAAAGTTGTACATGCCATTACATGTAAACTGCTTCTCATCTGTAGTAAGAATATGGATTAAATACGAATTAAATGCGAATTTCGCTATGAAATCCGCATTTAATTCGTGTTGTTGCAGCAGCCATAAGTAAGTGTGAATATCTCTGTTACTTTACAACTTTTATCACAATTTATCATAAAATATCGGTGACGTCATAACATGAAAAACAAGTGACATTAGAAACTGAGGATATGTTGAAAATATTTACAAGAGTTAAACTCGCTATACCTCGTTGATATTTTCTCAAAAAATTAATATTAATGAAGTTAACAAATTTATTTGTTACTTTATCTACACACTGTATATATATATATATATATATATTGTTGTAGTACAATTACTGCTTCAATTATTCCTGTGTTGTTTTTTTTATTTTATCGGCTTATCTTGTACAGGAAAGTTATATCTGAAATTACATGTTTGGAAAATTATTACCTTATTGTTAAGTTTGTATATTTGATGTTAAATCATAATTAGTTCTTTTTTAATTAATGTTATCATTTAATTCATGTATGTTGTTATTTGTCTATTTTTTAGTCTCGTTTATTATTGATTACCATTCTTTTTTATTTCGCAAGGTATTGAGTTTAAAAAAAAAAAAACTGATTATGATTCTTTCTTTTACTTGTTTACATTTATATCGATATTTACTTCGTTCTTTTCCTTTACGAACATAATAAGGGATAACGTGAGTGGATTTAATTAACATTTTAACTTTAGTTTTACAATGAAGTTACTTTTTCCAGATCTTTTCTTCTATTTGTCAAAATTATTTCAATTTGACTTTCCGAATACTATGTATAATTTTCCAAGGAAAGATGATTTAGCTATTTTTAATATTCACCTAGACGACAGAAAAACACGACAGATATAAATAGTTTTTTTTGATAGCATCAAGTCAAAAATTGATAAATGTGATGTTTTTAAAGTTTATTCTTCGAGTTTGCATTTAAAAGTGATTCCATCCTGCTCCTTTTCGTCACTAGAAAGAATATCATATATAATCACTTAGTACATTAACCAAACCTGAAATTCTACCATATGTAACGAGTTCCCGGTTCCCTTCAAATACCATAAAGAAGTTTAAGCATTTTTTGGGGTTGTTTTGGAATGATATGCACCTTTAATTTGACCTGAATTCAGAATCGAACTTTACGTTGCAGTTACTTCGCTCTAAGGGAATTCTAGCAGTTTTTTAACTTAAAATATCAACTAATCGGACTTGTCCCGCTTGGCGTAACACTCCTCGTAGGTAATAGGATGGATTTCTTCTAGAATTACTACAGTTAGAAGATACCTAGGATTGTTTTTCTTGTCAGATCAACCTATAATTTCAAAGGTACTCTGTCATTTATTTAAGTTATTTAAATTTTCCAAAGATATAACTTTCCACCAAAACTTAAGACAGCCCATTTACACTCACGTTATTTCTA